>JASVER010000030.1:8204623-8561040 GCA_030449065.1 Oceanodroma leucorhoa
TGCTACAATATGTGATGTGATCCTGGTGGGTGCTGCGGTCTCAGGCACTGCTGCAGGGCTTGTTCCGTTATATATCTTCAATACAGGTGTCTGCTCTGACCCTGAAGGTGATACCAGACCAAAACAGCCTCCCAAAGTTTCCCGGTAAAGGACTTCAAATTCCCCTGTTTTCCTGCTTCGAATCTGTCTTTCTTTCAGAAAGTGCCACAGGATTTAACAACCACCCCTGCCCCTAGAAGACCCTGCAGAGCTCAACTCACCCCTTGTAATGCCAGGCCCTCTGCACCGAAATGTCTTCTTTTGCTGTTGTGGTTTTTTGTGTTGGTTGGTTGGTTGGTTTGTTTTAAATCTAAACAGAAACCTGTGTGAGTTGTCTCTTAATAACAAATTTGGTTACCCATGGGCAGATAGGAGGACACTTAAGTTGCCTAACTATAGGCGCTAGAGGTACTAAATTTGGGTGAAGGTGGGGTGTCTCTCTCTTTCATAAACACCTAAAGTCAGCTCTCTGCCAAGGTTAGAATGGTAAATCTAACCATAAATTCAATATAATTCACTGTGCATGTCTACTCCAAAACACCAACCAGGATACTATAACAAGTTTGAGACTTTTAATTTGGAAGAAAAGAGCCATGAGCTATGTGGCAAGAAACCAAAATCATCTCCAGAATCTTAGACTCCTGAAAATATTTTCTGAGATGGGGCTGAAAACTGCTGGTTTGTTGGGGTTTTTTGAATCTCGGAGTTATCTAACAAAGGTTTTCCTGTGTCTATAATACTCTAGGGGAATTAACAGCATTCAAATATCTTTACATCTACAGTGCTAGACACAGGTTGTAATTAAAAAATAATTGTAGTTGTTAGTTTATGCCTAACTACAGGTAACTACTCATTAAATCAGTGCTTCACCATTTATCTGGTTTACTGGTTTCCAATTTCTGTGATTTTTGCATAGTAACTAAAAAGTAATGCATTCTTTGTTTCTGAAAATCTTAAATTATCTCAGCAAGAAACATACGTTAAGCCAATGGAACTTATACATATTCAAATTAGGACAAAAGTCCTAAAACTCTCTTATTTAAAAACCAAAACAGATAAATATGAAAACATAGCAACTTTATTCAATCAGGTTGAATGCCTGTGTTGTATTGATTAATCATTCCCAAATGTTTTCTTCAAGCAAGAATTGGTTGTTTTGAAAAACTTGAGATTGATTTGGGTTTATTGGGTTTTGTTTTTTTTCTTTTTTTGGTTTTCTGAACAAAGTGATCTTGATTAAAAACGAAATAAAAATCCAATTTACATCTAGTGGGAAACTCCAGTATTCCAACATTTGTCTTTCCCCGAATTTGGTTGAACTTGAAATACTGACATTTCACACAATTTTGTTAACAAAAGCTCAGAAAAAAGTAATCAATGAGGAAACAGTGAAACATATTTTCTGAATGATTTCAACATTAAATTGCACTTTCTATGGTACTGATTTGCCGCGCTGAGTTGTAGTTCAAAAATCTCATGGACTTATTCTCCTTCCTTGGCTCCCTGAACTAACTGCGTCTCTCTAGGTGCAACCTCTGTGGACTAGTGTAGATAATTTCTCTAAAGGGAAACTCTGATCAACAAGGTCATGGGGGACAGAATGCAATAAAAGAGGAAAGGAGTTTTCTTCAGGACATGGGTGGGAGAACAACTTGGAGTGATTTGCTGTTTAATGAAATAACGGTGAAGGAAGCAAACATCATTGCAACATCAAGCAGTAGAATTTGCTGGAATAATACCCCAAGTACTTTCTGCAAGTGAATACAACTTAAAAATAAAGGCAGAATATTGGAAGGCACTACATCAATCAGCTAGTGGAAACTGTGCTGACTGTATTAAAATTTTTAGCTGTGTGTGCAGAAAGGAATTGAATCCCAGAGACTACGCCTGCGTTGCACCTAGGACTTCTGGTTTGCCATGGGCTCCCCTCCCACCATCAAGTGAGGTGGCAGTGGAGACCGTGTGCCCTGACACAGGGCTGTGGGGTGGCCACAACCTCCAGATTAGGAGCAGGTGTATTAGCAGAGTAGAGCAGAATGATGACATTGCAGTGGTTTGTCTTTGGTTCCTATTCGTAATTCTTCTGGTCATTATGATACATTGACGTATCAGTTTGGAATATGCTCACACTAGGTGACATGGATGTTTTGATTGAGCAGCTATGAGGTTGGATTTTTCTGACCCCAGTAAGTTTAATAAGATATTTATAAGATCACTGCAACCCTAATGATGTTATTAATGTAGGTACGATACACACAGAAGTGAATTATAGTCTAATAAATAGAATAAAATGCACTGTAAAACAAACGCTTTATAGCTTTAAATGAATATATGAAATACATGCACTGGTTTATGAAATGGCAGGCTTTAAAATGTGTTCTTCAGTTCTTTCCCTGATACACTACTTTCAACATCAGTTAATATCATGTCCTGCCAGGCCAAAGAGATTGTGAAGATGAAAAGTCTGGCTTTTGCTTTGGGTCAGGAAGAGAGGCAGTAGCTCTTACAGCAACTGTGTTTTTTTCACTGAAAAATAGATTTCAGTGGAAAATTCCTGTCCAGCTCTAACTTTTGTTGATCGCTGTGCACGGTAGTTTCCTGGTAGGCACAGCCATCAAGTGTGAAGTCTCGGCTGAGCCCGGGCACGGAGGCAGGCAGCTTCCCACGCCCCCAGCCTCTCCTGGCCGGCAGGCAGCCGCCGCAGATTGGGGACACGCTAATTAGCTCCAGCCAGCGCTTACCAGCAGAGCCGTCCACCGAGATCTCTGGTCTCAGTTCAGGTTTCACTTTCACTTTAATTTGGAAGATGTTATTAAGTATCTGAGGAAAATGTGTCCTTTAAGCTATACTCAGTGGGCAAAAGGGATATTCAGATGTTTTGTTTTTTTCTGAAGACTGTAGTAAGATTTCAATAGAAAAGTATTCATATATCTCTTTATTAGCTTATTTGTCAAGCTTCATTTTTTTTTTTTTTAAGCAATGGAAAACTTACTTTTTTAGCAAAATTAATTCTAAGTCTTGTAGGGTTTTGTGTGTGCGGACAAATATCTATTTAAACACGCAAACCATCAGGAGATTACTTCCATGCCTGAAATTACACCCGTCCTTAAATACCATGCTTGTTGGACACACGTGAGAAACTGCAGGAATCAAGTGCCTGTGCTCTGACTATACGAAGATATTTAATTTCAGAACTAATCTCTTACCCATCTCTCCTTTGTTATTAGCGTACGTTACGTAACAAATGCGCCGCAATACAAAGAAAGCTCAGCGAGCGGCTGCTCCCCAGCTATCCGCGGGCGCTTTCTGGATGGCGGCAGGCCTGCGCCGCAGCTGCAAAGCCCCTCGCCGCGGCCGGGGAGCCGGGCGCAGCGGCACCAGATGGCCCTGCAGACAGTGGGCGCAGGGCCAGCAAAAGCTCAAGCGACAGCCCCGCGAGCCGGAGCTGGTTTCCTCCTGTGGTTTCCGCTCTACACAGCTCAACGCTCCCTTCCTGGGAAGGCTTATTAGCTCCGGCACCGTGCCACGGGAGTTCAGAGCGTCGGCTTGGGGCCATCGCTGCGCTCCGGCTAATAAGATCCTACCGGAGCAAAGTGCCGAGGAGCGCAGCGCAGAGACGATTCAGTGCCTGTACGAGGAACCGGACCGGGTCAGTCAGGAACAGATCTGAACTGCGGCTTACGAGCCGTGCTTGATTCCAGCTGAGTCTACAGAGGCATTTAGACCCCTGCAATATGTCTATAATCTTGGATTTTTCATTATCCAGAGTATTCCAGTCTCCTATTATGTCAGGTAACAGGGAGCTGACTGTAGGTAGCAGGGCTGGACTACTTGCAAATACTTGAACTGACTCTCTTTTTTTTGTGAGCTTTGTCTTGCATCTTTGCACTTGACTAATTTAGCATTCCTGCTAGTTGTTGCATTTAATATTCTATTTGTGTTTTCCATTCTGCTGCTACCAATATATGCACCTTCACCAACATTATGCTAATGACTTTCTCTTCTTTTCATCAATAAAACACGTATTCTCTGGAGTGACAGTAAGATCATCTGCTAGAAACCACATTACTGTTAATAAGACAATACAAAGAAGAAAGAAAACTTATTTCAGCCCGACAGCTGTAGCATTGCTTTAGTACTGGCGCTTGTGTGCATGTTGGGGGTAGGTTTTCTTCTTCCTTCCATTTTCGGAAGTGGGTTTGTGGTTCATTTGCTGGAACTGCATTACCATAAGCCATAAGAGGTTCATTTTTTTTGTAATATCTATGCACCAAATGTGTCAAAACCAGAGATACCAGATAATACAAGTATTTTGACAGGCAGCATGAAATACAGTCTGTGAGATGGGGGGCTTATCCTCTGGTAGCTGATTTCATGGGCATCTTTGTCTACTCCGAATATCCATCTCTACCTCTACCGTGGAATAAAGGTGTTATTTATAATAGAAGTTTCTTTATGTGCAGAAAGCATTGGCAGAAGTTTGTGTGAACTGAAAACTGGGTAAGCAGTAATGATAGAGTCTGGTTATACATGCATATCTGACTGTTCATGCAGGTATCTCAATGGCCAGCACTCATCAATGTAGCATGGAATTACATCCCAAGTACATAAACATTACAAGGTTTCGTGAGGTGCAAATAATAAGTTGGCCTTTGACAACTAATCTGGCTCTTTCAGGAAAAAATGAAAAATTTTACAGTGCCTTTTGTTTTGTGTGCACTTCGTGGTAAATGATACATTAGCCTGTAATCTTTTCTATGGTTGAAAGTGTTACTGTGCTTGTCTACAGGTGTCATAACCTGAGCGAAACAATTTATTGTCTGTGTTCCCGCATTTGGACAAAAAAAAATAAGAGGTGTTCATTAGTCATATAAATCCCCTGTTTCTACAAAGACAGTTTAATCATAGTAATTCACTAATTTACATACAGGAGAAAGCAAGTGGTCTAGTGATTAGGCAACGGACACTGAGCCACATAGGAGATGCTGTGCCTCCTGCAATGCAGTGCAGAATGGAGCCTCCAGAAAATGCTCACGCTTGGGGTAGCATGTTGGTTTAGGTTGATTGTAAGTCCCCCCTTCTGCAACAGCTCTGCTTTTTCCTGCTTTCTGCAGCAGCAAATAACTGTGCACATGGCTGGGTGTGAACATAGTGAGGTGTGTGTGTGATGGGTATTGCAAGGTAATAAAGTGCTGGACAGCCACTGATTTTTTTTTTTTTTTTAAAAAAAAAAAAAACAAAACCAAACATACTAACAAAAGTTAGTTTGTTAGTTTGGGTCCTGGTTGGAGTGTTTTGGTAGGATGTGGATCCTCAACGCCTGCTGCCAAGGCTCTTTGGTGTCCGTGATTCCCAGCCCTGGCCATTTTTGGTCCTGATGACTTCTCCCTACAAAAGGGCCACTGATATGTTAAGACACTTTAAAGAAGTAATAATGATTAGTGTGCCTAAACTGGTTCCTACATAGTGGAGAAGAAACACCTCTGGACATTTCTTTATGCCAATAGAAATAAAAAAATAGATCTTCTCAACTCTGACAATGACTGGAGGCCATATTATAACATTCACGATGACTTTTGCCTTTCACCACAGATATCCTCAGTAGACACAAACATATGTAGCAAAAGAAAAACAACTATCATATGCCTACAACACATTAAAAAGAGAAAGTGGTCTGTTGCAATTCTAAATATGCAGACAGAACAAGATAGATCCCTAAAAATGGAAAGAAATATGATAACAATGCATAAAAGAGTATAAAAAGACAAGATTTTAAAAAGCTTATTTGCATACATTCATAAGATGAAGAAATGGAGTAAATCAACATTTTTTTTAGTTTTATCTAAAGATTTTAATAATTGATTTATAACTTGTCTAAAAAGAGCATAATTTTGTTTAAGTATGTACTTTCAAACACTGATATAAGCACTTGCCATATGTTTCTAAAATGATAATTATAAAAAGGGCCCTTTTGATGGCTGAGCTTTTGCCTAGAAATTATGCCAACAAAGACTCCCATAATAGTTCAAGCATGTGCCTTCTGCTTCTGGGGCATTAAGTTTCAATCCTGCTGGGTTTTGTGGTATAGAATTCCTATTCACAGAGTAATTCTAACTAATTCTTGACTCTCCCGAAAGGAATTCCCCCTTGTCCAAAACCTTTCCAAGGTAAAGGAAGTGTCTTTTAAAAGTATAGTAATAACTTTCTGAAGCTGCAGTAGCTCTAAAGATATTTTTCAGATGTGTACTAAAATATATATAATCAATTGCCTTTCAGAGTGTGGCTGACCTAGAGAACGATCCTACAAGCAAAGTGCATGTATGAACGTTAAAGCTGGTTATGCGTTCACTTGTCCTACTCAAGGGATATTACTCATAAAATTTAGAATCAACATAAAATATTGGAAATACTTATGCTACAAATTTTACATTCTCTCTGAGTTAACCTGTGTCTTCCTTCAGTAGGATATGTATGGGTACAGTCTTCCCTGGGCTCTGGATCACAACTATAACCAAACAATTAAGCTTTCTTTTAGCAACACAGTTTTCTTGCATCATTGATCAACTTATGCAAGAGGAAACGGAAGCTTTTTGAGGAGGAGATACTCTCCATGCAATGTGCCTAGGAAGAATTGCAGTAATCACTTATACTACTTATTCCTTTTAATTAGTGGCTATTGTCTCAATTTTGCTTTGTTCTTTAATCTTTGAGGTTTGCTTAAATATACATATAGACTTATATCTGTGACAAGTGTGATAAACCATTCCTGTCTAAGTAGAGAAGGGCTCTGTGGGGTGTAAGAGTGTACACAAACAATGCTTGTAGAAATCCTACTATTGAAACGCATAACAGAACTCTATCTCTGAGCAATGCTTCTAGGTTTGCAATGTTGGTTTGTGGTTTTGTTTTGGTGGGGTTTTTTTGTTTTTTACCTTGTTGATTTAGACAGATTCCTCAGCTAGTCAGGATTTATTCTTTCAAAGTACATCTAAGTAATATGTGGTTAGTTCCTAGGGTTTTTTAGGCTAGTTATGGGCATTAGTCTAGGCTTAGGATACAGAGGGTTTCTGGCTTCCCCTGGATGTGGAAGACACTGGGTGAGTGTGCTGCAATCCAAAAAGGTGCACATGATCAAATGGGTTGACCCCATCACCCATGTTGGGTGCATGCAATCTGATGGGTTGACCCCATCAGCTTGAACGTCAAGATTTCTTGTTATGTCCCCCACTTGCCACATCATGTGCTTTCATGTATGAGCAGATTCCCATTTCACACAGCTGATCAATTACCCTTGCTTATGATTTCAAAACATTTGTTCCTTAAACTAGAATTTTTAACAAATGGTAGGGAGCGGGAAAGAAGGTCAATTGACTTTAAGCTTTGAGTGTTAAATGTGCTCCCAAGTTTTTTCAAACTTGTCCACGAAGCTGGTTTAAAACTGTATGTTGGGTGTTTATTATACTTTTAAGAATTATGTAAGTAGAAAGAGGCTTGCTACCAATAATATAGGTTATGCAAAAAGTTATGCTATTTGCAAATGCACATGCTAATTAGATAGTATAGAGCCATTAACAATACTAGCAACAAAGTCTGAGGTTTCAGTTAAAGATGATCATTCCCTATAGAAGAAATGTCTACTATCTTACTGTCAGTTATCTTACTGCTACTAACTCTACAGGATTGTGAGTTTGACAACAAGCTGTAATATGTGTCATAGAATTTTATATGTGTAGGTTGTTTTCCTGTTTTGCAAGCATTCGGTATCTCCTGTAACAATTCATACATAACTGCTTATGAGGATAAACCTAATTAAATAACAGGTATTTAACTGGCCTTTCTTTATCTTTACTTCACAGTCTGCAGTTTGCTTCTAAACAGTTAGGGTTTGTTGTTTTTTTTTTTTTTTATTGCCACAGAACTCTGGTATGCGTTACTGTGTCTTCTGGCTTATGTTTTAGTTAGATAATAATAAGAGCCTCCACTTGTTTTTAAACTTTTCTTCTCTTGCATAGCTCCATCAAATATTTCATTATAAAAGGTTCTTACTGTTCTGCTTCCTCTTGACACAGCTGTCAGATTCATAGTTAAAGCTGGAAGAGGTCTTTTAATAACTGGACATCATTTTCCTTACCAGTGCAGAAGTATGAATGCCCTCGTAACCTACTCTAAATGTTTCCCATGAGCGCTCAAGAGCAACAGCCAGATTTTGATAGGTGTAGTATGTACTTCCACATCTGTTATATTTATAGGTCTTGTAAAGTCCTCTTTTTCTCACAAGTTCTCTGATATCATTGTTCCTGGGAGTGCAATTGATCAATAAAAAGCTACTACATGCTACTTCACTGCAAAGGGTGAGGGGTGGCCACCGATCATTTCTTAGATCATGTATTTGCTCCATGTTTTGTCCTTATTTCTGGGTATGTGCTTCATTATTATTTATTACCTTATTAATTATTTGGGATAGTGACCACATTTTGAACTGACAAGTATGAATGTTAAAGCTTACAGAATGAATATATATTTCTGATATATGAATATATACACATATATATGAACATCAACAGGCATCCATGACAAGTTAGTGAAATTATCTTTTTCTGTGTGACATTCTCTTTGGTCTGACTTTCAACATCATCTACAAATGAAGAACTGAAGGAGGAATAAAGCATTTTGGAGTATGAATGGACCTTTAGGGTTGGCAGGTTTCACTTTCACATTACTAATCACAGCTTGTTTTGCTTGGTCCTTGAGCGGGAGGAAGCTCTTTCATCCTACATGCCGAATAGAAATAGAGGACACCACAGCAAAATTTATACCTGCCCTAGCTGAAAAAATACTGGGCAAAAATAATTGGCAGGCAAATCTTAGTGAAGACTAGTCCCACGTCCATTTCTGAGAATGGTTATGACTTTGTCCCCCCAAACTGATCAACCTTAACAGTGGTGGTGGGAGCAGCAGAACTGCTGATACCATCCAGTGCCTGGCTGCTGAAATTGCTCAACACTTTCCTTGACTGCAGAAGTTTATTCCTCTGGGCCAGGGCTAGGGAATGACTGAGGAGGAGACCAAGAAAATTAAACAAAAACAATTATAGAATGGATTGGATTGGAAGGGACCTTAAAGACCATCTAGTTCCAACCCCCCTGCCATGGGCAGGTATACCTTCCACTAGATCAGGTTGCTCAAAGCCTCATCCAACCTGGCCTTTGGTGAGGGGTGTGTATTAATTGAAACCAGTTGTATACTTCTCATTGAAACCTTGGCGTTACCCAGAACAACTTTGCTTTCGCTCACAAACTAACAGGCGTCCTGAGCAGGTGATGTTGTGCTGCTATAGGAGTTGGACAAGACCTGGATGAAGCAGGACTTATTTGAGATTGCTTGGCTCTGAGTGGCTACTGAACAGCAAAATGCTTATAAATCATTGGAACAATCAGTGAAGAGATGTTGTATCTTCCAAAAAGCCTATTTTAATGAATTAATTTTCATATTTTTAATACTCCATTTACATTAAGACTTACATGCAACTGAGTTATGTCTGCTGTGGGAAACAGCTTTAGAATTTCTTGGCATTTATGTATTTAAATTCTTAACCATAATATTACATTAATGTAGTTGCACAGAATATTAAATTGATTTAAAGGTATTAAGACTATATACAATATACACTCCTTAGCGTGTAAATATCATAATGCAGTAACAAAATGCAAATTGGAAAATGTTTTTCACATTCTTGGTACAAGTATTAGCTTTTTGCATTAATTCCTGATGGCTTATAACTATTATAGCAAGATGACCTGAATGAAATTCTTTGATTTATAAAGGTGTAAATGAGCTCTGAATCAATTTCTGGATCTTTTAGCGTTACAATACATCTCTGTCCTATGCCATTTTCGAGTGGAGTGAGGAAACCCTTATAAAGCCATCCACAAAATAGCTACCTCTGGCAATGTATTTGATTTGAAATCATGAATGTTTCAGAAAAGACTGTTGTGGTCTTGTGAGCTAGAATTAAAAAAGTCCCAAACCCTAACCTTTGTTTATATGGTGGAAAAATAAGTGCAGTTCTAACACAATTAGATATTTACAAAAATTATTGCACTTGAGTGATCTGTATGAGCATAAATGAACATAAAGTCCATTTGAAGACATTCCCTGTTGGCTGTGTGTAAATCTGTAATCTTTGTGCTCAGGTCCCTAAAAGGGCAGAAGACTATAACGTGGCTATTGCCGGTACCAGTGAAAAACAAACAAGCAGAGAATAAGGCAGTTGCCATCTCAAATGTCTCATGTAGAAAAAAATAAACTAGTCCCTCAGTCAAAAACTTTATACGCCATATATCTTACGGGGCTCTACTAGACCTTCACTGGAACTGTGGAGATCTGGCTTCTCTACCCTGTTGGGGTAAGGATGTGGCTATGATCTTAAGTAAAACATATTACCTCTGACACTCCATTCCCTCACCCTCCCCTTTTTCCTTTTTTACTTAAACAGGGTTAAACCCTTCAGGGAAGAAACTTTCTTCTTTGTATTGGTGTGCCACCTTGCCCTGATCTGGGTTGAGCCTCTGGGTGCTACTGTGATGGACACCATGCTTTAATCCAGCATCTGTACCATCAGAAATTCTTTTTAGAGAAAATAATGCATTTACAGCAATTATGAATAATATTTCACTTATCTAACCCAACAATTCACCTACTGCCAGTGTAGTATGTGCTTCTGCCAGGAATGCAGTAAGTAAATGTTGTCAAAAATAGATTATAATTTTTGCTGACATTTTCAATGCTAATGCACCTTTTATGCAAAACCATCACTAGATTTTTTTTTTTCTTTTTCTAAATATGCTTCCCTTATGCAGACATCATTAATGGAAACATATTCTATACTGAAAACTGTTTACTGTTTAATTTTAAAAACAGCTTCTATAACAGAGACCTCTTTAATGGAAATGTATTGTAAACACAAACTGTTTACGATATACTATAAAATGTTTTTATGCTGCAGCCCTCTTTAATGGAAAAGTACTGTATATACTGCACTGATTATTTTCTATTAAAACACATTGAACAAAGCCTGTTTTTAAACCCATATCTAGTTCATAATTTACATGAAAAATTTTAGCTAAGCATTCTAAACACAATCAACTTCATACCAAAAAGCCTTTTAAGGTATTTCTTGTTGACTAACTGTACAGTGATTTCTCATTTTCAACAGAAAAAGTGCAAAGATAAGAGTGATACTAGGTAGTTTTGAAGGTAGTCACATTAAAATATGTTCACTTTCAGGTAGGTAAAAGCATTCTCAAGCTAAGTTATATTGAAATGCGTCTGCAATCTTCCTTCTCTATTCTTGGGTTAGGAGACTTCATTACTATTGCCCTTTCAGCCAGACAGGGCTTATATTTATACAAATTCACACACTAAAGGTCAACAACAGTGAAAATAACTCTGTTAGGTAATAGCCTGAGTTATTCAGTGACCCCTCAAAGAAAGATTTCGGCAGGAAAGAGGTGCGTTCTCTCAGGAGAAGGTGGGTTAATCCATGGACTTGCTTTCTCAGAGAAGCACTCCCCAAAGCGGTTTTGTGGCTGACACCACAGTGGACAACGGGAACCCTGTAGGCATGGCCTCATGCTGCTTTCCTGTAATCCCTGCTCCATAAGGATGTTCCCATCCTCCTCTTCGTTGCAGTGCCCGAGTCTGCTGCCAGGCGGTCATGCTGGGGTATTCCTCACCTAGCCCCCGCCGGCAGAGGGACTGTTGGTTGGTTGAGTGGGGGTTTTGTACTGATGAGGGGGAAATATCAAAAGGAGCATCTCATTATGAGTCCTGGAAGGTCAGAAGTTTGAGATTCTTGGGTCCTTAGATGGCTCCTCTGCAAAGGAAGGAATTCAGTTACTGAGGCAAGTAACCTTTATTTTTGTGGTCAGGCCTTGTCCTGTCACAGGACTGCGAACTGCTAACAATGCAGTTGCCAAGCACTGCTTTTGCAAGAGGTAGTGGCCTGTAAAATCAAGATGCCTATCTTCCCCCCCCCTTAGAATTCAGTTGCCCAGGGTTTAAATCTAAATGAAACTAAGTGGATGCTTTATGTCTCCAGTTTCCTCTGTGCAACCAAATAAACCTGTGAGTCTCTCCCAGGGCTGTACGAGGTGACGGCTTGAAATATTTATCTTTGAGTTCTATGAGATGGTACCCTGAGAGCCACCATGTAGTTTAAATGGGAAAAGACATGTTCTATATTCTCTGCTCTTTAACTTGGGAATGGACTGGTTACAGCCTGGGAAGGATCAGTTCTCCTCTTAAAGTTTAAATATTACCATTGACCTAATTTAAGAATCACTGTTCTTTAACACATTTGAGTTTTTATAGTTCCAGCACAGCAAATAGTTTGGTAATACTCATTGGTGATAAAAGTTTTGGATCTGTAAAGTGGTGCACTGGAAACACACAGGGATAATGTGGGCCAAAGAACTGATGATGTGACTTGCTCTTTGATTCTTAGTGCCCAAGGTTCCCTCTACCTTACAGAGGAAATAGATAGAATGCAGCACTTCCAATGCTAAGACTATTGCAGAAGTTTCCAGGCTTTTGCATCACATCAGATAGAGATATATTTTAAAATGCTTTATGTGACTTTAAATGGACTCTTACAATATGTGAAGTTATCACTTCCTATTGTAGAACAGTGTGAAATTGAAGTGCTTAGAGAGACAGTTATATTTAAAATCCTAGCATTTTCCTATAGCTAACTTGTTTCAAGGGTTATAACTGGCTTGAAGCAAATTACCCATTGTCCTGGTTCAGGCTGTACCTGATAGGCTGTCCATCTCATTCTGATCAATGTTGTTGTTTTTTTTTCTTTCTCTTAAAACTCCAGCAAAAAAAAGAAAACAACCTCAACACTTGAATAGTTTGCATGAGGTTTCTAGCATGCCTCTTTCACCCTTAGCAATAACAGTAGCATAAAGTCAGTATTTAGCAAGGACAAGTGTTGAGAAAGGCTCCAGCTTCTGTGCTGGGTAGTTGTTCAAGATCCTTCTCCACAAATAAAAGGACAAATTTTTAAATATGGCTTTTGTTTCAATGTAGCTTTACAATAGACAAACATTTAATAACAGTTAGCTATGACATTTACAAAGAGGAAAACATTTGAACACAGAGATTTAGCAAATTCTCAGGATTCTCAAGAGCAAATCTAAAATATTGCATCTTATTGTCCCCAGCTGAGCCCTATGGACAGTCACTAAGAAAAACTACATTCTGTTTGCTGTAAAGCAGATTTCTGAATATGTCCATTTTTTCTGGCAATTTTACCCACACTGAATTTGGTTCATGCTCTGAATTTTGGTCTTCTGAGATATTACATACAGACTTAGGGAAACAAGAAGATGGCTAACTTTTGGTGCTGAAAAAGCCGTGATATTTTTGAGTTCTGTTTGAAACCTTTGAACTTTGGTGTAAAAAATATCACCTAGATATGGGACTGAGGGATTTGGGTTTGCACAAAGAAGCAGTATCTATTGTTCTCTGTGGACTTTAAGGAAGGTTAAATGGTTTATAGTCCCTTTATTCTCACTGCCTGGAACAGCTGGGCAAAGAGAGAGGAAATGGCTTTCTCCTAGTGTTTGTCAAATAACTTATCTGCAGATTATCCCTCCAACGGACAAGGTAGACAATGACAATATGCTCATAAATCAAGAGTAAAGTTGCAGTACTTTGGCCAAAATTCAGAGAAAAGGATTAAAATAAAGGTTTATGGGAGTGAAATTTGACTAATAAAAACTTAATTAATGATTTTATTAAAAATATACCTGGACTACCAGATCAGGAATAATTAAATGCAGTCTGTATTATATAATTATCAAACCAGAACAAGTATGAAATATATAAACATACAACGTGCGTATATAACAAGTGATGCTCTGTAAATGAGCGCATGCCCAATATTTCCAAGTATCTTCTGTCCAAGGCAGTCTGATTCAATAGCCTGCGTAAGATACAAAGAAAACAGGAGGAAGTTCTTGCAACAAAAACAGCTTGCAAAAGTGAAATCTCAATTTTCCTCAGTATCATGCAGAAGCTACTCAACATATTTCACTGACGCACTCTTTGATAGGAAATAACTAATTTCTTGAACTTGCAATTGCTTGGTTGAATGAATTTAACAAAACATGTTATAGTACAGGAAATCTAGTTATTCGATTATGTTTTCTGTTGTACAGTAAAGAAACAGAGCACAGCCTAAAGAAATACTTAAGTGTTTATAAGCTGAAACATATTTCAGTAACATCTGATTACAAGTAAATATCTTAGGCGATCTATCATTATCAGTATTAAATGTATTATCCCAACTGAAATAATACATTTCATTTTACTTGTGTTTAATAGCAAACATGAATCAGAAAATGTTTCCTGAATTTTATTAAAATTCTGTTATAGCTCATTTATAACTGAGGACAATGAAGTACTTACAGAATACAGAATATTATAATCACTGGAAAGATAAAGAGCTCCGAGCTACCTGTTCTATATTGTTAGCATAAATGGAAAATAAGATTGGATCAAGATAAGAGATTTGCAAGACTGCTTTGGTTTTATTCTCAACAAAATTTTGCTCCTATCTGATCTGACATGCAGCTTATTCTGAACAAGGGCCTAATCTTGAAGTCTTCACCTAGACAATGAATGCATGGGCTGCGCGTGGCCTCAGGCCTACATGTTTGTGGCTGGTAGGACTCAGTGCAATTCAGGCACCTCAATAAAATGAAGTCTCAAGGACTTCAGCGTGAGCCCGCAGCACTTTGGAAGCACCTGACAGAAACCCCCATTGTGTCTTCTCTGATCTATATATAGTAGAAACTGTGTGCTCTACAGAAACGGAGTGATCAAACAGCATCACTGGGTTTCTGCAGTAAAAAAAAAAACCAGAATGTGCTTTTCAATTCAGCTGTACTCAGGAAAGTTGCAACGCTATTTTTTTGGGGCAGCTGAGAGTATGTTCGGTAAAATGCATATTCTGCTGAAATTTATTTCAGAGTAAAACCGAATACCTTGAGCAGGTTTGCAATGGCATTGCAATTTCTTTTTCTTGTAATAGACCAGTCTTTAGGGGTGACTGTTATGCTTTGGAATTTACTTTGCCTGACCTCCTTCAAAAGTGTGTGTGTGTGTATATAAATTCACATGTATGTGCACGTATTCTAATTCTGAAGTGCTCAGGGTAGAGAACAGTGATGATACACAAAGATTTATCAAATGCCTCTGTGAGGTTTTTTCGTCCAATAAGATATCGGAACATTTTGGTCTACCTATAAAGTAATACAGAGCTTTATTTTTCACAGCCACTGCAGTGTTGACTTTGGCAGAGGTGAGGAGACCAGCTGCTTGTCACCTGTAGCAGTAATTCTAGTTAGTTTGGAATGAACAGCATTTGGTACTGGCCAAGATTGTGCTATTAGATCTGTAGGTGAAGAACTTAAAACTACATCTGGAATTTTTTATCACTGGAACTGTTTGTCTATAAGAAGCTCTTGTCCTTTTCTTGTGACTTTCTACTTTTGAGTATTACTTTTTCATTGAAAGTGAGTGCCATTACAAACATTAAACGTGGAAAAGTGAAGCACTAAGAGCTGTGATATATACTATTTAAACTGTTAAACCATTTTGTAAAGCCTTAAAGGTTGGAAATGTAAGGAATTAAAAAGACATTTTTTTAGGTCTAGAAAGTGCTGTTGGAGAGAGTATTGCTTGCTGGTTCATTAACTCACTTTTTCCTCAATACAATGTTACCTCTCTTCTTTTTATTTCTGTATTTTTGTATTTAAGCATAAATGTGTGCATGCATTTATGGTGCATCAGGTCCCCAGTTAGAGACCTGTGTAATGTAAACTGCATACATTCATTGTTACCAGAACCCTACTGCTGACTGCTGCTGGATGATAAGTAGGTAATAACACTTGGACACTCTTCACCACTGAAGAGCTGATGCCCAAAGTAAGATCAATGCGAAATGAACCAATCCTAAAATGCAAAAAAAAAAGTGGTGTGGTTGGTTGTTTTTTTTTTTTAAAAAAAAAAGAAAACTTGTTTCCCTATCCTGACAGTAAGTGAGAAGTGTCTCTATTTTCCTCTGATGTCTTGTAGTTTACATAATTTCTCAGTATTTAATAAATTAATTGCTTGGTCTTGGAGCTAAATGGTTCTTTCCTCTCAGCTTTTAGGGAATATCTATAAAGTTATTTCGCCTGCAAAAATCCTTGTTTAGAATTTTCAGTGACCATTGCAGCTGTATAACTCTGCAAGAACTCAATAGTGGAACTTCCTAAGAAAAAGAAAGAGGATATGTCACCATAGTACTGAAAGACCTCTCCTGGAAACTCTCCAAGACAGAACTTCTACCAGTTGCCTTCCCTGAATGATTTTGAAATGCCATACCAACAAATGGAGAGCAGCAGTGCTGCTATCCCCATCTGAGGGATTTTTTTCTTTTTTCTTTTATATAATCCTAGAGACTTTCCACACAGAAGATCCTTCTCTCATTCCTTTTGCTTTGTTTCACAATTAGTTCAGGGACTGGTCAATTGGGAGATCTGAGCAGTGCATTGGGCCAGATGACCTCCAGGGTTTCCTCCCAACCTCAATTATTCTGTGAGTGTGTGTGTACATACATGCAACTTCTTTAGGTGCACAGAGAGCTGTTTAGTCCAGATATTTTTTTTTTTTTTTTTTAGTGTCTTGCATATCTGGTAGTTCAGTAGATACCTCTTGTACTTACCTGCTAGTGACTCTGCCAGTTTACTGAAAATGTCTAGTGTACATTCACTCTACATTAACTAAAATAAGCCTGCATGTGACTTTCTTCTCCAAAAAGTATACTTATTCTTTCTCAGCTCTCATCCCAGAGTGAACTGGAAAATATTTTATTGTCACCACCATATAGCAAGCCACGTAAATGCAAACTAAGGGGTGATCTGAATAAAATGTCCTCTTTCTAACAATAGAGCAAGGGGACAAACACATTCTCTTCATGAGTTGCTGTGTGTAAATGGAAAGGTTGCACATAGATGTTGCTTGTAATTATGGTCCAAATGTATTTTTATTATTATAGGAAAATAAAAAATAAACATCCAGGACCTGAACAATCTCAAATCTGTTATAATCTGAAGAAAAAATGCACACACACATATATACAGAAGTATATATATGTATATATATAAAAAACCCACACTTTTCTTCCTTGTTGTAGACCTTGGATTATTTGTAGACCTGACCTAAGATTGGTTCCAAGTTTAGCATCCAAGTTAGTGGCTTGGATTTTTCTAGGTGTCTGTTGTTACAGCCCATTGTCATAATACAGCAAAAATATTGACTGTCAGTGGGAACTTGACATTTTAAATCCTTCTGCACCATTGATCCTCACTGTAAATATCTTTACAATAATCTTTTTAATAAAAACTTCTAAGAAAGATGGACTAAGGGTTGGTAAAGAGCTGTTAATGAGTAAATAACTGTAACTAACCCCAAATAAACTTTAGATATGTCCACCATTAATTTCTGTCCTTGGTAACTTACTTATGATTAGTGGATGATTGGACGATCACTGTGGATGATTATTGACTTCCTGCACAGCAATGGTCTTTTTGTTAATGTCTCAGATTCTAATATAGTTCTTGAATTCACACCATTATAACTTTTATTCTTGAAATGTAACTGAGTGCAAGTTCACTCCTTTATTATGAATAAATGATTATTCTTTTTCTAGGATTTAAGGAAAAATAATATTAGATCAATATAATTGGCATAAATGCAGAATTTTTTTATCATTACAGAAGCAATCCTACCTGTTAGAAATATACTAAAAAGAATCAGAAAATTAATTAAAGGGTTTGTCCAATAAGGATACACAGGAATCTTCTTCCAGGAATCCATAGGGATCTCTGCGTGGCTACAGTATATAAAAAAAATAACTGCAGCTGGCACTCCTAGTTTAATGTTGTTTTGCAACTCAGGTCATCTCAACAGAGAAGTCAATAATGGACTCCAGGATGCTGATCCCTGGGCTCCCGAGTTCCTGCACATTGAGGAAGAGCTGGGAGAAGGACAAAACACTTCCCATGGCCAAGAGAATTTTTGTTAAAGCACATATTGTATCTGTGTATAGACACGTGACTGTTATGAACAATAATTAATAGCTATTAATTACCATTACCAGGTTCAAAGCATCTAACTCAGTGACAAACCTGACAAACACAGAAACCTGATTCCCACGTACTGACCCTCACCTTGCTTTTTAAACTGCAGCTTTTATCACAACATGTGTCTGTTCAGATGGTTAATAGTAATTGCTGTCATAACCACCACGCAGGGCAGTTTGTTTCTAAACCTATTTCGTAAATACTTCCCAGGTTTCCAGGTACTTTCAGAGAACATTTTGTTTCGTCCATTTTGGCTTCAAATGAGAATTGAATAGTTTTGTCTCAAATCCATTCTGCCTATGTACTTTGTGTATCCTCTCTGACTTCCCAAAATCCAGTTGTGTTTTGTGAAATAAAACCCCACATAACATAGGGACTACTCAAATTGATCAAGACAACCGTAAAAGAAGATTGAGATCTTCACCTGGCATGAGGATTTTGATCCAGAACCTTTCCAAGTGAAAGATGAGGACAGGCATAATTCTGATGAGTGTTAGCTCTGATATAAATCAGGAATAGCTGTTCTGAAGTTAGCAGAGTTATACTAGTCTAAGAAGGATGTGGGAAGATCAGACTACAGATACATGGCTAATATAAATAAGAAATGGTGTGTGTGTGTGTGTGTGTATGCATAGATATCAAGAAATTTTTAAGTTCAGAATTATCTTTGCTACTAGTAGAATTTCTCCCTCGAAAAGAAAATAGGTGTAGAACATAATGTTTGTTCCTGAATTTTTTGAAGGTGGTGTACAAGGTAAAATGCCACAAGTAGTCTTTTTTTTTTTCTCCACTGTCATTTGGATTTTAGTACTTGGATTTTGAATGTAATTATACTTGCCTATCCTGAGAGCACATGAATGAAAAATTTGCCAGAGCTGTTACCAGAGTTAATTCACTCTAGATTTACATTTTCGAACACTGTTAACTGGTGTATATCTAGGATCAATTGCACTATGCAAGTTTACTGAAATTGAAGATCTGGATCCTAGAGATTGCTTTCAAATATGCATTAATCAAAAAAGGTGTGAATATTGTTACTAGATAATGATTCAGAAGATTCTCTAGGGATAATTATACTGTAGCAAGTTGGGTTAGCTTTGGAAGAAAAAGCCACTGTATCTATGTACTTCACCAAGATTCTTGAGTGGTTCTGATAAGGCTGAAAAAAAAATAGTTTTCTGTGGGACTTGGTAATTTTACACAGAAAAAAAAGTGAACTCTGTTGACTTAACACAGTTATGTGTTGTGTATAGGCTTCTCTCCACACACTGCTATTTCTTTTTTTTAAAAAAACCCCACTCATATAGACATAATCTAGACATTAATTGATATAAATAATAACAATGGGTTTTGGGTGTGTGGAGTTGGGATAAAAGTGGACATCATTTGGAGTCAACTGCACAACTACCTGTTGTGATGGAAATGGAATTATGATTGCTACATGTTCATTTGGTCACTGAAACGTTTACTAAATGAATGTTGGTTTGGATTAATATAAGCCTGTATGGAAAAATCAGCAGGACGGAAATAGAGTAGATCAGGGTAAGCCAGTGTTTCACAAATATTCAGAGATTCTTAAAAGGCGTTGGCAATGTAGAATACCTCTGCAATCTACATTCAAAACCACTTTAGTAATCAAAAGAAAAAAAAAAAGCAAAGAGTTGTTTTGGGAGAACGTAAAAGTTACAGGATCCCACTGATCTTTGCAATATCTCTGCCTGCTCTCTCAGGAGGGCAGTTTAGAGAGGAGAGTTTTGTTAATTGCACAGCACCTGAAGTGGGGGTTTGCTATTATTATTGCTGAGTTTTATTCCCATTGACTCAATCAATAATAAATTGTAAGAAAGCCACCAGGAGTACCTCAGTAATGCAGAGACATGGTGAAGTGAACTTGGGTGAGGTTTGTTCCGAGGAGAGGAGGAGGACGGTGCTGCTGGAGGGCGGCCGAGGCCTCAGGGGCACCTGCAACCCCCTGCAGCACCCCGCAGCCTCTCCCACGCCGGAGGGGAGGCACTCGCGCGTCCCTCGGTTTTCTTCCCTTCTTTGGGGAAAGAAGCAGGAGGAAGAGTGTTGTTTACTATATCTAGGCCTTGATAGCTTGAGAAGTGCATTTCACACAGTGTTATGCCTGAAGAAAACTTCATTCCGTTCTGATGCATGAGGTCAAGCTATTTAAGTACTACTGTTATGTAAATATTTACATTTGTAAAAAATATACTTTCTCGTAATAGTTATATCTATTCAATGTATATCATCCTCGCTTAATAGCAAATCTTAAAACAAGATACCTACAAAGAGAAACCCTTGTCATTTGGCAAAGAAAACTGCAATAATCCTCTGCTACTTGCTCCCCCCTCCATTTTAATTGTTAATATCTTTTCAGCATGCAGGAGAAGTAATCTCCTACCACGCTAAAGCAGTCAGCCTAATTGAAAAGAAATACAAGTCATCTAGTGCACAGCTGAAAAATTCAGCTAAAATGCAATCTGTCATTATCTTTCCAATGCCAATTTTAAATAGGTATTAAAGTAAATGGGGGAAACATCTTCTCATTTCTCTTGCGGTATCATTTCGTTTTTACAGAAATCCCTAATCCTCAAATGAAGATTCTGCCCGATACCCAACAAAACACTCAAGAGTCAGCCTCAAGTGTCTTGGAAACCAGATCCAAAAATAGAGGAATAATTTCCCTATCATGAATTAATCTCATTTGAAAATGATTTTAAAAATACAGTTTATGCAATGCAAATCCTCGCTCCCAGAATAACCTGTATTTGTGGTTGTAATGCCACAGTCAAGAGATAAATTACTGCTCAGTGAGCTGTTTCAGCATGGCAACGTGAACTGCAGCTAGGATTAAGGAAACTGATGAAGCATAACATACCATGAAAGAAATGAAAACATTTTATAGGACACATGGGTATTATTGACAGGTTTCTACTTTTTAGGTACAATTTCAGCTGGACATCGTATTTGAAAAGTATCCTGCATTAGAAAATTATATGCCACATTTAAAAGTATTCACACTTTTAGTCCCCAAATTATTGTGTGTTATATAACATATTTCAATTTAATTGGAGAAATGTTGTATTGTGATGCTAAACACTTGTTTAATGGAGATAATATTTTAGCTTGGTAGGGAAAGTTGGATTCATTTGAAGCTGAGACATCCCCAGATTTGTAATTACCAATGCATGTTTCTGAGTAGGTAAAAGTATATTGAAGATATGTCAGATGGGACCTTACAGAAAATCCATCAAGTCCTTAACAGGTCAAGCCCAAACAAAATCTTACTAAAGCTATTACGATCAAAGTTTATTTGGCTCTGGTCTCAGAAAGACAACTTCTTCAGACTTCTCCACCGACTGAAATCCCCACAACTATGGCAACCTCAGGATCTGCACCATATTGCATGTGCTCAGCAGGTGTAAGGAAATGGCTGGTTAAAAAGATACCCCTACATGAAGCCTGTCAAATTGAAAAAGAGAGTTTTTAGCATTCTGCTGTAAAACACGACGGCTAATTATTTTTCCTTCAGCAGCCTTGCTTTCTCATTCCTTCCCTGAAGTAGTAAAAGACTCAGCTAGATTGAACAAAGACTATGCTCTCAGGAGTAATCATCTGTTGGTAGAAAATGATGTGACATTTCTGCTGGTATTCTTCCTGGTGTTCACAAATTGGAAAATATTGTAGTTAAAGTGTGACCAAGATACTCTGTTGTAACTATGGACATAGTGGTAGAGAAGGAGAAAACAAGAAATAGGGTTAGGAAGAATCCCTTCCTAATGTGTACTTTCTACCCAGTCTTTTCATTTGAATCAATAGCAATTAGTATTTTAGAGAGATCCAGTTCAGAAGTTTTAAAGGCTCTTTCAGTGAGGTAATATAAGTATCTCTTAAGTCTCTTTTCTCTCAGTGTCCATATAGTCCTAAACTTACATAACTCTGTACTTAGAGCAAGATGTCTTTACACATTGCTCCTATAAACTGTGGTTTTGCTCAGTCTGCGTTCTGCAACAAAAGCTTGCACATAAGCATGGTTAGTAACAAAGCTTATTGCCTCACCAGTGAGACCCAGTACTAGCTTAAATGGCCCGGCTAGACTGGAGTCTAATGGGTGGAGAGTTTTCTGCAGTTATATTTCGTCTAGCAGCTCTGCAATTTTACTGTTGGAAAAGTCTGAGCAGTGAAGACAGGACCAGATCAGTCCTGCTATAGTCAGTGATGCAGTAATTGTAGCTGTTGTAATGCCACTTACGCAGATTTTCAGAGAGCTACTGCAGGACAACGGCCTTCAACGCTTGCTGTTGTGCAGGCAGCAGCATGGGGCAAGTACCACGTTGTGCATAGGTTTGTACCTCTCCTCTCTGCTATGCTTGATGGCGGCAGGGAGCGCTTCCAAAATCCCACGATTCAGGCTGAGGATCACTGGGAGGCAGAGCCTATCAATAGGTGCCGTCATCCTCGTTCACTTCGCTGAGCAATGTGTACTTGGATGTGACAGTGAGCTCTTCTCTTTTCCCACTGCTAGTAACTGCATTGGTACTGTCATCTGAAATCCTACCACCTAACTGCAAACTGAAAACCAGATTGTTCTTGGTCCACATTTGAAAAACACAAGGCTTTCCATATAAGTAACCAAATTTTATAAATGTAAGAGATAAAGCTTAATAGATATTTCAAGGGAAAAAGAAGCCCTTCTTGTTTGACTATTATACTTGGTTTGGTGCTATTATGTAAGTCAAAGCTGAAAAGCTGATAAAGTTATGGCAGGACACACACAGGGAAGTATGAAGGTGGAGGAAGACAAAACAATACTGAGGAGAATCTGGCTGAAAACTGGTTTGAATATGAACTACATAATGTTAGATAAGCTGCATTATTCTTTACTGCAGACTAAAATCTAGAAAATATGATTTTTCTGCTCTCTGTATTTAATTTGGAATCTGGGGAGAAGGGACAAACCAATGACAATAATAATAAAAGTAATATTAATAATAATCTCTTGCAGGGCCACAATAAAAATAGGGAATTTAGGTGATATATGTAGTGAGACTGCATGTGGAATGCAGATTAGTATGAATTAGGTGAAAGAAAATGTTTGTGCAAAACATTGCCTGTCTGGATACAGATTTCATAATCAGCAGAAGAAGATGTTGAAAACAGAGAATGATGTTTTTATGTTCTACAAAATGTTATTGTTTTCAGAAGTTATACTGTACTGTATGCATCATTTTATGCAGCACAGGATCTAGATGAGAAAATCAAGCCAGTAAACTCAAAACACCTAACATGTCTGTTTTTCAAAAGCTGGTACACTGCTAAATCTAAAGAGAGAACAAAGGCAGAGGAATGGTATTTTATCAGTGTTTGGTAGTGATGAGTTGACCATGATTATAACTGTGGCATATGGAAAACTTTCATTAACCTCCCCCCTACCCCAATCTGTCTGGGCTACTTGTTGAAACTACCTGTTCCTATTCTGATTCTTCTACCCTGCATATGTAAAAAAAAAAATAAATTACTAGAAGACCTCTCAGTTATACTTCTGTGTATATAATATAGAAGAGGGGCTAACATGCACTTTTGAAAACAGAATGCAGGTTCTAAATATTAATTCTGTTGTACTCTGCTAAGTGGTTAAATGTGGTCAGGCTCCGGTGAGGAAGAAGAACATAAGCAGAACAGGATATGCTAGAATTCTGATTAAATATTTACATGTTATACTTATCACAGAATTTTCTTGTTAATATCAAAAAGTCATTTACCATCCTGCAGGTGGTTCTGTTAAAAGACTATTTAAAATTCCAGTAGAATGCTTTTTGTTTCTAGTCACTAGAGAACTACCCTCAATATTATGTGTAGACTGAAAGAGTGACTAATATTTTCTGTCTTCTCCATCCATCTCTCTCAAATACATTCTACAAATTCTTTCAGTTGAACTTTGTATCATAGTTTATTTTGCATTTAAAGATTGAAACTCTCGATCAGATCCATGCTGAGGTCAAGCATAGTAATAAATACAAGCTGCTCCTACTTAACGCACATTTGTAGGGTGGGGATACACTAAAAATGATGCAAAAGAGGAAAAAAAAATCTGCATTTAAAAAAATAATTGATAAAAAGTATTTTCTGTTTCTTGTAAATGTCAAATATCCTTAGTTAAAGTTATCTGCCACAGAACCTGCCCCCAGAGTCCTCATCACCAACCACAGGACAAGTCCCAGCTGGAACCATTTATTGGCTTAGTCAAGTGCTCCACTACTTTGTTCTAAATATGTCAACTTTGATTCATCCTTGGGCTTAGTTGCTGTCAAACACTGTTAAATGGAACTGGAATCAGCATTGCACCTAGGTATCCACTAAGCCAAAACCGTAATCACTTCTGTAGAAATGTTAGTATTCTGTGGCACTAAAAAGTCACTTTGATAAGGAGTGTGGCATTTCTGTGAGGGCATCTTGTATGAAAAGGGAAGTCTGGTCTCATCTTTGGCACGAGCTAGAGGTAAGAAGTTCGTAAGGTCAGTACTGAGAGCTTTGGCAATAAGCTCTGTCCTTCAGAAGTGCCCAACTTCTTATTTATTTGCACGATTTATACAGTCAGGGCACATGCAGGAGTACATTATGAGACCAGAGTTAGGACTATCACCACCAACTAAAGCATTGGCAAAGTTTAACTTAACATTTGATTGGAGTTTGGCACTGTAAGTGAGACTAACTGGAAAAATGGAATCATTCTGAGAGGTGAACTGTAAAGTACAAAATGTTTTAGAGTGGATAAGGGAAGAATAGGTTTCACCTACAGGCTGCAATGGCAACTAAAGAAATATACTCAGAATAGCATGTTATCTATTTCTGCTTGTATTGTGCAATGGTTTTAGGTAGCAATTACATAGATTTCAGAGGGTGTTGCAAAGAAAAACAGCGTTTGAAAGAAGTATACAGTTGGATGTCATGTGAGATACAAGGAAGGAATCATGAATGCTACCAATAATTGCTGTTGTAGTAATTTATATTATGGTGAAAACTAAAAACTGAAGACAAGTTGGGTAAATGGATATACACATGATTGCTGAGCACACTGTGACTGATTTTGAGCAGTATTGTCTCTGCTGTTTAGCAGAAGTCTTAAAAATGTGAAAATGGACCACATGGCCTCCAAAGGATGCATATCTTTTTGCATTTATGCAGCTGAGTCTTTGACCCTACAGTTTTCTTTACTGTGAAATGGAGGGTGAAGGAGATGAACCCAACAGATATTTTTAGTGGTACATAAAGGTACATTCTCAGCAATTTGTCTTAAATAGCATCATGTTTATTACATTCAGTAAACCTTCTACATAAACCTATTCTTTCCTTCTTGTAATGCACTGTGCTTTGGATGGTAAGGTCACCTTCACTAACGACCATAGCTCCTCTTGCAGTTGGCTCCTAAGTTTTGCCCATTTCTCCTGTGAAACTCCAGTACTCTCTGCCTTTTTGAAAAAGTCAGGGTTCTTGGAGGAGGGAAGAGAGATTACTGAGGAATATTACAAATACGGTAACTGAAGATTTCCATCCTCCGCCTCCATGGCTACTTAGAATAAATTACTCTGGACATAGGAAACCTTTTAAATGTGTGTATGAGCTTGTGGCTAGGTGGGAGGGCTCTTCTAGCTTGTGGGCTAGAAAAGGAATTACCAGATTCCAGCATGTCAGCAATTCATGCTGTCTTTACAGCATTGTTCGTTTGCTTTTTTAATACCTAGAACTTTGTGCATATGTGTGTACATATATCTGTGCACAAGGATAAAACACCAGTGAATAAGAATTCTTCACTCAGTTACTCTAGCAACAATGTTTTGAATCTTTTGTGCTCTGGTGTAAATTGCTTCCCCAGGGCAAAGCACAGGAAGAGTTAAGCCTTATTTATTTTTCAACCTGTTACAACATTTACTTTTGTGTTTACAGTATTCAATGCATCGGGTTCAAGCAAAGCTAAGAAAGATTTCACCTTAAATCACTGACATGACAGAAGTAAAAAATTTGTAATACGTATTTTCCACAGTATTTTAAGGAGAAATAACATGAAGGCCTTATCACATCAATGGTTAAATCTGCTAAAAAATCATTGTGAATGCAATTATTTTCTAAATTTAATTTTACAATTTCTAGATAGTAATCATTTAACTCCTTTTATGTTATGTGGATTCAATTTTATAGCAAACTGAATAGAATACTGACAATTGCTTAGCCACACATTAAACCAAAATATCAATGCTATTATATTTCATTAATGAAGAAAGCACTGTGCATAACTAATGGATTTTATTAAGGCTAATATATATAACAGCAGGAGCAGTTGGTAGACCAAGGAAAGATTTTTTTTTTTTTAGCAAGCGCTCTGTGGAACCAAAAGTCACTGAAAGATAAAATAATAAACTTGTTTGACACACTGAGGAGCTCATGTAACTTTGGCAGTCCTAGGGTGAACACACCATGCTTGATAACTCTGGAGCTAGGAGAGCCCTGAAGTAACAGTATTTGACATGGCTGGGACATCTCATCAAAGGGAAAGAAAGAACCCTGACAAGAGAAATACTAAAGAGGACTCCTGGTGGGAAAGCTGCTGCCATGCAGAAAACTGTATTAGATAAAGATATCAGAGAAACTCTTCCCCCCTGGGATGCAGCAGTGGGTCTAATAATTGATGGAATATTATTAAGATATGTTGCTAAAGATGCTTTTGGAGCAGTGTGAACAGCACAAAGTGTACATTAACAAAGTAATATTTCATTACTTTACCTTTGTTGTTTCTTAAGAAATTAGTCTTAAGCCTTTCGTGGTCTATAGGCAGTCATTGGTGTACTGGTAATTAGTGTACATCACAGATAGTGTCATACTACTGAAGTTCTAGCCCCCTTCAACAGTGTTTCAATAAATTCCTTTCACTGGATTTTTGCTTCGGCAGTGAACTGATGAGTCTTGGAGCCAGAAAAGCAGTATGTTGTCCACATTAATCAAAAACTCTAGCTACTTTGTAGTAGCCATTTCAGCAGTTGATTCCTAAGGTGTTAGGTGTTACTTACCTTTTGACAATCTTTAAGAAATTATGTATTTATCAGAAGAATACCCCTTTGTAAAAAGCTCAAACACCAAACCAGATGATTACATGTTAATTCAGCTCTTGTAAATATAATAGCATTGTAACACACTTATTTGCATAGACCTAATGTTCCAAACCAACTAAATATTGCATTGTTTCCTCGACGAAGTTCAGCGCTAAAAAGGAACAGCTTAGCTTATCTAATGCATAAAGCTAACTTTAAACATAGCCTTGACTCTCCTCTTAGAAAGAAAAAACAAACTTTTCTGGCTGGTGAAAAGGCCTGGTGTAGCGCACAGCGTGCCTATGTTTAGAAGAGGCTGGCAGGTCATCCAGCAGCAAATACGAGATGAGCACACCAGAAAGGGGACTCTGTCCCTCGTGCAGAATTACTTCTGCAAGGCCACCTGGTCCAGAACTGCTTTATAATACCCCAGAAGGTATCACCTCTCGGCTAAAGGGCAGGCTGTAAAGTAGTAGCTGATGTGCAGGGGAACAGGTGTAGAATAAGTAGAGAAATAAAATGTACTAAAAAGAGCCCATACATGCAAGAAAATTTGTCCTTCTGCTGAAAGTTAGTGACCCAAAAACTGCTTTTTCCATCTGGCTGGTCTTAGTTTGAACTTTAGGTGTAATCAGATGATCTGAATATCACATCACCTTTTGTTCCAGGTCTTTAAAGATCACTGACCACAAGAAAAACCAAAAAAGTTACTTTTCTGCTTACAAAGACAGCCATGTTACAACGTTTGAAACCTTTTTTCTCTGCCTGAGATGAGCTTTTGCATGCAAAGCTCATCTCAGGCAGAACTATACTGCTGCCAAATTGTGGTATCTCAAACAGTGGCTACAATCCAAAGGCAAAATATTGAAAAAGAAACAATTAAGTCTACTTTGTTCTACCAGCTCCATGTTTTACACGCAAACATGAATCTTGAGGAGGAATTAGTCAGCTCTTCAAGACAGAGGACATTCTAAACTTTCAGTTGGAGACTGTAAGTCCAGAAAGGGACCATAACAGTCATCCACACTTACAACCTATATAGCAATGGCCTTTACCTTCCTGAGTTAATTCTCATTTAAACAAGTTCATATGTAATTTGAACTCTAAAATTAAATATTGAAGAATTCACTTTATTGTTGGTCAGTTGATTTGTAGCTCTGCGGTGAAGTAAATTTGGTATTTCCATTGCTAGCAAGAAGCTACAGATGTTGCATTAGCCCTGCAAAGCCCCAGAGCTGAGCCCTGCCAGGCTTGCTTTGGCTGCCCTTCTTTGGGCTTGTCTGGAGATGCATTTTAGCTTGTTTGTTTAACTAGCAGTTGAATATTACCTAACTTGTTTAGCTTTAGGTTAGCTCTGTGCAATTGTGTGGTGCAGTGTTATAATAATTTTGTTGCATCTCTGTAAGCAATAGAGAGTAATAATAATCTGTTATTCTGTGTAGAGTGAAGTATCTCTGACCCCAAAATAATAATATGGAGTGGAGGAGAACAGGCAAAGGATGGTAGCAAAGGTCTTGAACGCACAGCCTGGGGATGACAGCAGAGGCTATAAACACTCCTATAAAAAAATTGTCAATGTTGCCAAGGAATGTAGCCTTGGAAATCAGGTAAAACCAGGTTTAGGGCAAAACAAAAGGAACAGCAAATATCTTGAATATACAATACATACTGTGTATACCATAGTATCTCAGGATATAATGTGGAGTTGTAGACTAATGAAGATCAAGGTATAGCATGTGTTAAAAATGATCAGAACCAATGCCAAGCAGACCTTAGAGTAAGGAGAAGGAGGAAACCCAGCGCCAGCATCATACTCCTCGTGGTGAAGGCAGCAGGATGCTGACCTCTGATCCCAGCTCCCCCACTTTCTCCTCTCGTGAGCAGTTGTCGCTGCTGACTTTAGCATCCGGAGGAGCAGGGGAAGGGGGAGCACAACACTAGTGAGACAGGGTAGATACTCAAGGTGCGTGGATAACAATTTTAAACATGCTATTAATGAGACTTTTTCTGTAACAATATAATTTGGACAGTAAGCATTAGTATTGTTATAACTGGGGTAGTAAGTCTTTGATTAGACATGTAAGAGTTCAGAATAACAATGAATTCTTGGTTACAAATATAAGGTATATTTCTTTAGCCCACATAAAATGCATAAGGTGCAGATTCTATTATTAATTAGCCTCACTTAGAAGTCTGCATTTTACCAACTGACTATGTTTGTCTAGATTAATTTCTGCCTAACAAATTGCCCCCATCTCTGAATTTGTCATGACCAATTTCTGGTGCGTAAATCTTTGTCTGAGAGACTGTATACCCCTCTGTTATCAAATTAATATTCCACAGGCAAGTTATTTAGAGATCAACTCAGTTTTTAACTTCCTTTTTGAACAGATGGAATAAATAGACTCTGATTTGCCAGAGGTTTTTGATAACAAAATGTGACTTCTAATCTTATTCTCATGTTTCTTTACTTTTTCAATTTTACAGAATCTTTTGAAATCAAATGTAGCAGACCTAGACAAATTATGTCAGTACTGGTTATTCCATTGGCAAGCAAAACATTTTTGTTATTCCTACCTGGTGGCCCTTGTATATGTAGCTCTTTATTTGCTCTTTGTGCCACAACCTGACACCAGAAATTCATGTCTGGCTGATGATTTCATTAGCTGTTCTAAAGGCAGCCATATCTACAAGGGACCGAGTAAAACACGAAAATATTTTCTAACCATAACATACACTATAAAATCTGTTTTGAATTGTCTTTTGCTCTGCTGACAATAAGATCTCTCCTTCTTTTTGTTTCCCTTAGTATTTTTCTAAATTCCTTGTTTCTAATATATTGTTGTTGTTGTCTGTTTCCCCCTTTCTTTTTTTAATGTCTGTTTTTATTTAAAAATGCTGGGATTTCATTTTACTTGTTGTCCTGGTTTCTGCTGGGATAGAGTTAAATTTCTTTCTAGTACTATGTTTTGGATTTAGTATAAGAAGAATGTTGATAACACACTAATGTTTTTAGTTGTTGCTAGGTAGTCTACTTCTCAAGGACATTTCAGCTCACATGCTCTGCCAGGCGCACAAGAGGCTGGGAGGGAGCATAGCCGGGACAGCTAGCCCAGCTGGCCAATGGGGTATTCCATACCATATGACGTCATGCTCAGCATATAAGGCTGGGGGAAGAAGAAGGAAGTGGGGGACGTTCGGGGTGATGGCGCTTGTCTTCCCAAGTAACCGTTACGCGTGATGGAGCCCTGCTTTCCTGGGGATGGCTGAGCACCTGCCTGCCGGTGGGAAGCAGTGAATGAATTCCTTGTTTTGCTTTGCTTGCGTGTGTGGCTTTTGCTTTCCCTATTAAACTGTCTTTATCTCAACCCACGAGTTTTCTCACTTTTACCCTTCTGATTCTCTCCCCCATCCCACGGTGGGGGGAGTGAGCGAGCAGCTGCGTGGGGCTTAGTTGCCGGCTGGGCTTAAACCACGACACTTGTATTAGCCTGGTCTCTCTTGTTCAGCGGAATTTTAAGACAGGGACCAAAAGTACATCTAAATATCACAGCTATGTTTTCCTGCTTACCCTATTTCTCTCATGATTTATCTGGTAATGATTACTCCTTGTGAAAATGTCTTCAGCCATGAGATTTTTACTTTAACAGCTTAAACCTATAGTTTTTGCATATAAATGCAATTGAGCTACACTGATGGCGTTTGAGCAAGCAGGCTTTAAGGTTTTCTCTCTGTCGCCAGGATGAGATCTGACATAGAGTCCAGCATGCTGGATCACTCACTTTAGGAAGTTGTCACCTACAGTTGTTACCAATTGTTTTGGAAATTCTCAGATTATTTTTTATTATTGGAAGAACGATGTCTCTGTCATGAGTAGGTCATACTGAAATCACTCCTGATAATAAAGCTCTTCTTTTCTGTGAGATATAAAGCGTAACGAATAACTTGCTATGACATTCTTTCATGCAGACTGTGGCTTGGTACAGAGTATATTCTACTTACTTTAATATCCAGACTTCTGATATTTTTTTCCTCTCTCCATTTCCCTTGTTGCCTCAGTAATCTTATTCTCAGCATAAATGATGTATAGTACACAAGTCAGCACTTGTTCTTCCCTTCATTCTTCCTGTTTGCATCAATTAATGTCATTCAGTTGACTCATCCCTGCCAGGTCCAAGGTTCATTGAAGATAACAGAAAGCTCCTGATGACTTCATTGTGATTTGAATGAAACAGTTATTTTGGTATCAGGAATGTTATGTGATGTCAACCAAGTTGCATGAAGAAATGGTGCAAATGCATAGCATGACTGAGAGCACAAAGTGCCTTGTGTTTCATACAGAGTTCATGAAAACATATTTCAGATGCTAACGTGAAAATAAAAATAATAATTGACAACCTGTCTTTTTTGGCAGGCATACACTGGGATTCATACAGCAAAAACGCCTTAGTAAATTTTGGAAAAAACCCCACTTTTATAATTAGAAATATATATTTGTAGGCATATCATTTTTTTTTTTTTAAACTCCAGAATAGGTTGGTTTCTAAATATGCTGACTTTTAAGTATATTACAGGCCTTTTCCTATTGGAAACCCTCACGATTCATAGATCGGATTGTTTTGATTAAATGTCTTTGAGCAAACATTCAGCAGTCATTTGACAAGAAAGCATCTCAGAGATACTTTGTTGTCATATATCCCAGCAAACTGTCTGGATTTTTCACTTTATCCACAAATATTACCACCTTTCCCTTGTGCATGGTAATGGATTGACCTAATGGGTAGAACATTTAACATAATTGACCTTCACAGTTTTTTGCTTGCTGGCCTTAGCACATTTTTGTCAATGTGGATCAAACAGTTATCCAGTGGCAAATATTACTAATAGAAGCATGGAAATAGTTTTACAGCATTGAAATGCTGCTCAGTAAAATGCATTCTTTCCTATTTGGCAGACATCTCTCAAGTTTCCCTTCTTTCAGTAGTTGAAACCCCCTTAGCGTGTTACTCGGTGGATGGCTCTTGGGTTTAGCCCAGGCAGAGGCATCAGTCACTGGGAGCGAGGAGCAGGGAAGGAGAGGGGCCGTCCTCCAGGCACTTGGGAGACAAAAGGCAATTCAGAGAGATGCATGCAGTAAAAGAGACTTAAGAGGACTGTGCATAATGCCTGATGCACAAAGGGCATGGGCTTGTCAGATGCCTTTATTACCAGTTTGAATGCTACGCAGGAGGAAGCAGGGAAGTTGAGCCTGCTAAATAACCTGTGCTTTTGTTAATCCAAGATCAGAAGCAGATCACAACAGAGGGTTCGTGATCACCTGCTCACTTGCAAGTTGTTAGATAGCACTGGAAAATAATTTACCTCTCTGTATTCTGGTTTCTTAAAGCTAACTTTTTAAAAAAAATCACTACTGGGAGATCTATTATGTTAAATAAAAGTCAACTCACTAAATAGAGCTTATATGCATTATAAACAGGAATTGTGCATTATCAGCTTGTACTGTGCCATTGCTGTAACTCACCTTTGTAGGAGCTATTCCTTAAGCTAATCTATTTGCCTGATTTTATATGGGGTTTTTCTTTAGCAGTTACCAGAAGAGTTGGGGGGGGGGAAAGATGAAAAGCTACTTTGATGTCTCAGCAGTAATATAAGCATGAGGCACTTCACTGTTTTTCAGTAACTGGAAAAAGCTCCTATGAATGTTAGAGGCATGTTTACTTAAGAGAAACTCAGCTAACCACCATATTTATCTTTGTCGCAAAAAAAGTTTTACACAGAAAACAAAATGTAGACACTTTAGTTATAGACAAAATAAAAGAACGAAGCTATAACTCCACGCATTAAGCTATGAAATTCAGAATTCCTTCAGGAAAATGAATCCTGTAAAATGTAAGAATTTTACAAACAGCTAAATCTCTCATGTTAGGGCAGAAGAAAGTGTAAGAACCTTAAAATATTAGTGTTCCATTTGCATATTATTGAAAAAACAAAAAGCATGGGAAAACCACATCTGTACACCTCTCTGGTTATTGCTATGGGATCTCCCCCCCCACCACCTGAGATACTTATTGTAAATCTGGAACACAAGATAGTCTTTAATACCTTGTATCTTTCACTTTACCATGGCTATGAAGTTATATGAACATTGTATTTATAAATAAAATAACTAATATCACTTCAGCTTCAAGCATGTAACCCAGTGACCCACACCACAGAAGCAAACGGAAAAAGATTACACACTTGTTTTATTCAAAGGTTGGGCTTATCAACATCATTACTCACAGGACACTGCTTAGGGAAGGAGCATGGGTAATATTCTTGTCTGCACACTCAAAGTCTGTTAATAAGGATTAATGTGAGGCTTAGTCATAGAATTTTAAATATTTACAATACACCTATTTACACAGTATCACTTTGAGGTTAAATACCCAGCTAAATATTTATGCCTACGCTTAGCATCTTTTTACCAGACTATTGTAACAATTAGCAAATAAATGAAAAGAACAATTAATGTAATTTTGCATAAATACATACTCATAACACAGAGATTTTTTGTATCCTTTAGTATCTGTGTTAAGAAATGTTTATAATAAGAATCAATCCTCTTTGACTGCAAAGTATTGGCTGGTGTCATCCAATCCTTTGAAAAGGAATTTTTCAATAATGAATTATATATGTTGATACAGACAAACCTTAGTCAGTATGTGCCTATATTCTGTTATAAAAACATCTAGCTGAGAGGGACCTCCAGAAGTCAATCAGTCTTTCTTCCCCAAAGTGGGATCAACTATATTAGTGCCATTTTTTGACAGAAGTTTGACAAGTCTGATCGCTCACCATCCTAACCATTTAAAAAGTGACTGCAGATGAGCAAATGAGGTGACCCATTAATTTTTTCTATATCCGGCACAGGCATGGAGAAGAGATTATTCCCTTTCCTTTCAGTAAAGCACCTCACACACCTGATGTGTAAGATTGCATCATTTCCTGCAGTACTCCTTTCTTCACACCTTTCTCTAGAGGAAGAATCCCTGGTTGTTTCAGAAGTGCCTTGCAGGTCTCCCTCTTGACACCCCTGATGCTCCCATGTGCTCCCCCCTGGCATTTGCCCCGGCGATCTGTCCCGTTACCGAAGCAAAGTGCTGGAGGCCAGGCACAGCATCCTGCTGAGGTCTTGCCAGCACTTAGCCGAGCAGAAGGATTGCTTAATCTATTTTTCAGGGTGGACTTCTATTTATACATCCCACGGTGATGTCTGCCTGTCTCACAAAAGCATGACACTACCGATTCCACCTAAGCATGTAAATACCCCATCACCTCCAGGCCCTTTCCTAAAGGAGTGCTGTCTGCTCGGTTGTTCCCTGCTCGGTACATCCGCAGCCCACTGTTCCGAAGTACAGCAACTTGTACCTCTCCCTCCTGAATCGCTCCCGGACCATTTCTCTACTTCGTTGAGATTTCTTTGATTGCTAGTCCCAACTTTCAACATAGTCCTTCCTGTCTTCGTGTTTTCTCTAATTTTACACAGAAGCCTACTCTGTCTTCTTTCATTAATTAAAGATTGAACGGAGCTGTATGAAAGACAAGACCCTGTGGGGAGTCATTTGATATTTGCTTCCATTTTGACAGAGAACAGTTGGCAAGTCTTCTGGGAGGTACTATCCAACCACTAGTGCACCCAGTTTACAGCAATTTAATCTAGACCATGTTTCCCTAGCTTAAAAGATTGTAATGTGAAATAATGTCATGTTTTAGAGACAAGATACATGATGCCTATTGCTTCTCCCTAACCACATAGCTGGATACCCTGTTGCTGAAGGAAATGAGCCAATTTTAACATGATTTGTTCTTTACAAATCTCTGTTGGCTCATCTCGCTTTTGCCTCCCAACTTTCAAATAATTTATAACCTCTTCATTTTGCTAAACAGGCCTTCTCGTCCCTTTTAAGACACCAATTAATTATATATTTGTAAGGGACTTGGTAGTCCAGTTTATTTTTATTATATCTGACAATGATTTTCCCTAATACAAATATAGCACATAGTTTAAGCCTCATGGCTCCTACAGGATTTAGACACATCTTTTACACTTAAGTTCAGATGGTTGTTTAAGTTCAGTTTATTGTTTAAGTATCTTTAATGAATATCCAGGCCTAAAATTAATTTTTTATAGTGAAACTAGGCTGAAACATGTCAAGCCTGAACATTTGGAGTTAGTCATTTGCCATAGGAGAAGAAAACAGTGCAGGAAAAATGTCAGTGTTGTGTCTGTGCAATGCTATACTGTGAATAGGCGTTGTATGAATAGGCATGCTAGGAATAATTCTGGATCAAGAATAACTACAAGTTGAGATAAGCTTTTGTTGCATTAGCTAAGGGGCTTATAATTTTCTTGTCTCTTGAGGACTGAGGCTTCAGATATGAGTCCAGTTTCTCATTTGCATATGATATTTCTCTCTTTTGGCCTAATAGTGGAATACATTTAATTTATATATCAGCTCCAAAAACACTAAACGTTTTAGGTAAACAGGGCAGAAAATGAAATCCTATGTCAGTGGAGAGCTGCTGAAGTAGGAGAGAAGAAAGGTTTCATTTCTCCTATGTAATGTTGTTTTCCACTCCTGCAGCAGAAACCTAAAATTACTTATTTAAGAACTCACATTTTTATAAAATAAATTCCTAGTTTCTTGTACTTTCCCTTGGCATTTCTCTGCCATGCAAAACTGAAAACTGAGGTCAGTCAGTGCTATAAAGGTTAGAACTGGCTTAACGTGCCGTATCAGCTGTGCAGATTGGGAGAGCACAGGAAGCCGAATAATGTCATCTGTGATTTCGTTGTGAAATGCCCAGCGGCAAGAAGCATGGCCCACGCAGCATATGGAAAGGAGCTCCATTCACAAATATTGTTTGCTGCAGTAGCTGGCAAAGAGGCACTTGGTGGGAAGACTGAAAAGGCAGCTAAGCACAGGTTACACGTCAGACCAGCAGCATCTTGTGAACATCACTTCTGGAAACACTATTGTACTTAGCGGTGCGATGTGTTAGTAGTTGAAATATCTGAGCCTTGAAATTCAAAGACGAAATTCTGAAAACTGTGGAATAGATCTGTAATATCAACATTCAGATATAGGTATGGAGGAAGGGCAGGTAGTTGTAGGAAGGGTTTCCATGGCAAAAATGTTGAAAGAGAAGCAGCACTTCTCTGTGTTGTGACACAACATCACTCTGTAAAGTGAACATCCACTTGAAGAAAGATACATTAAGCCCTAAAAATCGTCTTGTGGGTATAAACCCCTAAAGTGACAAGCTTAGTAGTTGTATAGACAGAAGTATCCATTAAGGACAAAGGAAAACACTGTAAAATTCACTATCTATTAGGAACTGTAAGTTGACTGCTCCAGTTTTATTTTATGAGCTTTTTTATTCCAGCTTGAATCTATGCATTTATATAATACTTAAATGATGTCATTTCAATCTGCAGTGACAATTCACATCTGGGATGATTTTAAGATATGCAAAAGAAATGAATCAAACTTCAATTGAACTAAGCTAATTCCAGCTAAATCCTTCCTCTAGGTATTTCTTATTGAATTTAAGCATTCAGATAACTGACCATTAAGAACCACTAGGCTCAGAGACTGGTATTGGTGGATATCTTAATTTCCTGAAGTGGTAAATGGAATTGAACTGGATGAGTTGAGTAAGAGGAGAACTACAACAACCACGCTTCTTAGCTTGACAAAAAAAGCCATCACTTTGTGTCCCATTTACTGAATACCACATTTTTGAGCGAGCAGTCTGTTTGCTGAGGACAATAGCTAGTTTCCCAGACACGATTAGTTGACAGTTTGGAGAAGCCAATGGAACACTGATATTTAAAGATGGGCATGCTGTCTACAGATTCCCTTGCCCTTAAACTCTGCCCTTAAGATAAGCTAGTGTGCAAAATACGGAGCTGTGTCGTTTATCTGAATGACACAGATAGTCTTGCAGACGAAGTCTTTTGTTGTGATCTTTGTAACTGGTATCATATAAGCAGATTAAGGCTTCTGTTGCTTATGTAAGTCACCATATTGTAGAGAGGATTATAAGTCTTACTTCTTGTCACTATTGCTGTATATCAAGGCTTTTGTACAGAATCAGCGGAAAATAAAACCTATTATAAAACTGTATTAAGTTGTTAACTCAGTAAACAGATGTGTACTGGAAACAACATAACAAGCCTTTTGTTATAACAAAAGTAGTTACAGCAATTACAGCAGAACCCAGCTATTTAATTAGCAGTAAGTTTCAGGTTACGCAGCTTGTCCTGAGATCTTATATTTAAAATGCAAACAACTTATGCTGCAAGCCCTATTTTCAAACAGTCTGGAAGAACTGCTTGCATTTTAAAATGTAGTTGCATCATGTCCTCCTACCAAAGTAACTGCAAAGCAGCAAGGGCAGGGTTTTCCTGTGCAGGCACAGGTGAGTGCCTGTCCCTGAGCTTTGATCTGTTCTCCCATTAGGTGTTCTGTGTAAGAAACAGATGTCCGGGGGGCTGGGGTTTTTTGGTTTGCTTTGTATGGAAAGAGCATCCCTAGATGGGAGATCTTCCTCGTGGCAAGGTAGACGAGCACTAGAAGATTTCCTTGTGACAGCATCCCCCGTCTGCTCTGAGCCTTTCATTCGGTTCATTCACCAGGCTCTTCACAACTTCAGTCCACCTTTCTTTTCTAGTCTTCTTGTTCCCTTGAACTCTTTCAGTAAAGCCCCAGTTAGCCATCCATTCCGAGTCCCTGTGTCCAGGCCCACCTCTGTGCTCTCCTTCACGCCTGATACTCCTTTCCGAGCTCCATTCCTTCTTGTTATTTATAGCCTGGCTTCCAAGAGATTATAAATCTTACTTCTGGAAACTTATAAATCATACAGTCCTATTGTAAGGAAAAATGAAATAGCGTTTTTTGCAGCTTTCTAGACTTACGATTTCCTCACTCAGCCACAGGATCTCTACTGGCTAGTTATTCTTCATATTTGTAATCCGCTTTGAAAAATAGGTTTTGCCCCAAATTGTTTATCAGTCAACTGAACTGTTCACATAAAAAGACCTGTTGCTCCACTGTCAGCTATTTTTAGAGCTCCAAACAGGAAAAAAAACCATTCTTCTCATAATTTCCACTTCAAAAATGATTTTTTTTTCTTTCTTTGTAATTTGCTTGCTATTAATGCGCTTGATGTCAGCAATAATGCAGGAAGAAAAAAAAAGCATTAACATTCTTTGCAACTCAGAGCCTTCATCTTTTGTTTTATGAATTATAGTACAGGAAGTAAGATGATAGTGCAGTGTAAAACAGTACTTTGGAAATGCTGTTTGTATGGCTTGTGGAAAACATGGAAAAAATCTCTCTTCTTTCCAACATGGAATCTGAACAGATTAGGTTGGTTGTCAAGTGTACAATAAGATGCACAGTGTGGGTTTGGTGGGGGTTTTTTTAGAGTTTTTTTAAATGAAATAATGACCACAGATTTTTGGGGTTTTTTTGGTGTGGTTTTTCTTTCATAATATACACACACTGAAACAGTTCTAGTAGGTCTTTGGTTGCTTCTAGGAATAAATATATTTTGTGAGCTCATACGTAAGTAGCGAGTTTACAGTGAATTTAGTGTGAAGATTTACTAAACTCTCAAAATATCTTTCTTGCTACAAAAATAATATGTTGAGCTAATTAGTTTTGCATACAAAAGGAACTCAGAATAATTTCTTGTGAACCAGCAGGTGCAAATATTGCAACTGAAGTTGAACTTAAGAGGGGAAAAAAGTATCTGTCTTGATTTGGGTGAGTGATGTTGCTTATAATAGCACTAAACCAAATTGTCTTAAAATTAAACTTAGGCATGTATGTATGTAATGATAAAAGAAAGTGTGTGTGAGAGAGAGAGAAAGGGAGAGAGAGGAACTGAGACTGAGAAATCCTCCTTCCCGTGGATTTAGTTGTTAACAAGGTTTGTATGGTTTTTCTCATGTATCAGAGGCTCTGCTTTTTTGGGAAACATTTTATGTTTTCCTGTTCTTCCAGGAAGAAACCACTAATCAATTTTCCTGGCATTTCCAGTATTTAGCAACTTGAGGAGTTGTGAAAAAGTAGCTTTTCTGCCACAGCAGACTGCATTATGTGCAAGTAATGCTTCAAGTCATGTTCAATGGCAAGTAACGTTGGAGTGCTGTTTGAGTTACTTGCTCAGTGCAAAAGGTGTGAACAAAACACCTCTATTCTCTTTGGCTGGCACCCCGAACTCAAATTCAAATCTCTCTTAAGTTGAAGTCCAGCATGCCTCTGTGCTTAAAAATTAGTATTTCTGAGGGTCGCTGCATAATACAGGAAAGAACCTGAGCACATGTGAAAACTTGCACTTAACCTGAATAATGCTAATTCATCCGGGGCTCAAGCCCCAGAATGTCCACTGTGATCAGAGAAGGGTTATTTGGCAAAGGCGCAAAGGAGCAGCGAGGAGTGGTGCTCAGTGGATATGGCCTTATGCCTTTCCTCTCGCCTGGTGGGGTCTTACAATATATATGACATCAAGAAATACTGACAGCTTTTTTTCTTGTTGTTGTTGTTGTTAAGAGTACTGACAGCTACATTTTCCTCTGTTTTTGTTACTTTACTATTATTATTATTTTTCTGCCTTCAAAAAATGAAGGGGAACCCTAATTCATATGAAACATATTTCTGAAAGGAGGAGAGGCAGTAATCTTATTCCCTACCAAACTAATGGAGAAATATAACAACAAATCATGCTGTTCTGGGAGGCAATACTGTCAAGAGACTCATTTTACTTTCTGATACTTTAAAAGCACTTTTTAAAGCTTTTCCTACTGATGTACTTATAAAAGCAAAACAAATACAAGACAAACACTTTCAAACAGGCAGCAGAGACAGACCTGCAAATAAACTAGGTCCAAAACCAGTCTTCAGTACTTCAGTTTACAGTTAAGTCAGTGTCCCTCTGATATATAGCTTTGTGTGTGTATGTTTTTATGTAAGCATGTATGTGTGTGTAGGCAGGACTTTTAAATAGTGTAGTGAGACAGATGTAATACAGGATCTGTGATCAAAATATTTAAAATATTGCCGTTAATAATTAATTTCCGTTAATATCCAGAATGTCCAAACATTCTGCCTGATGTTGCCTTTCACTTTGTGTTATTGTTTGCACATCTGCAAAACTGGGACTAAACAAAATACTTGTAGAGTAACAAAATTATTTGTCAGAGTTATGCTTGCTTAAAATATCACTGTCACTTTTCCAACTTGCGCTAATTCTAGTAATTTTCAATTTATTAATTTTAAAATGATTTTTACTATTATAAAAAATTCTCCAATACATGTGGGCATAATTTTTTGTGAGGATACTTTTTCAGTTTCATTTGAGAGTTCGCATATGTGAGCAATTGTAAAGATCTCATATTCTTAAAAGAGATACTATATGTTTTTCATATTATAATAGTAGTTTCTTATCATGGACAGTAGTTCACTTTGTTCCATTTTCTAAATTTCTTCAGATTGTCGCTGCTTTAGCAATCCTTCCTAAGTTTGTGGAAATTAAAGACATACAACCATTTAAAAAGAGTGTCAGAAGAAGTTAGTACAAGAAAAGCGAGAGCTGAATGAGACAGCCCTTCTGAGTCACTGTTCTGATTTCCCATTTCCACATGCAGCAGACTTGAGCAGTTGTTTCGTGCTCTAAACCCAAATGTTACTCCTCCTTTTCTTGTCTGTTGTATTTTAAACTCCTCAGTTAACATCTTGACAAATATCTGCAATGCTGTTTTAATTTGGCTCCCTGTACACTCAAATAGGTGTCTTTAGACCACTTGAATTCTTCAAGCTACTGTTTTTAAACATTTTACAGTAAATAGCCTCCTCTCTCCATCCAACAACAACAGAGTAAATCATATGATGTGTTGATAGGGCTGTATTACAAAAATGGACATTTTCTTTTCTGAAACAATTTTTTTTTTACACTTTCTAAAAATGTAGCCTATGGTATTTAATTGAGCAGCTGGACCAAAAGTTTTGCACAGGAAGGCTATAATCAATTTGGGAGAATGGCTTACATAGTAATAACAACTGTCACGTTGCTGCTTGCTTTCTTTAAAAAAATTCAAACAAAACCACTCCCCAAACCCCACATATAGCAAGGTTATTAGAACCAATAGAGCCTAGATGTATATTGCTGTTTAGCGTGGTAGTAGCCAGTGCTCTCATGCTCTGCTTAGCCAGCTAACATCACTGGTTTAAGAGCAGTGCTAGCACACTTGTGTTTTGAGCTCTGTTAGATGGCCAAGGTAGCAGCCCCAAATTATGGACCAAAAGTTATATTATCTAATTAATAGCTCACATTTTTCCAAAGATCACAGTTATCTCCGGTTTTCAAAGTTTGAGCTTTAACATTACTTTGTGATTATTATCTGTTTCTTGTTTTATTTCTTACTTTTTCCATGGGAACCTATCACTCCATGTAAGATTATTCCTTTTGGGGTGGTGTTATGAATCCTACCTTTGCCAAGCTGTGGTGGAGAAACTGCAGCGTGCCATGCCTAACAGCTGGCTCCGCAAGCACAGCACCTGCATTTCTCGGTACAATCTCTTCCAACAGATACACAAATTCTATCAGTGGTCTGTCTTTTGAGGGGGGTGTGTTTCATTTCAAGAATATTTACACTTCTTTGCTGGCTGACTAATATTTTCTCCTTTTTTTTGCTTGGTCATTATGTGGAGAGCTGAACTTCACAAAGAGAGGTACCTTTGATATTTTCAAAGAGTGTTTTGTTTCATGTGTCTTGAATGACAGGAAACTGTCTTTGGTCAGATGAATTGCCCTGTGGTGGTGCAGATAGAAGATGACTAGCGGTACTAACTAATTCTTAGGTGACTTATAGCAAAGAGGTGGATTCCAGTTCATGATCATTTTACTAGACTGGAGAAAAGTGGTGTGGGGGGGGATTTCTCCCTTTTTTTTTTTTTCTCTCCCCCCCTTTCTCTCCCCCCAGTTGACATTCTGTAGGGTTCTTTTCCTAGGATAGGTTGTTGGTTTACTTTCAAATTTGTATGATTTATCAAGGACTAATCCAAAACTTCGTATTGAGCATCATTTGAAGTGCAGCATGTTCAGCAAAGAAATGTTCAGCAGCACTGAAACTTAGAAGAAATCCTGTTTCCTAATAAGTACTAGTCACCATTTTTAAACTCACCTAGAAGATGGAAGTCTTGTTTAGAGTGCAAATGGAAACAAAAGTGAAATAGCACTTGTTCACATTATTCAGCTCAGTAGCAGGTAACTAATTGCAGTACAGTGCAATAGAACTTTAGCTTTTGAAATATAGAAAATGTAAAGTAAAATTATGATGACTTAAAGGATGTATTAAAATTACATATATTTCATATCTCATAGCATTCTCAGATAAAATATATGAAATAAAACATTATTATGAATGAAATATAGCAGTCTTAGTTTTAGAAAATGTGTATTAGAAAGCACGGAAGAAGTACATTGTAGCAGAAGTATGGTTATTAGGCTTAATTCTTTTAAAAAATAAAGCAAAATGACTTCTGATGATTCTGACGATGGTCTAGATACTGTGCTAATAGATTACGATTTTGCTAAATCTGCTGGAACTATAAAGGCTTAATGTCTACCTAAGAGTTCACTAAGATTTTGAGGTATGAATCATGGTGTAGTCATCATGTGTCTGCCACTTATCATTGCCCGAGTCTGATTATTTAAAAATTATACATTAAAGAATTAATCATTTTTCATCTTGACTAACATAATTCCCATTTTCATGTCTATCCAAATGTTTTGTCTCTGTGCTTTAGTGGTTTGTAATGCTTCCGCCAGACATATCTGGTAGCCAGTCATCTACCTCATGTCTGGTCATTTTAATAATCTAAAACTTGTTACCCATTTTTTTAATCCAATTTAATGCTGCCCTCCTTGTTTTCAAAGATGTCTGTGGCATTACTTCATAACTGTTTCTGATGACAGTTTGATCTTGTGCTTCTTTCTCCTTGACTTTTTATGAATCCTTTCCCACTGGAGTTTTTACACATCTGTGGAAACTCACATTAAAGCATTCTCTCACTTTCATGATCATGCATCTTCAAAACTTTTTCCCCTTCTTTTGCTTGTTATGGTTTCTCTTTTTAAAGAGTATCCTGTGACTCTGTATTGAATGAATGGTATATAAAAGATGTGCAAATTTGCATAATTGCTGCTAGGTGTTCTTCAGGAAGTCTTCACTCTCTTTAAAGTAGTCTGAGAAATATTTTTGGTTGTTGTCATCTTTCCAGTCTTAGAAAGAAATAAAATGCACAGAGAGAGTAATATGATTTAACTTTCCTGCTGGCGTATGTAACTACCTGCAAATGCTTTAGGTTCAGAAGGAAAGGGAAAGAGGTGAAAGACAGAAACGCAAGGAAACTCTATTTAACTATTGTCCAAAGGTCATGTTTTGCAGTGGCTGTAATATGAGTGGGAAAATGAGAATACGATGCAAACATATGTCTTTATGAGATTTGCCCACAGGTAGCTCCGCTGTGTAAGGGCTGATAGGGTTACCAGCCATAAGAGACCTGCCATGTTATGACTCATTCTTCTAATTCTTGCTGAGCTCTTAATTGGGCATTAAATTCCTTTAGCTGTATCAGAATCTGCCAAGAGGCCAAGTCTGTCCCTTATGTATCTCCACTGACTTCCATGAGATTGCAGCAGGGAACAATTACTTTTATTAAAATGATATTAGTGCCACATACTGAGGGATGTATGTGTGCTGATATAGCATTAAAGTTTAAAAAGATCAGTCTTATATATAGAAAATGAGGATGTATTTTGAGATTATTCCCTCATGGAAGTGAAATTATTTTTTACTCAAGGTTTAAGTTTTTTTGAGACCAGGACCCTTTTTTAGCAGGCTGGGTTAGTACTGCAAACAGAAGCAGTTAGGCTGAACAGACTCTGTAAACAGCCCTGCCAATGGAAGAGCACTCCTTAATCTAATCAAGCCAGAATCATTGATGGTGTAAACAGTTTAAATAGTTAATGAAATTTATTTTACAAAATGCAAGCTAGTGGATTTTCATGTGGACTTCATATGGACAGAGGACTGTCTGTCCACTACCTGGCTTTTAAACCAGCCAGTTAAGGTGCTGAACTCTGCCATGCATCATGAACTAACCTGTCTTGTCTCCTGGTATCTAAATATTGGGATAGACTGCAACACCCTGACTTTCCTGGTATTGGTGTCTATGTTAAGGCAAGACTTAACTCTACCTACACTGCCACAAGTGCGCTCTGGCTTCCAGTGTAGGCTTACCTTAAACCTATCCATCTAAACAGCAACAAGAACCAGTCAAATAGACTTTGCTGAAATAAGGAATTGCAGAACAAGGGAAAAGGAGGTAGTTGCATTACTTTGCAACAGAGACGTTAATAGCATCTGAATAGCTTGATCAGGCATGTAGGTAATCATTCTTAAGCTACTCAGTTATTTTTATTCCTTGATAACAAGAATAATTTAAGTAAGATTTTCTTTGCATCTTCTATTACAGAGGCAAATAAAAAACCAATTCAAATAATGGAGAAAATAAATTAAAAATTCAAAGTGTGTTTAAATTTGTCTTTCACAAAGTTCTTTATACTTTGTATAAAGTTTTCCTTGTTTGACTGAATAGTTGATCTTTCATATGGCCACTTCCTGTGGCCTGAAAGTCTCCTCAATCTTGGTTCAAGATGAAGCTCCCATGGATTTTGGAATAGTGCCAATAGTAGTATCAAATGTTCTTGCTGATACCTAACAGCCCTTAATCTTCCCTTCCATCATTGAAGACCTGCTGTGTTTGTTCTTTAGAAAATAAACTCACAACCCCTCTGCAAACAGGAAGATTAAAATCAGCTGATGTTGGGTTGATTGGGTACAGCTACTCTTCAGCTGCTGAAAGTCCACATACATAACATATGATCCAAAGAGCTTAATAGCCTCATTTGCAACGATAATGAGACTTAGTGCAAAGCAAAGGTCAGAATGTAAATGCTTATGTCCAAAACAGTGACCATGAAGATCTTGATTCAGCCTCTAGTAACTTTGTAGGTGTCATAACTCTGTAAACACCTGAAGGGATTCCCCCCTGTCCAAGTTCCCTTCATTTCTATTTCTGTGTATGACAAAGTGTCTCCTCCTTAACATGGATAAGTATCTTGGTACTCAGCTGATGGTTAATCCTGATAAGATTTGTTAAAGTAGACCAGCCTTGCCAAAAATTTGATTCAGTCATTAGCCATTTCCAGAGTTGGTTATCACACAAAATTTAAAAGGAGCTAAATGCAGCTTCTGTATTGGGAAGGAGGAGAAGATCCTATTTTATCTACTTGTTCAGTGGTTAAAATGAAGCCCTCAGGATTATCTGGCTCACAGAAAGATAGGATCTCTGTATTATACGATCACGATACTCAACTATGAAAGGGCCACCTAGATTCTAGACTGCTTCTGGTGAAGAATGACAAAGGAAAAATTTTGGAAATGTGGGCACAAGGCTCGCACTTCATTACCCATTCTCAGTTATGAATTATTTTTCTTGAGTGTGCCTAACATACAGAGTGGTGTGCAAGGTACCCTCCTAGAAAATGGGACACAGGCTGGAGCCCCCTGGGCCATGCAGGGAGGTGGGCCCCGTTCTGACGCGAGAGCTTCCTCCTCTTTTGGAAGGCTGCAGAAGCCATCCCTGCCCAGGTGTGTCCTGGCGTTGCCCGTGGGGTGGCATGTTTTTGGGGAAGGACGGGAAGTATGTTGCAGCCACTATAGGAGAAGCACTGAGCTGCTGGCTTAGAACTGCTAAGGATGACGTGTCTCTGCCTATGTCCAACGGCAAGAGTCAGGGGTCCAGGAGACCACAGCCATGGCTACAGAGCGAAGCAGGTGTCAGCAGAGGGTTTCTGCCTGCAACTGGAAAACTTAGACACCCACCTCCCTGGAGCTAGTCCTGGTTCTTTTTCCAGTACACCTGGTTTTGGGCAGAAGTTTCAGCAAAATATCATGTTCTGTTTCAGGTCCAAGGGCCACTCTAAAAGCTGCTCTGCTCTTAGATCTGACAGAAAAATGCATTATTAAAAGTGATAGGAATGAGTCTCTCTAAAAACAGAAAATAGGGAAAAGTAGATTTAAATGCCTGCTTTGATATCACCAACATTTTCCAGATTTCAGCAAACGTTCTTCTCCTGGTCCCAATGTATGTTCTTTTTAACAAGAAGGAAGGACAGAGAACTTTTTCTGAAAAAGACATGAAAGTGAAAACAACATACAGAGCAACAGTTTTGATAAACATTTACTTACATAGAAAAATACAGAAAATATTATTTCTTTGCCAAAATGGCTGGAACGCAGTTGATTTGAAGTTTCAGGATGATTCACATTCTTACAATTTTTTTTTAACCAAAAAACTAGATTAGTAGTTTGTATAAAGCTAAATAAAATTATTTCTAGTTAAAGAATTTAATCAATACAAGGCTTAGATAACACTTGTTTGTATACAAAGTCTTGATAAATTGGTTATGCACATAATTTGTTTTCTCCACAGCTGCCTGCTAGTGCAGTTTTAGTGACAACCTATTTACATTCTTTCTAATTGTACGAGTAAGATCTCAGATAAACATCACTTATATAGCAATGAATAATTATCTGACCATATTTTGCATCTTTGATGAAACATGAAGAATAAATCAGCTAATGATGCCACTGCTGCCAGGACCAATTATGACTCTGCAAACCGAAAACTTCAATACTCTGAAGTTTTGTCTGTAAGAACTATCATTTTTCATATAGGTACCTATTCTTACTATTACACTTGATAATTCAGTTCATGGATTATACAGAAAGCAGTACGTGATTTTAACAAGCAGTCTTAAATGGGCAGGTTAACAGGTAGAAAGAAAGGTATTGCACTTTTATCTAACATCAACATTGCACAAGAGAGTATCCACTCTTCTGGGAATAATTAGTTTGCTTAAACCTGTTTAGATTTAAAAGTGTCATTTGTATTAATTGAGTGTTTAGAATTCTGTTCTTAGCTTTTTGGTTCTTCTTTTCATTGCTTTACAAAGCAATAGATATTAAAGATTGATTAAAGGCATGTTCCTCTTTTTTTTTTTTAATTTTTCTTAGTTCTGATGTAGTAAGGAAAGCATTTGTCTTAAGAAGTCAAGTCAGTCAGTTCAATAATAAATATATTTGTACATTCTGGAACTACATACTCATAGTTCAAATGGCTATTTGTGCTTCATCCAGCAAGCATTTTCAATCTAAAATGGTATTTGTCCCTTTTAACCACCTTTAGGCCCTAATTGATCACAGTATCTGCACATGACCCCAAGACTACCATGGGGAATTTCCATTCAACTGTTAGTTAAATAGCTGCATATGTATAGTGCATAGTCATCACCAGCATAGAGCCAATAAGGAAGCTACACTGGCCAAATCAATCTTTGACGTACTGATGTAGGAAATCAAAGCTAATCCAAAATGCTTAGCAATATCAACAGATAACTCAAATTTCTTTACTAACTGCGTTCTACATAATCCAATCAATAGCAATGTGTGCAATAGTTATGACAATAATCATACACTCACATGATTAAGTCTATTCTTTTTTCTGTTTTCGGTACCCTATACATATGTATATATACACACACACATGTATTTATATATACATATATATGTATATTATAAATTTCTTCCTCCCATATGTGTTTCACTTATTGCTTCCCTACTGAATTTTGCCAATGACTATTCAACCTTTTTTTGGCTTCAAAATGTGGCTTTTTTGCTAAATCACCCCCTCCAAAGATTTGATTGTTAGCCACATGTTCTTCAAGTTATCAAAACAGGGTAAAGCTACCCCTTCAGAGGGGTATTAGAATTACTGCTAACTAGTCAGTGCTGGATTTAACATCACATAGTCATAGCAGCTCCTCCTCTTTTCTAGGTTTCTTTTTTTTTTTTTTTTTTTATTCAGTTCCTTCCCATGTTTTCAGATTGATTATTGAAACCAGAGTAGCTGTTCACCTGTGTTCCCCTGCCCAAAGCAGTTTGGGCACTGCTTTTGGAATGGATGCAAGGAAGAAAAAAAACCCACCTCTTTCCACCGGTATTTTCAGAGAAGAGTTAAAACATCAAAAATACGCAGATTACTTTGAGAAAGCCCATTGGTTTAGGAATATCCTTAGAAGCCTGTTTAGTGAATGAAGCCTTCAGTGTTCCATTAGTCGTCTGTCTGAGGATCTGAAGTTTATTTGTGAATTATTAAAGGTTTGATCTATCTTAAGAAAGAAGAACAAAAACTTTCAAGCCTGAAATCAAAATCAGATTTGCATTGTTTAAAAATGTGGAGCTAATGGTTTGCTATAGAGGAAACACCTGTTACTAGTATAGAATTAAAGTAATGTTCCAGATCCCATGAAAGTGAGTAAAGAGCTCAAGGCACCACTCAGACAAAAAGCCTTCAACAAATTTCAGCAAAGACTATCAATCACACCAGAAAGCCTTGATGAAATGTTTTCATTATTTCTAAACAACAAAAGGTGTCTTTCTGGGAAAAATAAAATCCTTGGGGATATTTCAGCTGATTAATTATACAAATAAATTGTCTCTTTAGTAACAAAGTGGTTACAACAACATTTCAAATATAAACTTTAATGTGCCTCTCAAACTTCAGGATGTAGGCATTTTGATACTGGTAAAAAAATTTAAATTTCAAAGCACGTTCTTTTTCATTTTTAGTAAATGCCTACACGTTTAGGAGGAATAAAGTAATTGAAGGGAAATCTGAGAAAAGCTATCATAGAGGGCTTTATTCTTCCATTCCAGCTTCTGTTGATTGGTATCTTACCTTGAAATTCATCCCATTGATCAACCGTGATGATTTACATAGTTAGACAGCACTCAGGATGAACGGTGTAGCAGATTTCAGCCCGTAATTCCCTTAAATCAGCCGAAAACTCTATGTGCACTCAATGACTATCGTAAAGGATGATTCCTCCTAAAGCAAACATGAGGAAATGTAAAGCTTTTACACTGAAAGCTGGCATAATAGAAATGGCCAGGGACTAATGAAAATGAGCTCCTTATTTTTTTGTAAAAGTTTCAGCAGTATTGTATCCATGACTTTTTTCCTTAAACTTTTAAGACCAAAAGAAACCAACGTGATAATTTTCATGGCTCACAGCATAACTGACAACATACAATTTTATTAGCTCATTTCAAATCAAGTCCACAACTTTTGGTTGAGCTAGAGATTATTGTTTAACCAGATCTCTAATCTTTTTTTAAAGACTTCATGTAACAGAGAATTGACTGCTTCAATAGATAAGTTGCTCCAATATCATTATTATCAAATATTTGCACCTGATTTCTTGTTTGAATATACCTATTGTCAGTAGCTAGACACTGCAGTGTCACATTGCACCAGTGTCTGTATCAAAGTTCCTTTATTAAGAATCTGTTTTCTTGTATATATTTAGAATCACTTTTTTAATAAATGAAGTAGATCAGGTTTTTTTAAGTTTCTCACTGTAAAACAAATTTCCTAGACAAACCATGACTGTTAGTTTTTCAGTCCTTTAAAATGTATGCCTTACTTTGAAACATGAATACTGGGTATTACAATGATGACATCATTAACATATAAAAGAGGTTTGTCTATGTATGTTCTTATCCAATATTCTCCAGCTGTTAATCAAAGCATTGGTTTTTTTAAGGTGTATAGTTAATATATTTTGATACTCTAGAGCAATTATTTAACATGATATATTACTTCATATGACTGATCTTTAATATGATGTCTTGCAAATAATAGAAAAAAACAGAGAAGGAAATTTACATAGCCCAGTAAAATAAATTTCAGTTACATATTTACTCTGATGTTTTTTGACATTATTTATCAAAAGCTGAAGTTCACAAGCATTAGTTGTGTATTTCTTACTGTAATTTTTAATGTACCACTATCTCTGAATTTTCTGGGCTTGGGGACACTTGATTTGGGGATGTTCACAGGATTCCTGTACACTTATTACTGATAAGCTCCAGATGGATGCTTTCAACCTTGATTCCTCTTAAAATAGCTTCTGTGTGTGCTCATGTCTGGTTACAGAGTAATTTCTCTATATCCACGAAGAACAGTCTTACCTATTTTGTCAGCAGTTATTTCTCTTTTAAAGCAGAGGATCCCTAGTTCAATCAACTCCTCTAACCGCATAGTTTTTTTTCACCCCCACTGTGGAGTGAGATGTGATCTCCCCAATGGACCTGCCCCAGCTCACACACATTTGAGGAATCGACTGCATCTGTGCACCACATGTATTGTTACAATGGTCACAGGAATGCTATAGTTGCGAGGAGTTCTTACTTATTCTGGCTTGTGCTTATGAAATAAAGAAACAAAAATATTAGATCCTCTGAACTACATTTTACTACAAATTGCACATGTACAATATATTAGTAAGTGTGAAGATAGCCTTTTCTGTTAATCTTTCATCGATCATAAATACCAAAAAAGGTAGTAAAAATTATCAAAATCTGTGAGGTTCCAAAGCTGCAGCAGCTGGCCTTTAGAAACTAAGCAGGTGCTTAGCTGGCCTTTAAAAACTATGATATTACAAACAGAAGACCAGCATACATGTTTTTCTTCTTTCCAATTAAGCACCTATTGTACCTGCCCATCTTTTTGTTCTTTTCTGAATGATAGAGTCATTCAGATAGAATGGATAGGTAGCTGTTCAGCTAGATAGATCATGATAAAGATAACCAAAAAGGATTAAGTCTACATTTCACAGGAGATATCCCCTTGAAAAATTATGGAAAGTTATGCTGACATCAATAATACTAGACTGAACAGTACAGTTGAAGAATATTGAAAATTAATGTAGGTAGTTAATAGATCTCTACTGAATATCTGTGAATGGTACAAACAGTATACATTAATAATAGCAAGGATAAATGTATGTCTAAATCGCCCCTGGGAAATAGATTTTTACATGTCACTGAGTTATCACAGATGCTGTCAGGGCCACAGTCTACTGTGTAAGTAATTCTGTAAGTGAGCATTACATGGCTTAACCTTGAACAGCAAATTGACTAAAATTATTTCAGAAATATGTAGGAAGGCCTACATATGATGCAAAACTCTCCAGGGTTCTAAAGAAAGTAATTACTGTTTTAAAAACACACCCTTCTGCTACTTTCATGAAGGCTATTCATCTATTATTTGCTTGATCAAAACTGCTTTTCTCCAAACAAGAGGATAACTATTTTCCTAGGCAGCAAATGCAGTACAGACTCCTGAAAATATATTTTCAATTGTTTAAAATATTTGAGTCTTTAGCAGTATGGAAATGTTTATAAATCAAATTTTAAAAGATCAGTATGCTTAAAGTTCAATCAGGTGAACATATACATATATAAAATCAGAAAGAAGATCCTGTCTATTTTATTCTGCCAGGCCACTTCTGTATATAGTTTTTATTATTTTCTTGAAAAATCCGTGCAGAAATGTTGATAGATATGATATTGATAGCTGTGATGGATCGTGGGGACCACTTCTGGTACGAGTTCCACCACGTCTGGCAAAGCGGTCGTTGGATGTCCCACACTGTGGAATGCATTGCAGTGCAGGGAGCTGGTGAACTCTTAGCCCACCTGCAGCTTGCAAGAGATTACGCTTGCTGTCTAAACGCTTGCTGTGGTTCCAGGAGGGGTGCAGGTCTCTGCCCTGGACCCCTCTGGGCTGCCATGGTGTGATGGGTTTGTCAGCACGTGGCACTCAGCTCCAGTGTCACTCTGACTGGCGTGTAACACGACTGTATGTCATAAATTTGGATGGTCTTCAGTAACAAAGGTTTGTTTTTTAGGTTGGGCATTAGCTAAAATAGCCTCCTGAAATAACAGCATAACACTATATAAACTGTTGTATTGTTGAGGTGGGGGAGCTTGATCACACAGTCAAAAATCACACAGAAGTGTTTTGCTGGATGAGACCTAACAGCTATGTGAACTCATAATGTTCATAATCTGTGAAAACTTCCCACTTTTCAATACAAAATTATTTTTCTTATCCCAGATTTTCTAGTCACAGACACCAAATTCTAGAAAAGATGAAAGTAAGATAAAGTTGGTTTCCTTAAACAAAGAGACAACGATGAAACAACTGAAAATGTTAAAATATCATTTAACTTTTGGTTGCTGGTGCTCTGTAGTTTGGAAACCAAACGAAAATCCTCATTGGATCGTTATTCCCTTGACAAACGAATTTAAAGCAGCTGTTTTCCAGAGGGCAGCCCAAGAGATATAGGTGTGTTATACAGTAGGTGTGTTTGTTATACACTACGCTCTACCTTCTGTTCCCTATTCCTCTGATTTTATGGGGTTTTTTAAACCAAGAAAAAAAAACCCATCCTGATGGTTGAATCAAACAAACCCTTTGTTTCACTTTTCTTCCTCACCTTTTTTCCTTAAAACAAAGGTTATTTAGAGGCACAATAAAATATCCAGGACAACAAATATTTCATAGGACAGATAGAAATGGTATGAGTTATTGAGTACTTAAAAATTATCCGCTGATCACATTACCTTTCAATAAGAGCTAGGCTTTCACATCTCTTTATACCTACACTGATACATATGTACATACTTTATTTTTGGTTTCATTATTTATTTGAAAAGTTTATAAATGTTCTTTTATATTTTATAATCATTTTATACCTTAATATTATAACTGCAACCTGTGAATTATAGATGTAGTTATGTTGTAATTACTGTAATGAGGACAGCAACAGCAGTGCAGAACCAGTTTAGGACAACTTAGTAAATGCAACTGAAAACAAACAAAACAGGAAAAGAGGATCATTTTATGCCACCAGTGAAACTGTAGTAATATACTGTATTTTAAAGCTAACAAAGGAATTTTTCAGTATTAAACAGTCTATAGAAATAAACAAAATCTCCAAAAAAGTGACTGGGGATGGTTCTGAAAGCTAATAGCTAATTAAACAGATGCTGTTTAAAAAACCAGACTGCTGTGCAAGGCTCAAGACTGGGATTCAGGCAGTCAATGAATGTCTACTATCTTTTTTTTGGTCACCTATTCTCTCTAACAGTTTATTACATGTTCTGCTATGTTGGTAACAATGTTTGTTGTTGCCATGTCCAAATTTACTGTGAACTCTTCAGTCTTATTATACAATTGATGACGAAATGCTAATTCTTAATCCTGGAGAGCTGTATTCTTGATGGCTATGTCCTGGTTGCCAAGGCAGGGTTTATCGAGACCTATTAATCAAAAGCCCATGCATGAAGGCTACAGAATCATGCATATGGAAAAAATAATGCACAGGGAACTGCAAAGCTTACCCATGAGCTTCCTACTTAGACCTGAGGGAGAGCTGTGGATGGAGTAACTTGCTCAGCTTTCAGACAGACTGTGTCCTCCAAGTAATTAATTTAACGTGTGCATTGTGCATTTGTACCCTTCCACGTGAATTCTCATTTTGTGTGCGCAAACTATCGGTCACATTGGTGGCTAGCATGCTAGAGATACCTTCGCTTTTGAAATGACTTATGTACAGCAGTTTAGAAGTCACTGTCCTAATTTGCAGTCCAGTAACTCTTTCGCAGTAAACAAATGCATAACTGCCGGTCCTGAATTCTTGAGTACACTTGTTCCAGCTGAGGAAACTGATTTAATCCCTCCAGCTCTAAGGAAGATTTCTCATACCATATGCCTTTATTTGTCCACTAGGGATTTAAATCCCTCAGCTAATCTGAGGCTGTCGTATGGTTGAAACCAGGCTGGGAGGGGCTCTCTCCTGGAATACAATATGATTACACTAGATATTTCAACTTTCATGGTTCCTTGGTCCACTTTGTAGCCGTGTTGTATCTAGCTGTGAAGTTCCGTTCAGCTAGGGGATGATGTACCTGGGAATCATGATTCCCATACCTTGTCATACTGCAACACCTGGACTTTCCTGGGACCGGAGAACCTGTCCCCAGCTTTCTTCCCCCAAAATTCAGTTCAAGATCACTAATTGCACCTAATGAGAAATACTGGAGAAATTACAGTTAGCAAGGGCTTCTCTGTTTACTTATTTCAGAGTCTCAAGCTTTGTCATGACATCGTCCACACAATGAGATGTTTTCTACTTTCATTTGTCAGAAATAACACACAGATTTTGATGTATTAATCTTCATGTGTTCGACAGTAACCAGTCTGTTGATTTATAATATCAAGGCAGACTATTGGCCTGCTTTATTTTTTATTTTTTTTTCTTTCCCCTGTTATGTTAGACAGCCTGGAATGCCATCTGCTACTGGGATTCTTATCCCTTAAACTAAATGTGTAATTCAAGTATACAATACAGTATTGTACTTCTGTCTTTTTAAACTGAACAGCTGTTGGGTACAAAAGATATACTCCAACAGTGTTGTTTTAAGTATGTTATCTATTAAATATCAATGAAGCTACGCATTGTTTAGCACCATTATTAAAGATGAGATTTTTCTCCAAGTAATCACACTCTGGGAAATAAACAATCTGCAGCGAATTTGATAGCATCCAAACCAAGGTGTGGAATTTCATTAGGCTGTTGGGTGTATCTAATGTTGTCATTTATCAAAGCTTACAGAACAAAGAGGTTCGTTCACTTGAAATGGGACGTTTCTGTACTTAAAATAGAAATACTAAGGAAAAATGTGAAATGATTCAGACTAAAGAGGGAAGTGGGAACTACTGCAGTACAAACTCTTGAATGAATTAAATAAGTAATGAGTGAAGAACATCTTCCATGTTTATTTGTGGTAATTAAATCTTGAGAGAAATTCTTAGTTGGCTGGAGGATTTAAGCAAATCACATACCCATTTTTTGTACTTAAAGGAAATGTTTTAAATGAGAATAACTTTTGATACCACAGATGTTTGGTATAGGTTAAAAAAAAAATTCAGAAGTTCAAATCAAACAAAAAAAAATGCTCTTTAGTTTTGCTTAACATATGCTAGTCACTTTTAACCTAGGCAGGATTTTAGGAGTATCAATATGATAAGAACCTAATGGAAACATACTACTATACGCTGTGTCATATGTAACGTATGGGCATATGTCATGTCTTGTTAGCATATCAGGAGTTAGGTTCCAGAAAGAATATCTGGAAAATTTTGTAAGGGAGTGTTAATCATAGAGAGCTGCTTATTAATCTTCTGGACAAACAAATCTGACTCATTACAAACTGTACTCCCAGTAGAGAGAAGAATGGAAGGTATCTGGGAGAGGAAGCTCCATTAATCAGCATCTACGGTTAGTTTAGAAATTCATTTGTCAGAAAATAAAGCTAGGAGCCGCTCCTTTGCAAGCAACAAAAACTTGAAGGACTGCTTAAACATTTTATTAAATAAATATTGGATGTAAAATATATAAATTGTCTTTGGAGCCAAGATTAGAAGCAAAAATGTCTCTTGTGCCACATGCTCTAATCAATGCAATACAGAATCTTGCTCTGTCTCTGTGGCAAAATATGTGTTGTTTTTTTGGTTTTTTTTTTTTTAATTAGAATTTAGAAACTAGAGAAATACCCTTCACCCTGTCTTTCACATATAGCGGGGGAGTTGTAGTATTCTCCTGAGATGTAGATTTGAACTCTTTCAGGCTGAAGAAGCCATTGAATGTGTATTTGGCATGCTGGTTTAGGGATTCAGCACCTAAGCTACCATTTAAAAACTAGGGCATTTCTACAGCTTCCTCCTTCAGATATGTTTTTGAATGTAGGTAACCCATGACTCCTGTTTCTGATATAATTAAGTCCTGTCTGTTAAGCAACTTTGAGATGGCAGGAATATTTCTAATTTTAGAAAACAAGCACAAGTGTTTTCCTTCACTAACTACATGGATACAATTCTCAACACAGATGGAAGCAAACGTTCGCTGCTGAAGAAAAAATTCTTAAGTGAAAGCATATAGGCATCCATAGGTACCAACTTAAATGGTTTTTACAGGTTTTGAGAATTGGGCTCCTGGAGTCAGTTTCCCCAATTCTATCTAAGCTCCTTGTTAGGGACCTTAATTGTATGGGAATCTGAGAGATTATAGTCCAATTCTTCAAAGGTATTCAGGCATCTGAATCCTACTGCTTCAACGAGAGTTAGGTACTGAAGTACCTTTAAAGATCTGAGCCTAAATGACTCTCTTCAATACGATACAGAAATTCGTCTGTACAGCAGGAAATTAAACTGAGTTCTCCTGGGACTCCTGCTGTAACCCCAGGATCTTCCCTCTCGTTGTCCCTGTGCAGCTCTGAGATTAACTCCCTCTGATACCTGTGAGATTAGTCAGCTCTAGATATGTAAGAGGTTATTACTGTTTGTATTACAAAAAACCCCAAAACATGGCACTTTTTGATACCAAACATTGTTCCTCAAATCAAAAAAGCACAGGGTAAAAATTAGTCTGTGCCTGTGAGAGTTTAGGTCATGATTTTCAAGTGCTCTAATGGAGTTAGGCACTTACCTTTGACTGAATTTCAATGAGACTTGAACAGTTAGCAGAAACCCTTAAGTTTCTTCAAGATCTCCGTTTCAAAATTTTAAAAACAAAATACAGCAGCTGGCAGTAAAACCTGACAGAGGTTTGAGAGGTGGTACTGGGCAAGATCAGTGTGAAGATATTTTTCATAGTGTGGCTGAGACAAATCTATTAGAAATAATTAGAAATTCACAATTATGGATTTCATTTTGCAGTGCCTATGAACACTTGAATGTGCAGCTATGATATCTCTCATTTGCAGTGCTATAGTGTCCCAGTCCCACGCCACAGGAGGTAGCGGGAACCTTGTTGCTGATTTAAATAACCGAAGATTCTGAACTTTAGTCCGGGAATAATTCCCTTGGGAACAGGAAAACATCTGTCTTAAGAAAGAATCAAGAACAGTGGCATTAACTGTTTGATGCTGCCATGATTTCAGTTTGGCGTATCCAAATGAAAACAGCATTGCTCCAGAGGTAGGAGCAGAGAAAATAAATGGTTTTGCATATACTCGGGGTTTCAGAGTAAAGGTTACTCTGGAAAAGCTCGTTTCTTGTTTTTTTGTTTGTTAAAACAACCTCTCCCTGCTCCTCGCAGGCAGCTGCACAGTAGAGCCGGCCACCAGAGCCATTTATAAAGAATGGTCGGCAGCGGTGGGGCCTCATTCCTGACCCCGACCCCCCCTTGCTGTTAGCTTTCAAGAGTGAATTTTGTGTTGACGACAAGTGAGCATGGTTAATGGAAGTTACAATTGTCCTCAGTTTTCACCTCAGGCTCTTTGGCTGCATCTGCAGTTTCTTACATGCTGCACTGTGCTTCAAGGTCTTTATTTCTCCGGTTCTGGCGCTGGGATCTTGAGCAGGCTGCAGCTCCCGCCTCCGGCTCTCCCCGGCTTGCGCTGATGTGGAAGCCGGGGACGGAAAGCTGGCACTGCGGAGCTGCGCCCGGGTCTCGCGCTGGTACAGCAACGGGACACGCAACCCGGTTTGGGAACTGGGATGAACTGTTTGGTTTCGTGTTTTCATGTGTGGTCCTGTGTTGCAGCAGGAAACGCTGTGTGTGAGCGCGTTTGGGGGGCCTGGAGCGTGGTTTTGGGGGTGAAATGAATAGGCTGCACCGCTGAACTGAGGCTGCTCCAGGCAGGGAGGTGGACGGAGATCACCCAGGGGTTCTGACTTTAACAGCAGGTCAGGAATTAGGTGACTTGCTGGAGAATGTCATTAGAGAAAATCCAGGCAGTCTGGGTATAATAAACAACAAAGCCTTAAATCCAGAGGACCCCATTAACACTCAATGTGTCTTTAAAAGTATTAAGGCCTAGCAACACCACAGACTACTTTGTATTTTAGCTGTAAGATGCTCAGGAGTATTAGGCGTAAAGCCAGCATGAGAATCTGCCATGTGTTAAAGATTATCCGACTGTTTGTTAACGTTCAACCACTCCTTAGCCTGTTTCCCCTTAGATATCTCCCATATTATGATGGCTAATTTTAAAGCAAATATAATAATCATGAAGGCATGACAGACTCTTGGAGTTTGGTTTCTTTCTGAAAGGAAGCAAAATCTAACAATATATAATCTGCATAAAACAGTAGATTATTATTGACTGAAACAATTCTTAAAGTTTAACATCTTTTACTGGAAAACATATATAAAACTTTAAAACTTGGAAATATAAATTTAAAAAGAAAATTAAAATGGAAAACATTTAGTTCCCAGAATGATGAAATGAGATATTTTGACATTTATAGAAATTGCTTACACTTATAAAATGATATTCCTGTAAAACTCACTTGATTTGTGTAGTGTTTAATTTTCCAGAGACATGAGTAGTCTGTCAGCATGTGCCACTGAAATGTCAGGGATTCATATTAAAAATAGTAAATAACATATTTACAAACATAAGCATCTGAAACAAAGCACAAATAATATAAAAATAAATGACACCTAATGGTAGCTTCCTTGACATTATGTAAAGTAACAGTCGAGTATTGTTTACTGCTCTGTGATTTTACCATGAGGTGAAAAACCAATTTTACAATCATCACAATAAACTTTTGGAAGGAAGCTAAACTTTTTAATAACTGGTTGCAAATGACACAAGGAGCTCATTCGCCATGAGCTAAAATATAATATTCATCTTCACGATCGTTAAAGTTTGGCAAGTTACAGGGTAGTCATTTAAATATAATGAGCCCTATCTAGGAAAGAAGCCGAGAAGAAAATTATTTCGTATTATGGACTGGAAGAGTATAATAAAAACAGTAATAATCACCTTTGCTTGATAAATGAGGTTTCCAGATTTGTAATATGACTACTCGGGATTTTACAACTTGACAGCGTAGAGCCTAGGGGTAGCCTCGCATGTCAGGCACAAACAGGGCCGCCGCACTTCCCTTCTCTCGGGTCACTCCGCAGCCGCTCACCCCAGAGTTTCTCAGCGCCGCTTCTGACGTCTGCAGTGCTGGCGGGTGACGTCAGCGGGCGTCTGGGGCGGGTACAGCCGCGGCGCGAGCCGGGAGCAGCCGCGGGCAAACGTGCCTGTGGGCTGCTCGGCTCCGGGCAAAAGGGGTGGGAGAGCACTGAGTGCTGCGCTGAAGCCCCAGGGCCAGGCGGCGGGCGTCCTACGGCATCTCCACCTGCTGCTTTCTCACAAGTACCCGAGAAAATGCAGCATTCTCTTATGTACTGTGCAAAGTATAAATCAAAATTAAGGACTTGACTGCGTTTGCAAAACTCTTGATTTCTCACTGGAGGCAACTCGTGCCTTCTGTGTAATGCTGGTTACAGCAACGTCTGTGTAGTTCCTTCACGATCCTTCACTTGATAATAATTTGAAGTAATAGTCAAAAGAATTTGACATGATGGTCCAAGGCAGCTTTCCAGAGCAGAGAGGGTTAGAAGCTATCTAAAATGCATTTACTGAGAAGATACCATGTCACTGAGCCTGACGTATTTCATTCAAAACACCTCGATGTACTTTCCCTCATCTATGGCACAGTTCCTGTGGGGCATTCCTGGAGCTCCTGAAAGACTGCCCTGGGTAATGCTGTGCCCGTGACTTAGACAGGGTTTCTGAAGAAAACTAAAAGAACAAATTCGTTGTGAGATGGAAAAGTGACTGTTTTGTTCACGTTGCTTTTGAATAGCTACAGTCAATAAACAATGTTAGTAAACCAGCAATAGGGAAGAGAAGGTAGGAGTATTCGTACATGGCTCTCATCTTAAATTCCAAATATATACCCGTGAGAGATGAAGGGCCGTAGCGTGTTGGCCTTTTTGCATCCGCCAGTACGCAGTCATATCACAGCTGGGGGGAGAGCGCGTCAGGGAGGGAGGGAGGTGGTTTGGCTGAGTGCATTTCATCTCGGCTGCTGCGTGCCTTCCACGCTCAGAATAGCATCAGGGCCAATCTGTGCACGACTAAATTTCTGGGGAGTACTGGGAACACCAAGGTAACTAACGTCACCTTTGTCCACCCCCTCCTTCCTATTCTTTGTACCGGGAAGAGGCAGGAGGCGCTTAGAAATAGGACTGCGTAGTACGCGTCGTTTCATAGCTGCTTTTCTGACGAAAGCCCTGCTAATGACAAAAATCATAAGAATTTCTATTTTTATTTTTTTTCTGATAGTAGCTGCTAATGTATTGGTAACCATCTGGAAGGGATTAAGGAAGCTGCATTGTAGGTACCAACCCCTAAAATGCACCAGTTCAGACTTTTTTTTTTTTTTAAAAAAAAAGCTTTTCCAATCTATTACTGGTTACAACAATACCAATTCAAAGACAGCTGGGATTATGCATCTTTCAATTTAACTAACTGTGTCAGAATTCAAGGACTACATTTGGTATAACCGTGATGTTATATTTAATTAAAGGCATTTCTATTGTGATCCTTAGCACTATGGATTAGTACTAGTCTCTCGGATAATATGAAGCACACTAATTGTAAGCTGATTTACTGGTTGTCTTCGTGCAACTAGATGGCACTGCTATTTACACCAAATGCAGTCAAGTATCCTTTTAATACAGACATGGATTACATGCATTAAGCACAAGACAACATAATCAGAAAGCACACTAAAATGTAACAGAAATCCTGACAAAATCTAAACCAGCTGTTATGCAGCTACAAATTACTTCTGCAACCTCTCCTAAGAGTTTTAGTGAAATAAATGGAATGATAAAGAACGAAACAAAAAAACCCAAACCCACAAAACTTTAGGATAATGACAGAGAGTGGCAAATTAGCATATTTTAAGCTATGACAGAGGGGTATTTCTGTATGAGTATTTCTTGCTAAAAAAATAGTTTTAAAAAAGCCTAATATTAGTGTAAATATGCACATGGTTTACTGTAACCCAAAACCTAAAAAGTTTTGTCTGCTTGGCTCCAAAAGTGTCTCTGATGAAGCCAAATCAAACAAATACATGATATAGGGTGCAAGTGCTGACATTCAAAGATTTTTTTTTTTTATTTTTTTTTATTTTCTCTATTGCCTCTGGAACAGTGTTGAGTATTCCTGTAATCACTCATACCTGTTCTGATTTTCCATTTCTTCTGTTGCTTGTAAGAAAACCTGACAACAATGGCTAGCCAAATTTAAGACTGCCAGGTAAAGGAATTTTAGGATTCAGGAAAGCTGGCATCAATTATAGTGTGTTTCCACTTGGGTCTTATTCATATTCTGAAAAGAATGGCAGGCATCTTATAGTGGAGAGTTTGGGGATCAAAAGTATCAAAAATGGAGGAAAAAAAAATGTTTACAAAAGATGGTACAATAGCTATGCTCAAAATGATCAATATCTATGATCTGATTTTGGTCTCATTCTAGTTGAATGGCTAATGGAAGAAGGGTTAATTTTTTTTGCATAAAACATGCTATTTTTGTTGTATTTATGGAAGTAACCCAAAAGTGAATCTGAATCCTGTCTTACAGTTCTTTATTATTGTTGCTTTTTTTCACCCACTATTTGGATATATCTCAAGTCATTCAAACCTCTTAGAGTAGTAGCTAGCCATGTCTGTTCACTATGCAAGTTACTGGGATCTTGCATGACATTTGAGGACTTTTTTTCTGTACGTTCAGGTTTTCGAGTAGATTTTTTTTTTTACCTTTTTTGCAGGTTTTTTGCTTTTTGTTTCTTTTTCCTTTTCTTCTTGTCTCTGCTATATATCTGATGGTATCAGCTGGTAAAAAATATCTCCAAGTGATGATCTGTGGGAGAGTTATTCAATAAAAAAATCTTTAGTAACCTTTTCCTTAGTCAAGAAGAGTAGGGACAGGTAAGGTTGTGTTCTACATTTGGCAGTGTTTTAATAAACTTAGTAATAACTCTGTCTAGGTAAAAATACTTACACTTTCAAAGGTCAAGCTATTGGGTTCAATATGCATAACAAAAACATTATCAATGAAGAGCAGGAAGCTGGATCACCAGCTCAGTGTTTCTTAGCCCATGTAAGACATCAGGCTTAAAATTTAAAATAAATAAATAAAATTAAACAGTCCATAAAATAAAAACATACACTCACATTTCCACTAACAAAGAGGCAAGAAAGGGAAGAAAAATAAGCTAACAGAAAGTTTAGCTTCTTTTTTTTTTTAATTGAAAGCCTTGCAGTCACACTACAGATGATGAACCTTATTTTTTTTGTTGGATTTTGGCTTGGTGATCACTGGATTTGAAGGCATGTAAAGCATGATTCTGAATTATTATTTTTTTGTTTAAGCAATGATGGCACTGAGAGACCACTGAGGTACACTACTATATGTACCTCAAATGTCTCATTTTTTTAAACAAATATATTAGTATACCTTATAGGAAGTTGTGAGTTTCAATTAATAAAATTATTAATATCTGCAAAATGTTTTGACATTTTCAGATTCGGTGAATATAAGTAGTATCATTATTTATTGTGAATATAACACATTTCCTCTATTGGAAGGTTACAGACTTATCTTCAAAACCAATTTTTAAAATACTAGATTTTATTGGAATAAAACAGAAAATATGGGAAGGGAAAGTACTAATTTCCATATTGCTACCAGTGTTACTGATTACTTTTATCAGTATCTTCCTTGTTTCTCTCTGCTTTTATTTATTATTTTTTTCCAAAAATAGTACATAAGTGTTTTCCCCTTGCAGAAAGCAAAAAACGGGCATTCAGACAACAGGACCTTATTACTGAGAACAAATCTATTTGGAGGGATAGGTGTACTTCTTCAGATAAAGGAGAAAACATGAAAATATATTTTCTTCCTACGTATGAGACTGAAAGTTAGAATGTTTCAAAGACATTGTGGCTAGGCTACTGTCCCATATCCCTCAGTCAGCATTTCAAGTCAGTCTTGGGTTGACAGAGATCAAGAGCAACTATGACTTTTTTTACTGATTTGATCTGAAAAGACCACCTTAAATCATATGTATGTTAGACAACTTGATTTGTCTCCTATAGAAGTTATTGTAGTTAGTAGACCTTATTGTATCCCCATTTTTAATTCTTTTTTTTCTTTTAATTCTATACTGAAAAGTCCTGAGTAGAGGAGATGTGCATTATACTTGGTTTAGTGAGAGTTATCATCACGTTCCTGCAATTCATTTAGTTCTAGTAAAAGAACGGATTCTGGCCAGCAGAAAAAAGAAATGTGGTGGTTTTTTTCTGGAAATGCTGTTTGTTCTTTCACTCTACCAAGCTCTGAAAACCTACATAATTTCTCAGAAGAGTTGTCCAGGTGTTGACTACTACCTTTATTGAAAAGTAACTTATTAGGACCTTGGGATACAGCTCTTATGCAACACACATTCAAAAAAAAAAAAAAAAATCAATCACTTATACAAAGAGGACATGTAAATGGGTTGAGTTTAAAAATGTCATCTGGATTTCAGAGTTCTTTGGCACTGTACCTTCAGCAGCATCAATGATTTTGTCCTTTGTTCTTTTTTCTTAAAACAAAGCTTTCTCCTCTTCTCCCTCTGGCTTCAGATGAGCAGCTGCAACCTGTTCCATTTTTATGCCATTGATCTATTTGTCCCTGCTTTAGATGCTTTAAGCAGTTAAAAAAATTAACAAATCAATCCAAAGAAACCAAAGGTCATAGCATGCATCGTAGGAATTAAGGAATACCACAGTTCTAACCTTCTCATGGAAAATACTTTTTTTTCTTTCCTACTTTTGTCTAGGAATTATGGCAAATTTTTTTATATAGCTACTATTAAAAATTAAAAAAAGAAATCTCTTTATTCAGTGTAAGAGCAAGTATGGATAGTGCTTCTCCATGGTTCATGATGGTCTGTGAAGCATGTATTATTTTCTTTTCAATAAGGCAGCTATTAGGTCTCCTATTGATTAAATACTTTAACCTCTCTACACAAAACTGATCTTTATTAAGTAATACTGTACGTTACGTTATGATGCAGCACAGTATTTATGCAAAATTTATCTGACATCTGATGTTCTAGATTAAAAAAGTCCATTTCCTTTCTATTATATTGTTTTCAAAAGTATTTGCAGATAAAAGGTCAGGATATTGTGAAATCCGTCAAATAAAATGAAGTTGATAGAATGCTTACCATTTTTGACGTGTTAATATGCTCTTACCTATACATAGCTCTGATATAGCCTCAAGACGGGGAGATAGTCATGTCAGCAGCATAAAGAGGAATTAGTGGTGCCTCTAAACATGGTAACGGATTCTCAATAATGGGTGCACAATGCAGCAGCTAGTCAAGGATAAATTAATACGGTTCTAATTTTCAGTAAAAGAGGAAAAAATCCTGCCTCAAGTGCTCTATACAATAAATGATAACTATATAGAAATATACAATATAGTTGAGCTTTAGTAGAGATTTTTGAGTATATACTTGTCTTTTTTGTATGGGCCACCTGTAGTATTAGATACCTCAAAAGGCTGTGCAGTGTACAGAATTATTGGTGTTCCTCATCAAATGCTTTGGAGGTGTAGGTATTTTTCTGTCCCCTACTTTCCGCGATGCAGAAGCTGAAGTCTTATTATCCTACACTAAAAGCCTCAGGGAGAGATTCCATTTTGAAAGAACCACCTCGTTCTAGTAACTCAATCTCCAACAAGATCCGTACAAAAGATAAATTGTCAGATAATCAGAGATGCTTCTTTTGTGAAATTCCACAAGAACAGTGGGCAAATAATCCACTGGAAGATAAAACACCTATTACCAGCACAAAGTGTAAGTCCCTCTAAGCAAGGTTTTGCCTGTGTGAATGACCGATACCATCTGGAAGGAGAAGATTGACAAGCTAGAAGGCAGTTAAAGATAACAACAGGGCACCTGAGAATCACTGAGGGAATTTATCACTGTCACAGTGTGTGATAAGTAGCACACTGCAAGTGTTTGGGGTTTTTTATTCTCATACATTTTAAGTCTCTGAACTGGTTTCATGTGCAGCTGAAGCAATGGAGAGGAATGGATATTTTACTCACAGTGCGGTCCTGCTGATTTCAAATATATCTAATTAACATGGTTTCACACAAATTGCTATCATTACTATTGTGTAAGCCATAGAAAAGGGAGATTATAATTTAAAACATGCAGGCTCTTTGCAGTCAAACTTAATTTTGACACATTCTTGCTAACTTCCAATACAGGCAGCATATTTTATCTCTAGATGATCTTCATTTTCGCTAAAGTAGCTGTGTTATTTGTATTTCTTTTATGTTAAGATTTACGTTAAACTTTTAACATAGAGAAAGGAGGCAAAAGGTTTAGGAAGCACGGTCACCATCTATTTATGGGAAAATATACAAGAAAATATGAGGCACTGCAGGTGAAATCCACCCATATGCAAAAAACTGATTCATGATCTGTGTGTTCATTTAATCCCACCTCAGTTCTCAAAATAGAGCGTGGTGGGAGTTGTGATACATGAAGTAGCAGATTGAAGATATGGCTGTGAACAAATTGTGAACTCTATGCTGCCTGGTGAATCCTGTTTTGTTTCGGGTTTTCTATTCTGTATCCCCATCTCGAGTTTAAGTGTTGCCTTGATATCATATAATAATTTCTTTTGTAGATTAAATCGTATTCTATTTAGTAGCATTATTCAATTTATGCTTAGTGAAAAATATGTCTGAGAATGCAAGATAAAGTACTGAAGAGTCATAAATGTTAAGGTACTCTCCCCTGTGGGGTTAATGCTTTTGTATTAGCAGGTTCATCGATGTGGATGGTTTCTTGGTTTGGTGCTGAAGGAACACAGCTAGGAAAAAAATTCCCTAAATGTGCACCTCAACTAAAACATGACAGCAACTAGCTGTCTTAAAGGAAACCTAATTCTTAAGGAAGGCAATGCTTGCAAATTTTTTTTTTTAAAGACAGTGACTGTGGACCCTGATGGCCATAAGCCTCAGAGCTGGGGCCAGAAAAGACTGCTATTCCAAACCACCCCTGATTTCTTTCCTGAAGATCTGCAACCCTCTGTGCATTTTAACTGGGAAGGTTTTTTTCAGTTAGCGACTCTTTGCTTGGAAAGTTTGGGTCACTAGTTTCAGGACTGTAATGAACAATCCTTGTATCCGTGAGCCTTGCATGGACGCTTGAGCCCTGCGAGGGAGCATGCACCTCTGTCCTTCTCTACCATCTTGAATGTATTTCCTTTCTTCCCTCCGCCCTAATCTACCATCCCACATCTCTTCCCCCTACTCGTTCATAGTCCTTTTTCCTGGAGCCCTTTTCCTTCCCCTCCTCAGTCTTGGGGAGAATTCAGAGAACTGAAAGCCTCTCTGCCAGTGGACAACGGTGCGTGGTGTCCCTCAGAGGAGAACTTGGGAGGGAAATCCACCCCCTGTGAATCGGGACTGAAGTGCTCTCAGTAGCGGCAGATGCCCTTCCCTGTTTGCGTGGAGGGGCTTGTGTATGTGCTCATTGTAGACTGATACTTCAGAGAATTTAGCTGTCGTATTGCAGCTCGTTGTAGCCGAACAGAGATTTTAAAAAGCAAATTTTATGATTTGCCCGTATTTGAAACAGGAGGAGGCATTCCTCGCTCTGAAATCCCCTTGCTCTGAATGTATCATCCAAATTTTCTTTAAAACCTTAAATTCGTGACATAACTAAACGAAATCCACCTGCTTAGTATTATCCATACTATGGTGATTTCAGTATGATCACCCCAGTCTCATTTTCAGAATGAGCACCGGCATTGCTTTAATTTAACCTGTTTCTCTCCACCCCTCACCTTGAAAAACCCTCAATTACTAGAAAGATTCAGCCTGAAAGTTTGTCCGACTAGTTAAAATAAATGCAACGGGATCTAAAAGGCAGCCAGGAGAAGTAGTGCCTATGTGCTAGATTTTCACAGTATGGAAGCTTATATAAGAAAGCATTGGATATATTTTGTGATTCTTTCCCTTGCCCTAAATAAATTAATGCCAACTATAGTTTCTTGAAGTCATATACCATACAAGATCCCATACTGTTAAAGTCTTTTAGTCAGTTCTGTATTATATATACAGAGCCTGATAGTACTTGGTATTTGAAGAATTATGGGATAATTACATCAGTTTTCTTCTTGACCTTACCTACCTTGTGGAGCTGCTTTTCAAGTTTGGAAGCAAAGGCCTTAACTAGACAAGAGAAAACTAGGTATTATTACTTGCCTGTGAGCTCTGTATGATTGTCAATTAAGGGGAATATATGTGTAATGGCTGCCAGTTCTATCAATTTGTGCAGAATTCCTGAGAAATGAAAGTAGAACACAGGGCATCCCCTACAATGAAATGTAAGAGGCAGAAGGGGGGAGATGAAAATGAAGGGAGAGAGAAAGTCCAGAAAAAACCTAAAGCACCACTCTGGCCACAAAGGAATAGAGCTCAAAAATCTAAACCACTTTCAGCAGAGAGCACAGGCGATGGAACAGAATTGTATTAGAAACAATGGCATTCCTAAAATCTTCCTTTGACTAAAAGTCAAGATATTTTTTTGATACAAGGCTTTTTCTATTTTAATTTAAATTGAATACAGTTTGCTCCAAGGAAGAAAAAGAACTTGTCCTAACCTGTATTTTACATCATCTTTCACCTCTGCATCCTGGTCTCTTAGCCATCCAATCTATTTTCTTACAGGAATTTATTTTAAAAATTTTTATTTTTCATGTTTAATAATCTGAAATAAAGGAAAATCTAACTTGATATTCCATGGCCTAGCGAGCAGAATCATTACAATCAATCAGAGGGAATTTAGCAGTCTTTTACTAAAATGTTGGGAATGTTATTCATTTTCTTCATTGTGCGCATCGATACGATGCAGAGAAAAGTGGCACAACATTTATAATAAGTAAGTATTTGCAATTCATAAGCAGTTTCCAAAGCATCCCTGACACATTGGGCAGCAGATTCATCTCTGTAGGAGGTCTGGATCTCCAGCTGTCTCATTTTAGAGTTAACCCGGGTCCCTGCAATTCTGCGAAGATTGTTTGTCGTTTGTGGAAAAGGCTGGTGTCACCATCGGGGTGAGCTGTCAGCGTTCGTGATGGCAGAACAAAGCCGACGGCCTGTCTCTCTTAGATGTTCAGCTATTGATGTTGTCTGGGGAATGAGAGACCTTCGGAAAACACAGGGCTTAAGTTGCAGGATCCCTTGCTGCCGGGTGCTGTGGAGGCCAGAAAGGTAGGTGGTTTCCGTGAGATGAGTTTATGGAGGAGAAGCCCACGAATGGCTGTTTGAAGCAGCAGCTTGGACATAATCATCATCACCTCGGGGACCTGGAGGTGGAAGGGCCACACGAGCTAACTGTGCCTTAGGCTAGCAGCTGAGGCAGGACCAGGGCGGGAGGAGCCGTGGTGCCCTCTGCCCGTCCGCCGGACAGGGTACGGCCCCTGCCACGCGCGTCAGCCCCCTCCGGCATCACGTGGCGCTGGAGCCAGGCGTCCCTCCCTGCCTGGAGGCTTCTAGCCGTGCGGGTCTGCACAGAAAGTGGGAATGAGTTTTCTGTTTCTTATTCTCTGTCCGTATGAATCCTCTGCCTGCTGTGTCTAAGGTGGAAAGTTCTGTAGTCTAACGTGGTTTAAAAAATCCTTATTACTTAATTGCTTAAATTACACTTTTTGCCCATTTCTATGCTTTGGTTCCATGCCCTGCTTGGCTTGAAGAATGCAAATGAGCAAAAAGTGGCTCCCCTGCCTATCAAAGTTATCAGTATCTTCCTCAGACAGTGCAAGCTTCCTAGTGTTTTAAAATGCTGCCTTTTCTCCAAACATTATTTGTCCTAAGGAGAAATGATCTAGATTTATCTGTTACAAGTTATCTTCTGTTTTATTTCTCTCTCAGTCACAGTGATGGTTTTCAAATTAAAAAAAAATAAATTATATATCTCTATATTTTATATATTTTAGTCACCCTTTTGTTCTTTGTGTGCACGGTAAATGCTTTGTTAAGGGTAGTTTGTGTTTACTTGGAAACAGTTTGGAAGTAGGTACTACTACTGTTTAATGGGAAAACAGGTATGTGAATAATTCTATGCAGAATGAAGAGAATTACATAGCCTTGAAGCCAATAAAATAATGAAAAAATGTGAGTAAAGGCCACTGCAACCATAGTTGGAAAAAAATTATCCAGTCAGCTCTTTAAGTTGCCAAGTGAAATAGTGAAATGATAAAGGTAGGATTATTACAGTAATTTATCTCTCTAGCTATCATTTAAATATGAAACCTGTATAGCTCCTAAGAGTCACAGGTCAAGGGCTTCCTCCGGATTTCAGGAAGGGACACCTCCAATTTTTTTTTGTGCAAGATTTCCATTGCTTTCAATAATTACTCAATAATGTGAGTGCAGAGGATGTAATCTATTGGTACCTAGATGCTTTCACATTTTGGAGTATTTCATCCACTGCAATAGGTACTCTAATAAGTCATACACTACTTGAGGTCAAGAAATGTACATAATCCACTATATCATTGCATGGTTTGAAGTGCATACCAAGGGTATACCCTACAAAGAGTTTCCCTGTTTCCCCTAAAAATGCAATGTGATGACTTTATGTTAGGTTTACTTATTTTGAATGACTTAGTAATGATTTAAAAAATGTGCAGCTACCTGAAACTCACACAAGGATAATCTATATGAGACATCATGTCATGGTAAATTTTCTCTCTACTGATAAGTCATTTGCCCCCTGCTATAATTCTTTTGGATCCATAATCTGCTTCTGTTTATTAGTCAGAAGTTAATTGAACTTCTAGTACGAAAAATATATAGCTCCCTAGAAGTGATATAAAACTTAGTTTTTCTTCTTAGTTACAAAGGGGCAAGTTAAGAGTAATTCCAGTGATGACAGCTGTGACACATTTAAAACTGACGTAATTGCGGGAGGAATTAAGCCTGTAATGTATTTCAGAGACACCAAGTGCTCAGGAGCTAAGGATGCAGGCATAATAATCACATGTACGTGAAATATTGTGGTTAAATAAATATTGTGATTAAAACAAATGATGAGGAGTCAAGACTGCTTGACTCTGTTCTTGGCTCTTGCACCAGGTCATTTCTGTGAACTTGAGCAAGATGTTTATCTCTTTCTATTCTGTTTATTCAGCCATAATATCTTCCACCTACTGCAGGATAGCTCCTGGGAGGTTTGGATATGCTGGTGAGAGGAGTCCTGCAGGTGAGGCCATCCTCCTCTGTCCCATGACATGGTGGCAGCCACCTAACTGCAGCCCTCTGCCACAGGACATTGGGATTATTGTCTGCCCCTCACAAATCTCTAAATCCTTAACAGATTTCCAACACACTGTTTTCATGTTGCATGGAGATACGGTGAAATACCACCAAACACATACATAACATGACGGAACAACAGAATACTGACTCAATCCAGGGTGATATATAACACATGACGTCTTCAGAGGCCCCTAGAAAATGATGCAGCGTTGTCAGTCTGTTTGGCTGGTTTTCATTTTATCTTACAAAAGTAGCACATTAGTAGCTCTGACTAGGAAAGAGGTGTCAGCTTCACCAAGATTCATTAGCTGTAGTAGGACTGTTTTGCTAGGCAAGTATTTACAAGCCTGCAGCTGCAGTTGTGGCTGGCTCTGTTTGTGTTACTGAAACAGTGTAATGAAGCCAAGGAAGTCTATGTAAATTACTTTGGCCAACACATTCTTGTAGATTAAAAAATAAATTGAATTGTTCCTTCCACTGAATAAAAACAGTCCTTCATCTAGAAAATACTATGAAGAAATGTGTGCTGCTAAAAAAACCTTAAACCTTAGAGATAAGAAGGTAGTAAATGCAATCTTAATCACTGTGCTTAGTCCGGTTCAGATTAGACAATAGACTTCACAGAGGAGACCAACAAGATACTGCTCTTGCTGACATTGTTTCTAGTAAAACCATTACAGGCAAAGACTGGAGATATGCCTGTTGATGACAGATGCAACCGCTTTGTGTCAAAATGAGGGCATGAAAGCATGAATCCTGAGATGCAGGAAACTGCACACATGGAGAATAAGTATCCTCTTTCCAGCCAGAAGTCTTCACCCTAGAAGTCTGATGGGTACTACGGGGTTTGGCATGATTTTGTGTACCAAACACATCCTGTTGGTGATGGGTTACAGATACAAGGACTGTTGGCACACTTCAAAAGCACCAGGTTCCTTTGAAACAAAGTGAAAATGAATACACTCCTGAGCACAGGGAAGCTTTGCTCTTAGGGAAAAACCAGCAGTTTTAAAAAAAATTGAGCACTGTAGGAGAAAACAGTGAAAGGACCAGGAATGCAGAACTGAAGGCAAATATTCAGACTCAGCATCCAGAGAGAGTTTTTTTTTACTGTGAGAATCTGGCCCACCATGATTAGCATCATTTTCTTTCTCAGAAGAAATGATGGAGCAAAGAACAGGAGAGCAGCAGGGAAAGAGAAAGAGAAGGCTTAAGAAAATAGCAGTGTCAGTGGTAATGCATGAATGAAACCAATTCTCTTGATAAATACTATTGATGTTTAAAAAGTAAAATAACATCATTTTGCAAAAAGAAATATAATAGGGATTCCATAAGAATTAATCCTACAAAAATAATAAGAAAGAAATATTCAGAAATAAGTTATCTTATAAAGTTAAAATTAAGTTAGGATTGTTCTGAGCAATGCAACCCAAGTAACCAAAACAAAACAGAGACACGGTGAAAGAATTTACAGGTAAAATTTAACAGTTTGTTTAAGTGCCATCTGGATAAAAATTGAAGTTGCACACCCATCTCCTAGCCTCTTACGTTCAGCTAAACTAAAGATTTTTTTTATTTCTCATTCCATCTCTTGCCTGCAACAATTTGTCTTTATTTGTATAAAGCAGAATCATGGGACCTACAAGCCAAGGGCAGGTCATAGGTCACATTTTATATATATAGCTGTTGATGCACACAAATATTTGAAAATCTTGTCTTTTCATCCCAATGCTAGAATACTTCCCCTCCACACTAATTTTTGCCTCCATTTATAGTCCAATTAAATCAAAGGGACTTGTTAAGATTCTGTCAGGGGAATTTGAGACCTAAAATTCCTGGACTGGGACTTTAGTTAATATGCAAAATTCACAATTTAGAAAGGTTTCAGGCCTTTTAGATATATTCAAAACAAATTTGACCCTGCCATTTAGAATTTCTGTATTACATTTGGTTACTTTTTTGGTTTAAAACCAGGTCCTTTTCCATTCTATTTTAGATGTATTTTAAAAGAAATAAAAAGACCATATTAATGAATATTAACGAACATATTAACGAATATGTTCATTTTGAATAACTAAAACAAACTGAAAATAATAGCTTGCAACCTTAACATCCAGTAGCAGCATGAATGCTAGTATGAAATTTGATGTATCAGTTTATGCATTTTGCCAATAGGTGGTGCTACTATTTTTACATTCAATACTAATCTACTGCAGCACATATCATCTGCTCTGATAATCATGAACATGGAGCAGTTTCCTTTTTTCAATAGTGTTTCCCAGAGTAAAATGACACATGGATATGTAATAACTTTAATGGTAGCAAATAAAAGCAGATATAACAGATTGAGCAAACATGATCTTTTTCATAGTTTGATATAAAGTTTCAAGAAGTAGTTATGTAGAAAGATAAAGAAAAAAAAGAAAAATATACCTGTGCATAATTTTGTTTATATATATCCCACCTGTGCTTTTGCTGATGATTTTTCAGAGTCATATAAGTGACATCTTTATTTCAGGGAAAACCTGGTACAACACTGATAAAAGACAATGAGAGAAAAGACAGTAGAATAAATATTCATCCAAAGTGAGAGTCCATTGGTTTCATTTTAACTTTGTTATCCAGCTGTGTACAATACAAACCTGCTAATTTTACATTATGGAATTTGACATTTCTCTCTGCATTGTTTGAAAAGGGGATACTTAGCCGAGCACTTTGTAACGCAAGAACAAACATACGTTCATTTCAGTGGTTTCATAAATACAGTTTTCCTACTGACCCTCCCATTACTCAGCAGATTCACAGGGTATTTCTGCAATATGCAAAATATAACATGTATCAGAGGTGGCACGTGTAATTTAGGGCTGTATTACAATGTACCTACCAGACTGGAAGGCCACTTAAGGTTTCAGATTGCAATGTTTACACTCGAACCCGTTGCTCCTCTGTGGTGGTTTTCTGTCACAAGTTCCTCTAAATTTCTGGAGAAGCCTTGTGAGAGCCGAGCACAGCACTGAGCACTGAGCATCTCTCCTGGCGAGGGCTGCCCCTGCGGGTCTGGGCTCTGTAATCGCGTGTTAAATGTTTTCAGCAAGTCAGCTGGGCCCTGTGCAGATAGATACTATCATCTGCAGCAAAAGCATATCACTAAGTAGGCAGCGTGCGATTCATGTCTGGTGAAACATGGCCTCTAACGAAGTTTGGTGAAAACAGATGTGTCTTAGACATACACATGTATTCTGTGAAGTCTGCTTTTCAAGCATCTGGCTCAGTGTAGCGTGGCTCTGAGATTGCAGTGGTAACATTACAGGAGATGGATTGACAGCTCTTGACACCAAAGACCTTTATTTATTTTCAGAATAGGTACCGTGCAAGGAACAGGCAGAATTATTTATTATCACTTTTCAGAAATCTATTGTGTATTTATTTACTACCCATTCGCAAACCATACCTCAACAGTCATCTGGAGAACTGCTGCTGGCGTAGGAAGGGAATTTATTTTAACTGTTCAATGAAGCCACCAGGAAAACTTTAGCTGTGGTGCAGAGACCTCTCTGTCTGAATTGTGCTTTCGGATTGAGACCTCAAACTCATTTACTCTGGCTGTGAGGGGAATCAGACAGCTCTCAAATGATAACAGTTGTCTACCCAGATTATGTTTTAAACTATCACATGCCAGTGAAAGGCACCCTATTAATTCTAAGATTAAAAAAAAAGAAAGAAAAGAAAAAGAAACATTACTTGTTTTTTAGCATATTCTTTCTCTTGTATGTTTTGTTTATGATAGGAAAGCTATTAATAGCTTATCTGTTTAACATTTAACATGTCAGAGGTATCAGACGTATATTAGACTGAGGAAAAATGCAGAAACATCAAAAAGACAGCAAATAGAGAGTAAAGTTGGTACCAACAGGCACATGCTTGCTTTCTCTCTCTGTCTGTCTCTTTCCCTGTATATACATACATATGTGTGTGTAAATACACATAGTAAAAATAAATAACATCAAATAAACAGTTCTAGCAAATAATACTCACAATTGTCTCCACAAAATATAATGGATTTTTTTTTGTATAAGTAGTCCCTTACATTTGTTTTATAATCATGTTGATTTAAGAGAAAAGTATGCAGTGGATCAAGTCATGTAACTTAGAAAGTGACTACTTACGCTCATCTGAATTCAGGACCATGATTGCATCCAGCCACTGAGGGGGAGAGGCAGAAAGGGAAAGGACTGTTTCCATTCCCTCTTTCTTAGAACAGGATATGAATGGGATTCAATAAAAGCAGGTATTTGGAGAGGTAAAGAAGTGATAGCAAAGTGTGTCCAGCTGACAATAGGAATCCGGGAATGTAAAATTAATATTCAGTCTTAGCCTATTTTTCCTCTCTGGCACTACATTTAAATTATTTTAAATGGCTTTTATCTTTAAATAATAGCTCCATGCAGAATTGCAAAAGCCTTGTCCTACACACTGATACTTATGATATAAGCATTATTAAACAAATTAATTTGATATTTTATGTCCATGTCATTATAATTCTTGAATGAAAAGTGGATCAATGTAAAAATATTTCTCTAAGTCCAAATGATACTTCCTGAAGACTAAACAGCATGCATTGCGCTGATTTCAAATGCTGTAAGCATGAAGCACGAACATCTTTACTACAAAAACTTGAACACTGTTCAAAATTCATGCAAAATTTTCCATCCAACTGATTAATTAAAGCATGCAAGGAATATAGGCTTCCAAGAAAGAGTCAACTTGTAAATATTATTTCAGGAAAGACAAAGCCGATAGTCTTACAAACTCTTTGTATCTATAGCTGGTCAAATAAAGTTCATGGAAGTACATGAGTAATGGGGGGCTGGATACAAAGACTGGTAAAAGTTGTGCATGGAAAACAGAGGGCAGAGTTGTGAGCTAGAATTTAAACAAATGAGTCTTTTTTATTATTTCATGTGCTACTTTTACATAGGGATTTTATTATGGTATATGCTTTTAGAAAATGCTCTTCATTTGGAACATAATGGTATGACTTGCTGCTTTGTATGGGTTGCAAAATTTTATTTTCCATGGTACAAGAAGCTGAGTGCAGAAATGACATTTGTTTTGCTGGATAACTGGTAATTTAATGTGCCAGTTAGTTATAGGTGAAACTGGTATGAAAAATATCACGGCAATTTGGAGATAATGTTTTGTTAATCCATTTGACGTGATCTGGCTTGAATGGATATATTTTTGCCTTCAATAAACACTTGGATCAGACATCAGCACACAAAGCTTGGACTCCAGTTGATTCCCAAATTCCTAAGTGCACAGAACTGGTAAATAAACTTCATTTCCCCTGGAAAAACATTTCTCATCTGCCACACTGGTAGGGAACAAGTCTGGAGCGGTGTGTTTGCTGGTGTGTGCTCCTACAGAAAGTGTGAGTGGGACCAAGGGACCTTGTCCCCCAGCCCAGGCAGTGCTCCAAAGTGGGAGGAGAGGCTCCTGCTTTCTCTTCCTTGGGCTCCTGTAGTAATGTGGCTCCGAAATTCGACATTATGAAGTGCAGGGAACATAACTGTGCTGAAAAGGGGGAAGTTCAGAGAGCAGGCTTGATGTAATTTTGCTTACACCTATGACAATGGCTGGATGAAAAGAAGAATTTATGGTGTCTCTCCTGTCATCTGGAGCGCTGAGCAAAAGGCTGAAAGTTATTCCTGACTGTCATTCCCCACAGCACCCCTTGAAGGACATAATGTAAATGTCACTGGCTCATTTTAAATCAACACAGCTTCTTGACTTCAGTGAAGTCAAGTTGATTTACACCAGCTGATAATTTGGCTGTTCCTTAAAAGCAGGACTTGTGAAATCTAATGCTTGGTGGACTCAGCCCAGCGCTATTGGAAATCAGCACGACTCTTGCCATTGACTTTATTGGGCAATGGCCCTGGTGAGTTATTACCAAGTGTTTTGTCTTGCAATGTACTGGACAGCAATCAATAATGCTCCATGACATAGACAGAAAGCTCGCTGTTGCAAGAAAGATTTACCGTTTTCTACCATCTTACAAAACTTGCAAATTTCCAGCTGTGTAGTGACTTTTAACATCTTTTAAATCGCCTGCCCACTTGAAAGCAAGACAAGATCACTCATCTTCATGTTGGTGATCGCTTCAGAAATGCTGTAGTCCCACACTTCAAATATTAAATTTATTTGAATATAAAGGATATAATTATACATGCATAAATATATGTATGCTAGGTAAACATTCCTTTTAGCTACTCGAGAGAATTTCATAATTACCAGATAGGAATGATATTGTACATTTTTTCATTATTATAATTCAAATAGTATAGCACTGCCTTAATGTCCTAAGATGTATTTATTTTTGTTCTTTGCATTTTAGTAGGCTGTAAAGTAAAATCGCTTCTTAAAATCTTAGAGCTTTCTTAGCCTTAACTTTAACTGTCTTCTGTAGTTCTGAGAGGGAACAGGGATTTCACTTTACAGAGGGGTTGTTGCCTCTCAAAACAGAAGATAAAGCCTTGCTACAGCTTTACCCAGAGGTACTTAGCTTTGGCTTGTGAATTAAAAAGCAGGAAGATCTATAGTTAAATATAAATAAGATAAAGCTCATGTTTTATTTTGTTTTGTTTTATTTATCTTATCTTTTATTTCATGTTTTTATTATTTTGTTCATTATATGTTTTGACACATGCATTCCTGAGTTCTAGGCATGCAAGGATAATGCTGGGAGAGATTCCTTAGAAATATCTGATAGGTAAGCTAGTCTTTTGGTTTGTTTTGTTTCTGAATTTTTTGAGAGATCACAAAAGACATCGACTGTATGAAGTTATTAGTTCCTCTAAAGACTGCTGTTCTGAAAAAGCTGGAGAGCCAGAATCATTATTTTATTCATGAGGAATAATCAATGTGTCATAGAGATAAGTTGGATTTTTATAAAAATCTCTGTGACCGTAATGAAACTTCTTAAATTGAAGAAAAAAAAAAAGTGTAATTCTAGTAGTTTCTTCAGCTGTGTTTGCAGTTCACGTGCTTAGTAACTCAAAGAAATAGTTATTAAGGAAGGTAAAATATATGCATACATAGAGCTATGCATAAGCAATTTCCAAAGACTCTACAGCGTTCAGTTTTCTTGTTGGTTCCTCCCTTCAACTCGCCTTTCTGCACTTTGTAAGAGTCTTCCTTTTCCTCTCACCTGCCTGGGTGATACACTTCAATACAGACTCAAGGTTAGGATACCCTTTATTTCTTGGCACCTGGAAAAAAAATACTGCCCCCCCCCCCCCCCAAAAAAAAAAAGTTTCTTCAAACGTCATTTAGTTTCCTTTAGCAGTATAACACTTGTCCTCTCGAAAGTGATAGTTCTTTTTGCAGCTGAACTGTAATCAAAATACTTTTGGAGAGGAAACTCAAAAACGCAAACATGAATACTAATTAACTAGTTAATTTTTACCTGTTTAGTTTAAAACTGTAACCACATGGAAAAGATAATAGGGAACCACACCGTTTATTTCCTTATTCTTTCTTTGGTAATACTAGAGAGAGGTTAACATATCATTTATCTACTAATTTTCACTGTGTCATTTACAGTTCTTGTACAAGCACCCTTATTCTTAGATATACAGATATCATCAACGAAGTGCCGTACCAGGGGGCAAAAATGCTAATTTAACTAACTTTAAACCCACCTAATTAATTAATTAATGATTCTATAATGGATCTAATCTGGATCTCCCTGTGGCTTCATCTCAGTGGAGACCCAGTCACACACATTTCCAAAAGGTGGTTTCTGCAATTTCAGCATGGTTCCACTCAGGTGATTTGCCTTCACAGAGCCTGGTGCAGGGTCAACAGTTCTGTTGTTGTTAGAAAGTGGGAGTTGGACGAAAAATATAGGGCTGTGGGAAAGTGCATACGGTATTACTTGTCATGTTAATTCACTGCTTCTGACTCCCCTTGAACGTATGTAAAATCAGCAATGCTAACTACATGTCAACATATTGGGTTTTCATAGGACCCAGTTCTACTCAGTGCATGGGATATGGCATGCAGAATTACTACTGGTGGTACTTGACCATTGAACTTCATGTAAATTGAAGAACAGTTGTTTTTTTTTTCCTAAGTGCATGTGCATATGCATACAGACACATATATATGTATACATATATAATTTATAAATAAAAGTATTGATAGGATCTAAGAAAGCTCAGAGCAGATATGCTTGGTCTTACTACTGCTGACTATTAGAGTTCCCTGAGGCCACTCGTTATAGAAGAAAAGCCTGATATTTTAATTATTCCATACATTCTTCTGATCCCTGGTGTGCTGATGTTTCAGAAGTTTCTTCTGAATTTCATGCCTATAGGAAGTACTAAAATGAGAATGGCTGATGGGAGCCTTCACGCAAGAAGTTGAGGACAGGCACTGAAAGCAAGAGAAAATATCAGCTCGCTCTCTTCTCTGGGTACTGCACGAAGATTTCAGTAGCCCCCAGGGGAATTTTTGAGGCTTGATTGACAGTGTTTTGATTTTTGATCCTTACCAATTTAGTTCTTGCTGTCTTTGTTGATATTGCCAAATTATTCTAGTGTTGCTAACATTTGTCAAATTACTGCACTGAGACCACAAACTTCTGCGAGGATTTCTGGTCAACCAGCAGAGACTGATAACGTGTGATCGGATTGACCCAGGTCAGACCCAAACTGCTGATCCCAAAGTGAGATTATCTGTTGCTGAAACACTGAATCCTCCAGCTCCTCTCTCTTGTATTTAACGCATTTAAAAATAAATAAATACAATCCCTGGTAAGTGTTTTTGAGCTCGAGAAGCGTCTGAGCTATTTACCGACTGCCTTTCTTGACTGGCTTTGAAATCCTGATCTTCAGTCTGGACAGAGATTAGTTTTGCGTGTGCTGGGAGGGGGATGGGTGGGGGTTTTGTTTTTTTTTTATTCTACTTAGGGACTGTTGCCTCAATCTGTAGTATCCCCTGGTGGCAGTCGCAGTGGGTGTTGTAGCCTAGGGGTGCAGTGCATCCCGGGGGGCTGCGGCCAGAGCCCCCTGCGCCTGCTGTGGGCGAGAGGAGAGGGAATGGGGTCTGGGGGGGAATGGCCGGGCAGGCTGGGCAGTGAGGGCCCGCTCAGCTCACGCTAGCCAGAGAGAGGTTGAATAAAACCACCTGGAAATAGAATGGGATTTCTTTCTGAGTCCCAAGTGTGAAAAAGGGTGATTAAGGTGATAGCATCTGTACCAAAAATCCCCGGAAAAAACAGTAGGAATTTTTGTTGGGATAGTCTTTTCATTTTTTTAATTATTGATGTGATTATTTAAAGACCTCCATAAGTGATATTCCAAAGTGACGACTTTTCAGTCACCGCAGATGCATAGCAATGCATCTTAGTTACAAGGCCTCTGGACCTTTTCAGGGAAAAAAGTAAAGCATTATATTCCCCAATGCATGGTATACAAGTACTGAGTTGCTAAGAATAATATTAGAGATTATTCTTCTTAAAAAGGAATTCTGTGTTCTCGGTAGTTAGGTGATAGTGTCTGCAAACCACAACTGCTTGTCAGTCCACCTGCCCTCCCACTCTCAACTCCGCCTGACTTCTTGTTTCTACTCTGTTTTGTATTTTTAAAGATTAGGAATGGGTTTTATTTTCCCAGCTCTGTATCGCATTAATCCATAACGTAGGAGGAAAATCCCTCAAGGACATTTTTTCAGAAAGTTCTCTAATGCGCAGCACAATGATATTTCAAATACTCTAATGTATACGTGTCTCTTTTTTGTTCCCCAGGGTTCTTGTGCAGGAATATTTATTGTCGCTTGAAATAGTGAGCATTTCTTCCCCCTCCCCAAATATTTAATCAAAAAGTTGAATTTTTACAGAGAAACACAAACACTACAACGATGAATACTGATCATTTTCCTCATTTCTTTTCAGATACAAGATAGCTTCAGAATAGGTCAGAATCTTCCTGACTTATAAAACATAGATGGAAATACTGGTCTGACAATAGTAAACATTTTGCAATAACATTAAGTAATGTCAACAAGGATTTCACTGGGAAAGACTTCTTTGCTGCCGAATAGGACGTTGAGAAAGGCCTCTGGATGGTTACATATAGCCTGCTTGAAGGGTCTGTGGTTCAGAGACCACGCTTCAGGTGTACGCAGCGAATGAAAGGGAGCAGGCGCTGAAGCTGGAGTCATCAGCCCATCCCTGATGACTTTGGAGGGAGAAAGGTACATCTTCCCCTCGGCTTTTTTTCCATGAAAAAATTCAAAGGGAAAAGCTTCGTCCACACACAGGAGAGGATTTTTTTTTTATTATTATTAGTATTATATTGTTTGGCAACCTCAGTGTCTTTTTTCCAGCTCTAATTGGCACTATATTTACGCTGTGGAGTGGAGGATTTTATATCTCTGGGCAGTCAGTAGCCTATCAAAAGCGTGAAATTTCTGTTTTAAAATGGCATTAAAAAAAATCCTTTTCGTCTTGATAGTTCCTTTAAAACGTTAGGCTTTTAAAGTTCCTTTTTCAGGCATGGATAATCTGTCTGCGTTTTAGCACCAAGACTTCCCCACCCTGGTCTTTTGGAGGCAAAATGAAACATGTTTGAATAAAAGAAGCAGCAGTCCTCTGGCACTTGAAGTTTTAACACTGGCAGCTGCTGGCAGGTATTAGGGTGTTAGGTGTCCTAGAATAAATCTGAGGAAGACGTTAGCAGGCAGAGGAAGAGGTCACAGGTAGATGATAAAGCAATGGTGGCACACTGAGCAATTGAAAGCGTGCCTCACCAGCTGCTTGGGCATTGCCTCCTCCTACATACCATATCCGAGTACGCGTGGTGTGTGTATGTGTCTAGAAAATAAACTACTTTATAAAAAGAATGATTGATCTAATGATACAGTAACAAATGCAAAGCTATTCTAATTATTGTTGGATAACAGTTGTATTTTGCTGTGATATTAGCAGATGAATCTATCATCTAGTATATCTTTAGAAATAATGAAACATATTTCTTCAATTTCTTTCCTTGTCATTTATATTAAAGGTTATTTTCGCAAAATTTGTCAGGTCACTTAACTCTGTGAGCAATTCTCCTGTGTTTAATCCCTGTACAGATCTCCATTTCTGCAGTATCATCCCTATAGCAATTGCATTTACTCTTCACAGGAATTTCTTTGTTATTCATTTAAATTCGGAAGACTGTTCACACAAATGTGCCTGGATCACTAAAAATCTCATTGTCCTTAATCATATTGACTCTCTTTTGTTTTTTCCCTTTTTCTTTCTTCCGTGAAGAAATACTGTTAGACACTAATGTTATAGTGTATGTATCATGCTTCCACTTTTCTTCCCATAGTTCTAGCAGCTGTCTTTTCATTATATCACATTTCAGCATTTGACTGTTTACCCATGTGGCTGGAAAAAAAAAAAAGCATCCCTGTGGAATAACTTCTAATACAAGATGCTTGTGTGGATTTTTAAAGTAATTAAGAATTTTTAATGTAATCTCTGGTTTTCTTGTCTATTTAATTATCTACCTGTAACATTTTTTGTAGATACAATACATAAGGTTAATAATTCATGACATTTCATTTTATAAACAGATTTAAAATGTTTCTCTATTTTAAAATCAATATTTTTCCAATGAATCTTGATCTCATTGTATTAAAATTAAATATCCCATGGGCAAGCTACAGACATAAACAAATTTTATTTTCATGTGATTCACACAAAGAGTCAGCCCACCTTTAATTTGTGTTTTTAAAATATGTAAGTCATCCAATCAAAGAACAGAAGCAATGTAGCATGACCTACATAAATAATGCAATATGAACTGCAGGCTTAATGATAAAAATCAGTTCAAAGTAGCTATTTGTGAATAATGAGCACTGGATACTTTTGCTAACAAAATGTGCTTCTCAGTGTTTGTAATAAGTGAAATGTTTGACCAGCAAGGCTTTTTTATTTTATAATTGTGAATACATAATTTCTTTACTCAGTGAAGTCAATATTATTATTTTTCGATTTTGAAATAGGTAATCTCAGTTAATCACATAAAAGTAGTAAATCTGAGCATTTTTAAATAGGTCTGTATCCAACACATTGGGGAAAAATAGTATCTTTTACCATAAACAGTACCAGCTTTGAAGCAAAAATGATTTTGCTCTTTCCTGTCATGGCATTTATTTCCTTTTAAAATCAAGCTCTGCCTTTTTCAAAAATATATACCCACTTTCTATGACTGCTGAGCAGGTGTCACTGTAGACAGAAGCATAAAGATGTATTTTGTGGCCGCAGAGTCCCTGCCCCGCACGTGTGACGGCAGCCGTCGGCAGTTTGTGTGCTGCTGCTCTACAAAACAAGAAGCCCGAGCACTCGCTCTCTCTGCAAAGTTTGTGAACGCTCTCTGTGCCACAAAAAAAAGGGAGAAATCATCTCATCTCCATTTCCAAGAGCTACTAATTACATGCAGCATATTAAATCAAGTCCACTTGGGGAAAGACTTCCTTAATTAATTAATTTAATTAGCAATAAGGCAGAAGAGGGAGATACGGTTATCAGGAGATAATCATACCTTTGGGACACCGGATTGCGAAGACAAGCTTTGCTTCATCTTTTTTATGATTGTGGTTTACCACTTTTATATGGTTTTAATAAATAACCTATAGATTCTATTGAACAGTATTACATTCCGTAGTGGGCTTACTCCTAAAATCTCCTTTAGAACAAAGCAATTATAGTCAGAAATGAAATGAGTGACTTGTAGTCTGTCGGAGCGTAATAATTGGGGGAAATTATGTAGTATAACGTGACCTTCTATAAGCTGTACTGCTGGAGAATAGTCCCAGATGGATACCGGAAGAAAAAATATTGAGAAAATACCCCCCTGTTTTGGGATTTTTCCTGTAACACATTACTTTTACTGGCAATGTGTGACGCAAATGACTTCAAATTAATTATTTAAGTAAATAGTTTTTGACAACTATTCAATTAGATGACCACATTTCTTCTGAGCTTGAAAAACTAAGGAAATCTTTGCTTAGTAATGTTGAGTTCATGTGGTGTTTGGGTTTTTTTTGGCTAGATACAGGCTGTAACCAGATTCCCACACCTTGGTAGGCTGTAACTTTTCCAGAATCTGAGTGGGCTGAGGCAGAGCCAGAATGGCAATACGCCTCTGCATTACCTGCATCAGTTTACTTTGCAGCATGGTACATCCATCTACGGAACTAGACACGGCCATAGAGTGCCTTTAAAACTGTCTGGTATAATTTTCCCACAGGAGAGTTAATCTTTTAGATTAGGTGCTGAAGAATTACCAAAGCTAAAGAAATCTTGAAGTAGAAAAGCATGTCTCTTTCTTAGGAAAACCTTGAGGTAACTGAGCATTTAACATGCACAAAGGAAGTAATGTATCTGGCTGTGCTCAAAATCAGTCAGTTTTGACTTACTTTGTTTTTTGCTTAACTGAAAGTTATTTCCTTTATAGGTTGAATAATCTATATGGGGTAAAGTCAAGTCTTCCATTCAGCATTTAAATATTTTATATTCACTGAAGTTAAGTCCAATTTCACGACAAAAGGTATTATACAATTTTCTCGCCCACCTCATTCAGCACTCACCCTAAACTGAAATCGTTTCTATACTCTTTTTCTACACTCTCTAATGTAACTGAATATCCAAAGGTTTTGCCCTACATTGAAGCGATAGTGCTGTATCTCACATCCACTGCAGCACGGACAATGAAACTCTCCTCTCTCTACCGCTGCAACCAAACACCTATAATGTTATTTGCTTCCTCCCTGTCTGGTTTGCTTACTTTCCTCTCCCTCTGCTTTTTCCACTGACAAAGTGCCTTCTCTCTTCCATTACAGTAGCCTTATTGTTGTAACAATAACAGAGATTATGTCTACTAGTGAAGAGCCTACTAGTGAAGAGGTACATGACCTCCTCTACCTATGCTCCTGGCGATTTCTGTGTGAGCCGGCTCCCATGCGGCAGCAGCACCCTTGTGCGAGCAGGGTGGCATGCCCAAGCTAATATATTCTGCCTCTTATCCTTTCTGTTCCTCTCTCCTACTCCAGCTTTCTTTGTGTTTGTAAGTCTTTCAGGCTCTGTGACTTTTAAGACCCAATGCTAACACCTGATCTCTTTGTTATGCTTTTGGAGAAATTCAACTTTTTCAAGCCCCAGCTGCTTTCTGAGAGGTTTGAGAAAATGGATTTAATCTCAGACTCACCTCCAACTTTTTGTTCTCACCAAATGAAGGTGTAGAGAACTGCTGAGAGCCTTTAACGATCTGTTTATTCAGGGATAGTCATGTTGATGTCAGTCCCTTGCCTCTTTAGCACAAGGAGCATGAGGCAAACAAGTGAAAGACAGTCATAAAACAGAGTACAGGGGAAAAAGGCAAACAAACTGGAACTCATAAACTGTATGAAAAGAGATCACCTAAATCAACAAGATGCTGGCACAGTAATCTCCTTGTGTGCTTTAATTAAATCGAATCTTCCTCAAAAGTGACATCACCTTAACAAAAAGCAAAATTTACTGCTGGTCATTTAATACTTCAGCTCTCATATTGTCAGTTAAAGGATTTAGGAATCCTTCACATCATGCCTTTGAATTTGATGAGCTGGATTGACTCTGCTCTGTCCTATTTGCTCTGTTGGACTAAACAGAAAGGAAACAATGTGAGGCAAATCAACTCATAATATTGAGATCTACTTTTTTCCTAAAGCATAATGTTCTCTCATTATTGAGTCTCAAGTGAGACTCAATACTACACATCCCACAGGAAGAGATCAGGCATCTCCTGAAGATTTCTGACGTCAGCAGAAAAAATACTAAAAGATTACTGTAATTTTGAAAACTGGCATGAATTCTTGCTCCAAGTAAAATATTTGTGTATCTCTCCTTTTCTCTTACTTCTATTTCAAGTGCCCTAGATGATAGCTGAATGCGTGCCTACACGACTGCAAAGAGGCAGAAGGTTCTGAAAATGACATCCAGGCACCATGAAATTACAGTCTTCAGAGCGTATCAGTAAGAAGCTAATTCCATATAATTTCTCACTCTAGTTACAATTTTGGTCATGACAAAGAGGTGTCAGAATTTTAATGCCTGTTATATTTTGTGATGTATGCTATTTTGCTATACTACTTTGACCTTTTTAATATGCTGTATTTTGGTTGGATGGTCATTCCACCCTTCTTGCTAAGAGCAAATTTTCAAGGAATGCAAGTAGCAAGGAAGAAGTTGCACTGAAATGTTTCTAAATGGGTAACTTTATATGGGAATATGGGGTGGGGAGGGAGAGGAAGGCGAAGATTTAGCAGAACAGGAATAAAAGTTGAAGAAAAAGCAGTTGCTTTAAAGCTGAAGGTTTCAGCTGAAAAAGAAATTCAGATTCATTTATTGTATTGGACATTACTTTTCAATTTTAAATAGCCTGAGCAGTAGGTTCAAGCTGAAAAAGACTCAGAAGTGGATCTTCAGTTATGTGGTATTAAGACCTGATTTGTAATCACCCTATCAGTCCTACTATACTTGGTTGGTTATATTGGTCCCATCACACTCTTAAGTATTTCCTCTTAAGTGATATGCTTAGCTACAAACTTCTGAGGTTGTGCTGTTGTATCCTTGTATGGGAACTGTTTTCTGCTCTTGGCAAGACGCCCTGCTGAGGTCTTGGGTGGGATAACGCAATGTTTGGCACAAAACATGATAAACCTCTTGATTTATCTATCTTGGAATCTGAATAGAGCCAGTTCTTGACACAGGCCTGTTCTCTAATGACCCTGCCAGAACATTTCTTTTGGATTCCTGGAAAAAAGTGTTTCTTTGCATACTGTTTACACAAAACTGTGGCAGCTACCTTATCTGCGTTCAATAATGTCGTGGTTTAAGCCCAGCCGGCAACTAAGCACCACACAGCCGCTCGCTCACTCTCCCCCAGGTGGGACAGGGGAGAGAATCGGAAGGGTAAAAGTGAGAAAACTCGTGGGTTGAGATAAAGACAGTTTAAGAGGGAAAGCAAAAGCCACGCACGCAAGCAAAGCAAAACAAGGAATTCATTCACTGCTTCCCATGGGCAGGCAGGTGTTGAGCCATCCCCAGGAAAGCAGGGCTCCATCACGCGTAACGGTTACTTGGGAAGACAAGCGCCATCACCCCGAACGTCCCCCACTTCCTTCTTCTTCCCCCAGCCTTATATGCTGAGCATGACATCATATGGTATGGAATACCCCATTGGCCAGCTGGGCTGGCTGTCCCGGCTATGCTCCCTCCCAGCCTCTTGTGCACCTCACAGAGCATGTGAGCTGAAAAGTCCTTGGGACGTAGACTACCTAGCAACAACTAAAAACATTAGTGTGTTATCAACATTCTTCTTATTCTAAATCCAAAACATAGCACTATACCAACTACTAGAAAGAAAATTAATTCTATCCCAGCCAAAACCAGGACAAATAACCATCAAGCCTGTAGCCTAGTTTTAGCTGAGGCTAGATACAGAAACACTACAATATTTTACCAGACGCATAAGAAGGGTAGCAATAGCTCCAAAAGTAGGATGTTTCAAGACCGTACTCATTAGGGACAAATGCATTTCATTCAGCCTACTTGCCAGGTTTTCGCTGCCTACCAAACCATTGGTTCAGATCCTCAGCTGGTGTATTGAAGCCCAGCTCAACTGACTTTAGTTGGACATGTGCTCACTGAGAATACGGTTCTTCCACTGCGTATCACAGGCCCACCAGGAATCCAGCTCAAGTGCTGCAAATACATATCTTGCTGCGTGGATGTCTACAGGGCTCCGCAGAAATGGTGTTTTGCAGTGCTGTGACTCTTCACAGCGGCTGTCTGGAGGCATGCTGCGTAGCTGTCGTATCTGCTGGTAAGACGAGAAGGCAGGATGTGGATAATAGTGCACATGTACAAATTATACCACAGTTATTAGTTGGTAAATGTTGGCAAGCTCCTCCAAACTGCTGTTTCAACATGCTGTAGCTCTGTGCCTGCCTGCAACAGCATTTTCCTACACCTAAATCAGATACAGTCCAAGCTGGCCTGGTAGGTTGCGGGAGCTCTTGAAAGGACACAGGCTGGGGTTGGGAATGATGGGGGGGACTGGGTCAGCACAATTTTAATCCATGTTATGCTTATGAAAGTTCAGGTACCTGCTTAAGTGCCCTTGACTCAGACGTAAGATGTCTCTGCCTAACTTGCATTTAGTTAGGACTTGCATTGCTGTGCACATGCCTCATGCCTATAAACTGAAATACCAATATTAGACTTAGATCTGTGTAATACAGTACAACCTGTTTAACAGAGTAGGTAAAGCATGTTTACTGGGTTTTACAATATTGAGAATACAGGGTAAGTCAACATTAATTTCTTTAAAGGGAAGGGAAATTTGTCATAGATGATTCACAATTTTTAAACTAGTTATTGAATTTTTCTCAGGCTGCTTTTTCCAGTTCTGATTCTAGTTCTGGTTCCAGTTACCTTGTAAGTACTTCCTTAGATGAGATATTCAGAAACCAAAAGTACTAATAATTTCCATGGACTCTTTCTTGATGAAGGCGGGGGGAGGGGGGGAAGCGGTAGTTCAGATCTGCACTGTTGCATATTTGGTGCTGTTCATCTTTCTTAACAAGACTATCTATTTGAATATGAGTTCGTGTTGTAAAATTAACGCACTAAAGATCTGCATCAATCATATTGAAAAGCTAGCAAAAATGAAATATAACATTCATTTTATCCCAGTTTATATAGAAAAATGTCTTCCAAGAAGAAGCAGATTACTTTTTTATATAAACAAAAGTCCAGACTTAAGTGAATTACCAAGGTATTTGAGAGATTGACTATCAGAAAATTTCAGATGCTTAATGAATTCCTTGTAGCATAATCCCCCAAATGCCTTCCATTACAGTTATCTGAAAATATTTCATAACTTTTCAACTTACTTGTAGGAAATTTGTTATCTACCTGTGATTTAATACTAGTTTGAAAAAGAAGCAATGCAGCAAGAAAAAAATTTTAGACAGTAATTTCCCTTATCAAAATTAATTTTCTCTGAAAATTATTTTAAGTAATTTTATCCAAAGTGAAACTTTAAGTCAAGCTTTTTGAACCTGCTGCAAAATGTAATTTAGGTCAGTTCCCTGATTTGGTTTATTAAATGACATTCCTATCATTTTGTCAACCAGCCTATTTAATTTTATGTTTTCTGGGCAGAGAATAAGTTACTGGATGAAGACCGCAAAGCTGTGTAGAATGAGGATTTTGAGTCATTATAGCAGTATGTAATGTTTGCATATGGACATAGAACATAGCACATGAGAAGCTGCGGATTTTTTGTTTGTGTGTTTTGAATAGATCTTTGAGTTTATTTTTGCACATGCACTTAGTGCGTCTTCTGGCATCTAACATACCTGAGAGGCTGATACCAACTGGGAGTTATGCAGGTGCTTGGAGTTCCTGGGAGTCACATAGATGCACTTGACTCTATTATACAGTACATCTTAAGGATGGTGTGATTATTTGAAGTTTACCTAAAGCTGGAATGGAAATAAAAAGATTAATGTTTCAGGTCTCTATGAACGTTTTAGATTTACTGTTTATAAAGCCTTGTATAAAGAATATTGTTCTTTTCCAGGTTAGTTTCATCCTCGGTATGCCCCACAGATACAAACCTGGAGCCCCAGAGGATGATGTTGCCAGTTCCTTTCAGCCTCTGAACCAACCACCTGATGGTTTGGCTGCTTGCTTAAGCAGAAAGGGGGAGTAAATTGAAGTCCAGAGTTTCCATCTTGAATCCAGGGCTGGTTTGTAGTGTTGTAGGACTCACCTTTGACATAATTTTTACCTTCTAGTGATTACTCCACTCAACATGTTGCTTTTTCTGAACTCTGCTCTGAGAAGAACCTTGCCCAGGGCTGTGGACAGAGACCAAATATTTCATTCAAGACTCTGGATTCTGCTTTGGGAGAACAGATTCCTCTTTTATTGGTTTCACAAAACTCAGCCTCACATTGTCCAAGAATCTTTGTCAAACTAACTCTTTGGTTACTTACACCCAAAAGTAAGATGGTGTTCCGAGGGTATTTATTTACTCATTTGAATTGTGACACAAAAACTTACACAACTTAAAAGGCACTGAACTCCTTTATTATTTCAAGAACCTAATGAGATGAACATATTGCAAAGTTCAAATATTTAACACTCTAATTTTCTATGCCTTTCAGTTATCTCTAGCTGTGATGGCAGATGGACAGTAGAAACTGGATTTGGTACCCCAACAGCAGTCTGTTGTGGGAAGCGTGATCCTGAACAGCAACATCCAAGTGTTACTTAAGAGTATGAAGAGAAACTCCATGTTTTGGACTGAATGTAAATGCTTTGCTCTGCAGAAAAATTCTTCTGAAGGATGTGAATCACACAGTTGTTCTTTGATTTCTCCAAAGAAAATTCTGCAACAACTAACAGTTGCCAGCCAGTCTGACTTGTGCTGGTTTCTTTGTCAATACTTTTCTGTGGCTTTCTAAAAGTCATGCGTGGGACTGCTCACGAACCCTTGTGCTGGAAGACACTGGAGAGATTGGAAAAGAATTTCAAGTTACACACAAGATATTAAATATTTTCTAGCTTGAAGAGTTACATACCAAAATGATCCACAATTCAGCAGCTTTCATTCACCCAACTGTGGAGAAACTGCAGTAATTGAACAAGGCAGCTGTGTTTACTCCACACTAAAAATGTAACTTTCTTTATTGTAAGAAAATCTGGGACTAAGTTTGAATGGATATTTTGATTGCAACTATCTTTCTCGAGTCTCACAGCTTTCTGAAACTTTTATTGCCATCCTGGAAGCCATTACATTTAAAACTTTAGGAAAATTGGTTCACATAATTTTTTGAAAGTGTGCTGACAAATACATTTTTTGAACACCTGAATTAAAAAGCGTAAGAGTTTTCTTATGGTTTCTTCAGGAGTGTTTAATAACAGTTACTTTGGCTTACTGAGTTCTTGCATAAGTCTCCACCCTTTCCAAGGAAAGGCTTTGTTGGTCACATTACTGAATATTTTGAGCAAAGACAGGACGCTTGCCATAGATGTCTAGATGTGTGATTTACATGTCTCTGTTTTCAGGAAGCTGTAAGCAACTCAAAACTCTGAGTTAAAATGAAAACATGTAATTTTTATTATAAATTTAATTCCTGATTCAGTGCACAGTAAGACATTCATTCTACCTCCAGATGCTGGTGTCAGCAGAATTAGGACATAAACCTCACAAATGTGTCTGTGAAGAAGGCAAAACGACTTGCTTTCTACTTGAAATTAATTTAGAATTTAAACTTCAGTGCTGTCTTAACGTTTTTCTTTTTCCTCTCTGGAAATAGCTATATGCCTCTATGTGAAACGTAAGGAAAGATTTGCTGCTGTTCTAGGTATTTTGCACCACCTATCGTTCACAAACAGACTAGCAGTCTGTAAGCACTTTCTTCCTTCAAACTGTAGGAGGCAAGAGGTACTGCCTAAAATTTTTTTTAAAAAATATAGGTTTATCTGTAATTTGCTTTATTTTGTGCTAATAAGAGTGGCTGTCATTAATTACAATTTTAATCACTATAGGTATTTCTGGTAATTGCATGTTTTCAATGCTGTCATATTATCTTAGAGGAAAGATACTAATTCATAAATATTCAGTCTTCTGAATTAATTTCCGTCATAAAAGCATCAGTGCTTAAGTTATTTACAGTGAGAGTAATATAATTACAGATGCTACTCATAAAACATAAATGCCAGAAATATTTATTATTAGCAGTGTGCTTATGCCTTCATAGCCAAACTTTGGATCTGTGAAGAAGCACTGAATATGGGAAAGCTGCAAACTAAAAAAACCCATGCAGAAAATGGAGAAGGTTAAAATAGTAGTCTGCGGGTTCCACTAGAAATATACACAAATTGGGTAAAACATCCTAAATCTCTGGAAATGCCATCCCTTTGAGGATTTCATCTGACAAACTGTCACCTCGTGATCCGAAGATGATTGTAAAAGTCGTACCCACTCTACATACTAAAATCTGCCTCAAGGGGCTCTCAGCAGAATCTAACCTCTCTTCTTTCATTTTAGAAGAAAGATCAAGTGTGTCATAGATATACTAGATATTTCCTACCAATTCAACAAACTACCCAAGGCTGCTTGAGAACCTTAAAAAGGTCTTTCTGTCCAACAAATTACACCAGTGTCCTTCGATATACAACATTTGTGATTTAATACTCAAGCAGTTATGCAAGTTTTATTCTAAGAAATACCACATGCCTGCAAGCCTTGGATCAAGTTAACTCTTAGCAGCATCAGAGGAAAGTACTGGAGGTCAGGAATGGCTGAACTGAAACAGGTACCCCGATGAGCTCCCTGTGGCAAATCTGTGGTCTAGTACCACAAATAGGACTCCATTGCCTGGTTCAGTTCTGCACTAATAATCAGAGATAGTAGTAACAGATAAAACGTGAACTCTTACCCATAAGAAATGGTCATCTGTGTAGAAAAGTGCCTTCCCAAGAAGTAGGGGGGCATTGCCCCAGGCACTCTTGCCTGGAGAAGAGGTCTCTGTCCCTTGCCCACAACCCCTGTTACTTATGGAGGTCCTCTCATGCTGCTGAGCCATCCAAGCTGGTGCCAAGAAAAATGTGCAGTCTTGCAATGACCATACCCAGCAGAGGGGTGGGGCTTGTCATCTTCCTGTTTTTCTGAGAATGAATCCAAACACATATGAAGGCTCTGCTTTTCAGTGCCATCCCTTTTTACTTCTCATTAGTGTGTACCATTGTGTGTACATGCACGCACACACCTGCACCCGCAGAGTCAAGCCAAGGTAAAGGGACGTGTTAGTCCTAAAGGAAATCAATGCATGCTCAAAAGTTGTAGGAATGTTTTCTCTGAGGTTTTAATTATAATACCAAGTGCGATGGTAACAGTGATAAAAAAGGACTTCATCTTAAAGAACAGAGTTTAAAGCTCAAGCTTTTAAAGACACAAGGGAATGACTCTGCTCTGAGCCAAAGGAGTTAATTATTAAACATTTACACTGCCTTCTTCTCACAAACAGAATATCCGATGGCTCAGATTGCTGGTTAATGCACAGTGGCAAGGGGAATGGTTTCCACAGGTCTGTGTGTTTCTTCAAAACCTGAGTCTTGAAACAAAGCTCCTGTGAATTCTCCAGCAAGTCAGGAGGCAGCATGAGATTTGGGAGCTGAAATAGACAGCTTTGGCATGAGGTCCAGCTTGGACGGGATCTAGCAGGAAAGGGTAGAGGCTCAGGTAGAAGAGATGTGGAAGGGAAGGGGTCAGATACAGCCAGTGTTTGTCAAGCCAGTTCATTCCCTTCCGATGCTTATGTTGCCACCAATCTAAATCTGATGTTTCACTCATTTCTGACCGAGTAAATTGGGTGCTGGCTTACAAATAGGAAGTTATTAATAGTGTTAAGACTTTAATGATGCTAGATTAATTGCAATGAACATGAATATGTAGAATCTTCAGAGTTTTGCTTTTTTTTTTACTATAAAACTACTCTTTATGCATATCTGAAACAAATATTGTTTTCATACCTAACCGTCTCTAGTCTTGAGGGTTTTCTTCCTCTTTGAATGATTGGTTTGGATTAACACATACATTCATTCAATAAATACTTTATGTTTATATCTGTTTTAAACAGGGCAGCATAGAAAAATGCTGAAGACAGAAAAGCCATAATGGATAAATATTTGCTGACAGTTTGGTTTTTGTTGTTATTTTGTGAAGGAAAATTGTAGACTCTGTTGAAAAAACAGAGAGGGTAAGCAACTTGATAATTGTTAAACCTTAATTTTTTTTTGTGATGTTACTCTCCCCTATGCAAGCATGGAAGTTTGGATGTGGCAGCTCAGAGCTTGCAAAATGATGTGTAGGATTGATATAGTACCTGTGCTTGACTCTATATACTGATACTATCAATGAAGCAAATCGAAAGATGTCTCTGAATGAACAAATAGGTGGTGGATTTAAATTTAGAAGGGGAGTTATGCAGAGAAGAGATGGAGATAGGAGCTGAAAATGAAAAAGGAAGTAAGATTTGCAAAGCCAGTCATAAGACTTCTCCTCTTTCCTGTCTGTTTTATAAATTTCTGAAATGTATTACAAATTTATTAGACAAGTGCACATTTTGACCTAGTTGGTCATCCTCCCACAGGGGCAGAATATGTTGCTTATCACGCCTTATGTCAGACTCCTGGCTACAACTATATGAATATTACTTATTCCTTTAGAAAAATGCAAATATCTATTTTGTGCGAATCAATAAATATATAAATAAATAGTTTGCTGCAGTTCAGTATAAAGTGTAGTTTAAATTAATCTTTAAAAAGTAAAATGCTCTCTATTATTGTAGGTAGCAGCTTGTCTGAACTGTCCAGAATGACTAATGAATGAGATAACAGAAATGCCTATCACTCCTTCATTGTCCTGAGCATAAAAGGTTTTTTTTTCCCGTGAAGCCCCACAATAGCACCATATTTGATTTGAATATTAATGTTTCACTCTGAAATTATTAATTTAAATATAAATTTTCTTTATTTGATATTGTAAGAGACTTCACAGAGAAAAATGATGGAGTATGAAACATAATAGGCAGCATCAGCCCAATAAATTATGTAGTAAGACATCAGAAAAAGTAAATACGTTTACTCTTAATTTCATTTTTCTGCCACATTTACCCATGAAGACTGAAAATAGCTATATTACATGCTGGTCTTATTTATCCGTAGGTTATGAAATTATAGATAAGCTACCTCATACTTAAGCCTCTTGTCTGGATGCAACAGAACAATTCTGTCCACATATCTGTTATAATTTGTTTATATTTGTGCACCAAACATCCACATCAAGTAATATGGAGATCTGGTAGTTTAGTGAAGGTTGTAGGACACCATGAAACAGTAACGGAAGACAGATTGATAAAAAGGATGCTGAGAAGCTGATACCCATGAGTTTTAAGAGTGTGTTTGACAATCTGGAGGCAAGTTCCTTAAGAGGTAGTGTATAGTAGTTACTTCCACATAGGTGTTTGTACTTTGTTTTTGTGGCCTCATAGGGGATGTATTAATCAATTAAAAATGTAAAATGTGCTCATTTTTACTGTATTTTCTGCTTTCAAATCTGTATCGCAAGAACTTTTTCTCCCTTTTTTCACATGTAGCACTTGGGATTTTCTTAAGACAGACACAAAAATCCAACTAGATAAGTTTTGTGATTCGATTTACAAAGAAAAAAGTCTGTTGTAGTTTCAGAATATTGTTATAAAGGAACACTTCTGGTCAACTCAAAATCTAATACTCTTAAGAGTGCCTCGAATAATTATCCAGAAGCCATCAGGAGTTTGGAAATGTTAGCAGAAAAAAAATAGACAAACCTCTGTTTGGCTTTTTTCCTGCTGCCTCCCTGGAGATAATTGATATGTGATGATTTATTCATAATTTAAAATTTTCCTAAGGATGCATGTTGGCAAGATACGTTGAGCTCTGTCAGATGTTACGTTTGTGAGTGCAAAACGTATTGTTTATAGGATGGCTGATGACTAGAATATTAGTGTAAGAAAACCCAAGAGTAAAGTGCTTCTTTTAAAGTGGTGATTCACATGGTAATTCTTTTTCATTTAAAAATTGATTCTGCACCTAAGATAGATGACAGCAGTCATTTCTCAATCCTACTAGCCCTCTTAACCTTATTGTTGAATTTGAAGGATAACAGTAAGTGCCTATCAGACCAAAATTGATTAGTCAGTACAAGTTTAGATATAACATGGGCTGCACATGAAAAAGCAGTGTCTGGTCATTATTAGACATGGAAGTTCATATCATATTTGTGTAAAGACATGATACCTATTTTTTCATTCCATTATATAGGTTTAAGTGCTTAATCCTAAATCTGGATGTACGCAGGTCTAACATTCTGCTCTCAAGGATTCCTCCTGAGGATGGAGAGCTTGTGATCACTTTACATGAGATGCTGCTTCAGTAATATTTCTAGGTTTAAAAAATTCCAAATATTTTCAGTGTTATTGACTATGTTAATTGATTACACATAAAAATAAGGTCCAAAAATAAGGTGCATTAATTACGTGTAGAAATATGAGGTCTAGTCATGTTTTATTATGTGTAGAAATACGAGGTCTACTCATGTTTTTATTTAAGTTGGCAGTAAATTATAATTCATATTAGCTAGAGCAGACCAAACCAAAGACAATTCAAACTTGCTCTTGCCCTCTCATGGAAACTGGCAAAGGGGCTGGAGCGCTTCTGCTCGCTGTCATCTCAATTTCTGCCTCCTGTCCCTTAGGGAAAAAGCAGCGAGGGGCAGCCAGCAGAGTCTTTTTTTTTTTTTTTTTTTTTCCCCCCACTAAGAAATACCGTAACTAAATAGTTCAGGCAGTTTTAAGTATCTTTCCAGTCCAGCATCTTAAAAAAGTCTGTGTGTTGAGACAGAAATGCTGGTAGACACAGTCACGCTTGAATGCCATGCCTAAAAATCCCCAGAGGGGAGGGGTGTGCAAACGAGGCCTCTTTCTCTCTAGCATAATTGAATTCTTCCTTTTCTTTTGACAGTGAATATAATTTTTTATTGTTGGCAATTCCTGGCTTTATGAGTAAGTGTATGATTATAATTCATGCGTATGTATTTACAAAAATGAATGACTGACTGGTTTCCTGGGATTTTTACCAACTTTGGGGTCTGAGCATCAATGAATACAAAAAGCAAACAAAAACACAGTTAATAATAATTTCCATAAGACTGCTCAAAAATAGTAAACCATGTATTAACATGCTGAAAAATGATTTAGGACAGACCATAAATGCCTCTATTTTAACTCTTTTGCAAAAAGAACTTTGCAAAATGAACAAATTTATCTAAGTTGATGGATAATATTTCATAAAATCAGCAATTCTCCTTGCCAGAGGATACAAGCCAAATCTTTTTAACTGAAATATTGTGCAATAATAAAACTGTAGAAAGAAATTAGTGCTATGTTGGTGTACGTGGGCTAAAGTTAAAATAGAGGAAATGTTTGGGCACGTGCTAGGAATAAAAATCCAGAGTGAAGAAACAGCCAGAGACCTTTTGCATGATGTAGTTACAGCAACAGCAGACAAACAGAAAAGTTCTAAGGGTTAAGGGACCTAATCCTTCTGAAGTCAATAACAACACTTCCTCTGATGCCAAGTAAGGTAACTCTGTTTATGCCAGGCTACGTCTGGTCCTGCCTGGGTGCACCAGCGAAGGAGAGCGGAAGAGGCATGCAGGTAGGGCAACGTATAAGGGGAGGCACAACCACAGCTTTTGAAGTCACTGCTACTAGAAAGGGAGATGCAAGACCCTTGGTGGAAAAAAAAAATCGTATTAACAATCCAGACCATCAGTGTTTGGTCAAGGGGTGAATAACTGCTCAGTTATTATGAGCAAAGAGGTCAGTGTTTTTCAGCTTAAAACAAATGAAGTTGCAATTTTTTTCGAAGGCTTATAGAAAGGTTAACATTTTGTTTGCTGTTACAGAAAAATAAAATTTCAGATATTTTAATATATATATAGAATTAATTTAATGTGATTTAAAAAATATTTTTCAACTCTAGGTCAGAGCTGAAATGGGTAATTCAGTTGAAGTATATACTGCACATTCAAATTGTAGTAACTACCAGGCTCAGATTCTTATTTCGTAACATTAACCTATTTAAAAATGTAGTCCAACTCAAGTTAACACAACTAAGGAGGATATAGGGGCAGAATCTGGCTCCTTCTGCTCCTGATACTAGCTAAACTGTTCTGCAGTATTGTCGGTATTTTAGGTAACTCAGGTTTGGTATAAAGTCATATTTTGGCCTTAATTTATAGTTTTCTTTCATTTTATTCACATTCTGAATTTTTAAGGCCTATCATATTCTTTGTAACAAGATGTTTCATTCTAAGAGCTGATTGATCAGCATAACAAATGTACGAATAATATTCTTCTAATATTTTGCGTGTTTTGTTAACATGTGAAAGGCAAATGTTGCCATGATGTGTTAAGTTGTAGAATTGAAACTTGTTCAAACCCAAGGGAGAAGATAATCTACTGAGGCATCTGTGAGGTTGACTGTTTTGATAGAAAGGTTTTAATAGGATATTTATATAGTCATTGTGACCCTACAGGACTTCAACAAAATTTTTTGTCAGGCATCCTTGTTTTTAGAAATGAGAAAATAAATGTGAAATAATTGGTATTGGTACATAATAATGCATCTTAAGTTTCACTGTGTATATGTCCATGAAAATGTAAATTAGATAATTTCATTTATCAATTGCATGTTTTATGACTCATCCTTTGGTGCTTTCCATCTGTTGGCTATCTTACTCTGAAGAAACTAAGAATGGAAGAGATAGCAAATCCTTAACGAGTTTCTATTTTCTTAAATTACATTGATTTGAATGATAAAGAATATTGACTTTCCTTCTGAGTGAAAGCTTTGACTTTTCATAAAAACTGTTATGTGGTTGGCCAAGGCAAAAGTGAGAAGTCTTAATTAAGACTTATCTAATTTCAATCAAATACAAAGGCAAGGGTTTAAAATAACACCAATCACCTTCCAAAAATCACCATCTGTCACAAGTCTTTTTAGAATTCAGAGTTTTCTTTGAAGTATTTCTTCTTTGTCTGTAAGGTTTCCCAAGAATGAAACTTGAAAAATAAAATGTCCTCATCTTTTTTTTTTTTTTTTYYTTTTTTTTTTTTTTTTCTTTCCTCCTTTTCCCTTTAGGGATACTCAGTCATTTCTGTTGTGTTCCAGTTTTCACCCATTTAATAATAACTGTGCTTTAATTACCCCAGCAATTTCTTGCTCCAATACCTTTCACAGTTTTCCTGGATACATTGAATCCTAAATTATATCTTAGAGATTAAAAGCTTATCTTTAATTTTTATTGTGGTGTTTTGTATTACACATTGATAGCAACATGACTAGATTGCTTTACTCATTTTTACATTTATTTCTCTCAGTAAACTTACCAGCCAGTCAGTTTATCACTGCAATAAGCAAATTTTTCCCCTCTTCCCTTGTTTCTTTCTGAAAGTTCCTATTTTCTTTCTCTTCCTTGGTCATAATTACAATGCTATGATTTTATCAGGCAGTTTCATTCCAAGACGGAACTTGAGCCCATCAGTGTTTGCATTCTTCTGGAAAAAGTGTCTTTTGATGTGTTTCACGTTGCATGCTTGAGAAAGTTAATGCTGGAGGTACGAGAATATGCACAGTGACTGTTGCCTGTTTACAGAGAATCTCCCTGAAGCATTTTTTGGGAAAACCTATCTAAATGAAATCTTGGTCCAGATTTAATCGTTTCTATCTGACTTTCTGCATTACAGCATTTTAGAAGCAATCTCCAGTAGTTCTAAGTCTTGTTTACATTAGAGCAGACTTATTTTCCCCCTTCAACATTTAACCGTGAAATCAAGAGTTTAAAAAGACTCTTGTTAGCAGGATGGAGGGCTATGCAATGAAAATGATGGCTTTATAAAAACAATTTACGCTTACATAAAGAAAATATAAACAGATGAACAAAAATTGAATTCCCAACTGGAATATCTAGAAGATCCTACTTTAGTATAAGTTTTGTAATATTGTTCCTTTCACCTTCCAAGCTATTTGGATTTTTGAAAGTACCTATTGTTGGTATAATGCTAACTTTTAAAAATAAAAATTATTTGTGTGTCAGAGCCACAAGCTTGCCAATGATTTCTGAATCAAATCCAAGAGTTAATCCTAACTTTAATATTTTTAATTAATTAATCTTGGCTATAACAACTGTAACCTGCAAAGGATGAGATTGCTGTGGATGTAAATCTGCATGTAAATAAATCCATCTTTACATCAGAAGTATCCTTAAAACTGGCGTCTAAAAGTTACTAATGCTTTAAACTGTGTCTAAATAGAAATCGTTCAAAAAGAACCATTTAATTCTCTAAGTAAACTTAAACTCCAAACCAAGCTTAAGGGGAAGAAATACCTCGGAACACTTATCATTTTACAAAAGCCCATTTTAAGCCATTCTTGTACAGTAAGTACAGAACTTTGAGTCAAAACAGAGTGTGTACTGGGTACAAAATGCAATGGAGCTCTACTAACTCTGAAAACTTCTGTTTACCTTTCTGTGCTACAGCAGTAAAGCCAAGCTGGTGATGAACTGGCAAGGTTAATCCACAGGAAGACAGGTTGCCTTTCTGTAGGCAGCAAATGCAAAACAACCCAACAGACAGAGGACACTCGTCAGTGCCTCCTCTCATAGCTTCAAAAGTTTGCACGCTCCTAGCTCTTATTTGGTTTCCATAGGCATGTTGCAAGGACACCCGGGAGAACGTCAGACAATCCTGCAGACAGTGGAAGAGACTTTTTACTAAACTCATACAAGCTGTATGACTTCGGACATGTAGAGTCTGGGGTACAGCAGTAAGTCTGATGGATAGAGAGACATAATTTTACCGAGTGAGTTTCCCCATGCAATGCAGTTTGACTAAGCTCACCTAAGTTCAGTTGAACAGATCAAAATATATTTCAACTTTGTATAGTGTGAATGCTACAACTGCAATAAATAACATCAATTTTAACTTAACATTTTGCTATAAATTTCTCAAATTTTTTTTCAGTCAAAGTTTTAAAATGCATAAATTCCCTGAGTAAGTTTATGTATTTTTGTTTTGATTGGAAGCCAAACCAAATTTTAAACTGTCAAAGGCCATCAATGATGGAATTGGCAGGGTTTCACCATATGTACATAGGACTAGAAAAGAGATACAGGCATGCCTTAGAGCACTGAGAAAATCAAAAGGTTTGTCAAAGGCATGAGTGGGTAGTCTAAAACTAAGTGTTAAAATGACTTGTTTATTTAAAAAACATATAAAATGGAAGGAACCCTTGTGAATTACATCTGAATATTGGAGAAACCATTGTATAATATAAGATATTCTAAACACAATTCACAGTGCAATGCAATCAATTGAATCTGTTTATTGACTTTAGTGGATATTGGATAGAGCTTTTTCTCAGTGAAGCAGCAGAAGTTTGTCGTGACTGGTAAGAGCCAAAATAGCAAATCATTATAATAAAACTGTTTAAAAGAAAAAAAAAATCATTGCTGATTTATTCAGATTCTTTATGAGTAACTAAAATTTTCTTCAGTGACTATCTGATAAATGTATAAAACCATTAAGCTAATAAAAATCCTACATAATAAATGCAGAATAATAATTACAGCCAGATGCATTAAATTAATTAAATCTCTTCTGAATCAATTTATGTTATAATGACTGTAGTCATGCGATTAGGGTCTCTTAAACCAATATTTTATCAAACTATCTGCAGTAGAGCCGGGGAAGTGTTTCATCTTTAATTTTATTCTGAAAACTTATGACAAAGAGGAATTCTTCACATGGTTGGTTTGTTTTCCATGCTTTGAGTCAGATCTTCTTCTGTACGTTTTTTGCTGCCACACTTTCCCAAGTACCTTCTGTCCTGGAGTGCCTGAATACAGAGGCAGTGGAGATGTGAAATATACTGGGTAATGCTGTGTCATGTCACTGTGGGCTTTCTGCATGACAGAAGATCTTTAAAATCTTTTAAAGGCCCACAAGAAGTTAATGGCAAATCCCCCCTGGATTCCAACAGGGCCAAAAAACAACTTAGCAATTTTTCTGCCAAGTAGGGGTCTTTCACATCACCCATGACTGATGGCAAAAGAATTCAGTTTTGGCTGAGAGTCTGGCTCCGTGTTTTGTATTAATGCAGTAACACTTTAACCTATTTTTAGGAAATGAATTGGTTTATTAGTTAATATCTTCTTTAATTTTTGCAATGAAGCAATTGTGGGAGAGGTAACTAGACAGGTGTACAGGAGATGAATTCTTTAGAAGTATAATATTGGTAAAAATTCTTTGTCCGAGAGTTTTTGGTTCAATACTGTTTATTCAAAATTTTACTTTTCAGGTCATACAGAGCCTGATTTCGCTCTTGTGATTATTGAGGAACGTTTGTTTCTCTCATGAATACATGCCTTTGTACATTGTATAGTGTACCCATGCACTGTATGAATGAATATGTCAGAATATGGAATAAAAGGATCTTCTTTTAGCCAGGTTAAAGAAGGCAAAGTATGAAATTCAGGAGATCAACTTCCTATAGAATCATGTAACCTAAGCTAATGTTTCGTGGTCAGCTTGCATCCTCAGGCAGTATGTAAGGTAGTACACCATGAATCATTCAAAGCATGGCAATACTGATAATTTGCTGCAGCAAATACCTCCTTTTCACTAGTTTAGAGGATCACAGGAATGCAGATGCTCTGAATCATCTAGTCCCACCCACTGCAAGTCCTTCCCCTATTCTTTCCTCCTTACCTTGTGTGTCACCACATATTTCTGTCTTATTTTGTCTATGGACCAATTGCTAAAATTGATTTATGGACAAATCTACACTCCTGGCATGTACAGACCAACAGAAGTGCTTCCTTGCCTCCCCTCTGAATGTGCCCTTACTGTGAGAGACGGCCTCCCTGCATATCGCCTTTGTGCTGCCAGCTCCACGTAGTCTCTTTTGTGGTGGTAATCAGTTATGGTATATATCGCAAAGATGTCACTTAATCATGATATTTGATCAATATTTGTTCTGGAATCCACTTTATTCCTGCATCTGCTGGGAGATGTTCAGCAACATCAAAGTTGAGTTTTTCAGTCTCATATTAATGTATTGAGCTCTTTCCAATCAGGGAATCTTCAGTGATTCTCAAAGCTGTAAAATCAAGGCAAATTTCTAAGCAAGGGTTTTTCAAAAATTGTACATAGGTATATCAATATACACTTAGAATATATTGGCTGGAAGAATTGAACTCAATGGTCTTTTTGCAGACTCTCTGAAGAAAGGGAGTTTTATTTAGCAAAAGCTCTATAAATGCTTAACTGAGCCCTGCTTGCCAAGCCATTTTAACCACTCAAGTAGAGCAGCTGAGCACAAATAGAAATTCCAAGGCTTTTACAAGAGAAAGGACAGCAGAGGCAGTAAGAGATCATATGTGGAGAGCTGACATGGTATTCTTTAATATACACAAGAGCGATGCATGACTGTTTCGAGACCTTTCTGAAAATCTCTGTTTGTTTGTCATGAAGGAGAAAGAAATGCCAAATAATGTCCACAGCAGGTAGGAGCAAATCTGATAACAAGAAATGCCGATATAAAAATTGCATGGCTTTTGTTGAATTTCTACTGCACATGATATTAAAAGTAATTTACTCACATTTTTCATTACATAATGATAATGATTTTATCTGTAGACCATAATTAATACATGATGGGAAGATTCCTGTGGTTAAAATGCATTATAAGCTATCAGAGATGGAAACAAACACAGCATGAGTTTGACTTTTGGGGATTTTTTTTTGTTGTTTTTTCTAAGTCCAAGCAGAGATTCTGCTTTTTAGCTACATTTTCTCAGTGTTTCAAAATTGCCATAGCTGGTAATACTGCAGTGAGAAGAAACATTTTTCATAAGCACAAAGCATACGACTTTGATGAGAGAGTAAACTTTGCATTTATGGAGTCAAAGTCCTTTTAAACAAGCTACTGTAAACAGAGGAATATGCATGCAGAAGCAGAAGGATACTTTATTTTTATCACTTTATAAAAGCATAATTAGAATAAAATGCCATTATTCTTGTACTAACAGATACCCTGTATTAAGTAAGTGGTATCTTTCACTGTCACTTCATGAAGCAGTTGCACACATACTTTAAAAGTACTGGTTCCTAAGGTAATTTTTATTTGCTACTAGCGTTTGATTTGACATATTTAATCATGTGGTTATTTGATAGTAACATTTTAATTTAGTATCCTTTGCTTATCATTTGGTAAAGGTACCTTGACTGGCTATCTCTTTATAACTGAGTCAGGCAAGTTACCTTTTCCTCCTCTTCATTTCTTAGTGCTGCACATGGATTTCTGTCAGTATGTTTGCTTCTCACTTTACCGACTGTCAGAAATAATCAGCTCACTGTCTCACATTTATTCAGGTGCAAATAGAAGCTGCACTTTGCCATATGAATACCAAGGGATGAATCTACAGAGTCTTAGACCTTTTAAGTAAAGTAGTATAAACAGAGCAAGATGCATACAGATGTATAAGCAAATGTTGTGTTCAATCAAAACCTAAATAAATTCTGGTTCACTAATCCACAATTTTGGTAGACATTCCTGTAAGTATTCAGAAGAAAACCCCATAGACACAAACGGTTTTGTTATCAAGTGAGTGAAAAGCATACAAATACATAAAGCAATTATTAAACTTTTAGTAACACATACATGGTACTGTAAAATTTTTCTAAACAGATATCAAAAGCTAGTCCTCATCTTCACATGTTGTTTTAAATAATGGATGTACACTGTATGAATACTGAACTGTTTGTAGATTTCTTTATCGTTGCTTAACACAAAAGGCAAACTGCTATTTGCTAATGTAAATACTAAATTCGGGACACTTATTAATCCTGAGACGTTTTCATTCTGAGAATGTTGCAAAGCCTGAGAGGATTAACATCCCTGTTTTACTGATGAGGGGATGAGAAAGAGAGGTTAAGGCTTCAGTCCTGCACCTCTGTGAGGTACTGTCATCAGGCCAGAAAGTTTCTTGATTGAGCATCAAAGACCTAATTTAAGAGGAACTATGTAGGATCTCAAGTAAATCATCTCACTTATCTACCTTTTCAAGGTCATTCTTATATTGTTAACTTAAAAATACAGTGGAGCCCTATTACTTTTATGAGTTTTATTAGTGTTAGTAACAAACAAAAACACAACAATGGTATTGGTGAGGCTGAATGGCCATAAATTATAGTAATCTACTAAGAATTAACCAATGCAATTGTAAAATCAAATTTACAATTTAAATTGAGTCAGTATTTTAATGAATGAATGATTCTATTAAACTCTATCCTTCTAGGTCAATTTCCTATCTATTAGGACTCCGTGGGCACATGCCTTCTTGTGTTGGACACTTCTGTTCAAGAAATTGGGTAATCTTTCTTTTGGTTCACAGGAAAAGTATCACTCTGCTACCCTGGTTTTGAAGTTCTCGCGTGAGTGACATAAAAGGTACCTACACATGGATAGGTATGAGTATGGCTTGGGTATGAGTATTCAGTCTAAGTCTAAAAAAAATCAATTTTTCAGAAATTTTAAATTTAAAAAATTGTTTAGTCGAAACAATTTTTTAGAAATCTCATATATCTCCGTGCTACTTAAAAAAACCCAGAAGTATAACTAGCCAATGACTCTACTTAACTATATAGAACTTAAAATATGTCACAAAATTCTGCATCCATCTTCTCCCGCTCTCCTGCTTTTCCTATAGCCTTTCACTCTTTTGCCTAATACTGCTAAGCCCTGCTGCCAAGAATGCCTTTCCTACCACCTAACAGTTTCCTTTGACCTTTCCTGCTTTTGCTGACAGAAGCTTTAAGGTGTTTTAGATATAGCCTCCAGGGCAGAAAATGTGAAAAGAAGGTAACTGGTGCTGGAATTGCACACATTTCTCACTCAAATTTTGTGGTTTATAATGAATACACAAGGAAAAGTTCCTTGACTTTTCATTTTTTGTAAGAGCACACTCCTGAAGACTGTACAAAAATAAAGAAATTACTCTTGCTTAACATTCTTTTACAAGTTTGGTTACATCATTTGGAAAATTAAAATTGATTCCCTCCCCTCCAGCTCTCTCTATGTGAAGACTAAAAGTGCCATTGTTTTGACATGGTTTGAGACTATTCATTATCCTCATCATCACAGTACAGCAAGATGTGGATTTTAAGAGGTATAAAAGTGCTTTGAGTATTGGATGCCTTTCTTAAAGGCATCACCTCTGTAGCTTTCTATCAAAATGATGATAATTGAAGCATTAGCCAAAATTGACCACTCCGTAGACATATCTTCCTCCTCTCTGAGTAATGAAACCATTTGCTATGTTGTAGATTTATCACAATATGCCAGTACAAAATACTAGTAAATTGGGATCAGTATTGTCAGCATTTTCTCTGGATGCTCTAGCATACGTCAGAGCTGTCCAGGTTCGTTCCCTCAACAACCAGCTTTTTGTTGCTTAGCTGGTATTTAAATATCTACATGCTGTATTTAAATGCCATACAGTGATTTTTTGTTTCATTAGACTTTTTTTTAATAATGGCATATTACTTTGATATCAGACAAATCTAAATAATTTATTTTTTAATTAATCATACTGTCATATACTGCAGAAAAGCTGTGGGCAAAATTAAAATCTGCCTTATGAAATAAACTCACTGCAGCACCAGAACAGTGTTTTCCCTTTTTTTAAAGCTCCGTGTACTTATACATACCACTAAGAAGTGGTTTCTCTCTTGACTTGCCAATGACACAAAAAAATCCATATCTGAGCCTGGAACCTCTCAACAGATTATCTTCCCAGGCCAGTTTAACCGAGGATCCCCCTGACGCCTTTCAAAACATTGGTTATGGCAACTGGAGAGACAGCTTTGTAAGGCTCTGCAGCAGATAAGGAAAGATTAGGAGCTCAGATAAATTGGCCCTGGGATTTTGAGATCTCTGTTGTCCTCAGTGCCATTACCCACCCGGTGCATAAAACTAATAAAATAGATTATTATCTTACATTGTTTGTAATGTTATTAATTTTGCAATTACTAACTTCTAATATGTTAAATTTATCATATTAACTCTTTTACAGTGATTTCATTTTTCCTCATAAAAGATCTAAGAGAATCAAAAATGTTGAATATTGGCTTTTGTACCAGGCTACTTAAAATCTCAAGCTAGATGTTTAACAAGACTTTGCTCACCAATATCTAATATTTTGAGCATTCTTATATCACATGAGATGTTTTTGGAGCAGAATGACTTACAAGAAACAGACTGTTACATTCACTATTAGCATTGGAATAACAGTGGGAAACGTATAGGAGAAAACATTTCACTGACTGCGTTTTGAAGCTGCAGAAATATCAAAATTATCCCAGCCTGAGAGTTGCTTAAGTTTACAAGAGTAAAGTAAGACTGGGGGGGCAGGGGAAGCCCACAGAGTGAATTATATAAGTTCTAAAGTTCTGAGCATCTTTAGTTTTGGTAAAAATGAGGAAAAAATCTTAGTAAAAATAGCGGTCTGATTTTGTAGTAAAGCAGTTAAATACAGTTACTGTTTGGCCTTCTATCTTTTCAGACTTCCATCCTGAAGTCCCTGAAAATGTGATTGTTTTTTGGAAGTAATCTTCTCTAACCAAATATAATATTGCAGGGTCCGCTAGAAAAGGGGTATTGTAAATGTGAGAAAGTTCAGTGCTTGAATAACCATGCAAAACTGTAAAGAGACAGATTCGGAATAATGAACTGGCTCTATGGATCATTACTAATTATCACTTGTTTCACAGCTAATTGCATTAAATAATAGATTTGGGAAAGATAAAGGTTTTTGTATCTTGTTTAGAATAAAAATGAAGAAAGGATTGACCCATTCAAGAAACAACACACACTGAGAATGTGGCCATCATTAAATTGGCTATGATTTAGGCAAATTTGGAGGATTATCTACATGAAAACAAATCTCAAAATATATATGGTACCTACTCATTTACATAGGTATTCAGCTCTGTCTTTTATTTTTAGTTTTTGTTATCCTTTTAATTGTGCGTACAGCTGACAGGATGGAAACATTTACCTGAACCACCCGAACCTTCCTGTCTGCCCCTCACAGGGTAAGAAGAAGATTTTGTCAAGGTCAAATAGTCCGTTAAATTCTGCAGGCCTCCTGAAGCGGGAGCCTGTGTGTGACTCCATTACTCAAGCTTGCCCCACAGCAGGATAATTGGGACCTCATTAATGCTTCCAAACTGGAACCACTCCAAAAAACAGGATACCTAATTAATAACAGTCAGTGATAGCTGTCTGGTATGAATGCTGTGAGTCAGGTTCTGAGATTGAAGTAAAGCGTCCAACTATTCTATTTTCCAGCCTAAACCCACAGAGATGTTTGTGGAACAGATCGTATAAGCATAATAAATTTTGGCCCTAAATGAAAATGTGATATACTTAAAATCCCTTCTAATGACTTGCATGTAAAGATGGTTGATTATATCATTTTAGGTTTATGCTATTATCCAATTCCCATTAAAAATCTGTAGTAATAACACAATTTAGTAATGCTTTAACTTTGAAGCCTTTATTTAAACAGAACGAGAACAAATAACAGGTAGCCATTTCCCCACGGCATCCTTGTTTTGCCGAAATAAATTAGCTCACTAAGAAAGTTTAGAAGATCACCAATTTTAGGCTGTGGCGATGCCTACGTCTACTCTGTAGAAGGGAGGGCTTATGAGCAGTTTCGCCTTCTACCAGCAGGCAGGGCTAACCATACCGACAGAGAATCGGCCGGTTGGATGCGGGCGGTGGGAGGCAGCGCCGGAGGGGTGCGCCGCTGGGCCATGCCGGGGCTGCTCAGCCGGCGGCGGGGGCTGCGGCAGCGACACACGGAAGAGCAGGCGCGCAGGGCTCTCCTCCTGTCCCACCTCCCTCCCGTAGGAAGCACGGGGGGGGGGGGTTGGGGGGGAGGGTTGGGCTCTTTATTGTTTCTCCTATGCCACCAAGGAGACAAAAACAGCGCGCTCAGTTGAGTATTTCTTCATGTAGTCATTTTCCACTTAGCACACAAAATTGCGGTGACATTGTCATGCGGTGTTATACTGTAAAAGATTTGCCTTTCTCAGCCTGTTCGTGAGCCTGTCTTCTCCCACTCTCTGTAACACGTAGCGTAAAAAAAATGTAGTTAAAATTCAAACAAAAAACTTTTTACATTTGCACTACAAATCTGTACTACCTTTCAGGTACTATGCACTAGAGCCAGCATTTGAAACGTAAATTTCAAGTGATTTGGATGATTAAAAAAAAAAAATCCAGTTATTTATTCTGCGTAGTCCTTTACATCATATTTTAAAACAATGTTGTTCTAATTGCTTAGCTCCTAGTCTGAGTCACCCTACATGTTGATAGTTAATATAGTAATTGCTAACATAAATACATTTTACGATCACTAAAGAATATGGATTTCCATCTGATTCACACATGCACACCCAGAACAATTTGTTAGTCACCCTCTACATTTAAGTCACAACCAGAACAATGAAATGCAGAGAACAATGTGGTTAATGTATATTAGGCCTCAGGAAAGCTGAACCTGAATATATTAACCACAGTCTCTAATCAAAATATGAAAGTTTTGCACCATAGTCTTGCAAGTATATTTTCTTCTTCCTATCACAGAATCAGTATTACAAAAAATAGTAAGAAAAAATGATATCATAATATGTATGCGTCCATATATGTGAGCGTCTATGCATATGAGAATGTGTTTTTCTCATAATTTCTTCATCAGTTTTATCATTATTTTTTGTGTGATCTGATGACACAAAGCGTAGGTCTTCATTACCAGTTTTGAAAAGGGAGGCCAACTTGTGTTCATAAAGAACCTTGATGGCACTTGTATCTGATTTTGCAAATGTCGAGAGCGTGCAAAAATTTAAATGGTGGTAGGGTGAAAAGGAAGGTCAATGCAATGCTTGCAAAGTCAAGACTAGCTATGTTAACATGTTTACATTTGTAAAAACCTGATGAATTTGCATGAGAAAACAGTGTACAAAGAAAAATGTGATGAGTACTTTTCTCCTTCCTGTTCCCCAGAAGATACTGTCTTTCTTCGGTTAACTGCTCCATCTGGGCCATGGGTCACACCAGAGACCGACATTGGTTTGAGATGACAGTAAGTTTGAAGTGGGTGAACGATTACTTAGGATGCCACTGGAAAAAAAAAAAAATATGGTTAAAGGTTTGAATGATGCTGAAGTCCTGAACAAGACTGAAATCTCAGTCCTTGGTTAATTCACTTTACACTCTTGTAACTGCAGCCCGATCTGCAAAAAAAGATTATTAATGATAACTTTTCCCTACATTTAACTGTGCATAACGTAGGCTGTTTGGGAGAAAGCTTTCTTCATGTGTTCATGTACAGTCTTGGATATTGATTAGAGTAACAGCCCGGAGGGACAATTATTATGTAAATAATAATATTCAAAGGAAACATTGCCACAACTGCTTTATATAGAAAGCACTCATTTCATGATGATTGGCAGCATGGTGGTAGTATAAAATAAATTATGATGAGTGGCTTAACAAGAAAAATCAAAGTTAATAACATACATAATAACAGAGAACATAATTTAGAAGAGTTGATGTGTTTCAGAGGGTCACACACAGCTGCATTTTATTTATTTATGCAAGAGTTATTGCTACGTACAATGCTAATTAATAATCACTTGAAGTAATAGGATTAAAACCTGACAAAAATCAGACCAAGTGAGTTTTAAGCCATATTAGTGGTGGCATTTCCTCCTCAGATTTTTGACTAATGAGGCAGAAGGGTACCATGGATTTGTAATTGTTTGCATGCATACATAATTATATCTGCACTCTTGGAGAGAATGAGAAGGAGACATTGTACAGCAGGTCATTCCAAAAAAGGGGAAAATATTAAAAAAGAAACTGGGGCAGTGGATATTAGCAGTGCCTGTTGCCCTTGTCATTAAGTGTTATTACGGACTTTATTGAGAGTGAGAGAAACTATCGTTAAACCATGATCCATGAAATCTTTTAGGCATATGTGTAACTTTAACAAGAGGTATCTTAAACACTTTAGGCATATGTGTCCAATTTAAACATCTGTTTAGCTCAGTCCAATTGTCTGCAATCTGTTTCACCAGACTTTGAAATTATAGTGAAAAAAAAGTGAAGTACAACAAAATATATGATTTTGGGGTTTTTTGAATGAAGTAAAGGATCAAGACAATGTATATATTTGAAAGAATTGTGTTTGAGGAGATTAAAAAAAGGGAAAGTTAATTGTTTATCAGTGTTAACTTATTTTCAAGTTGCTGAAAGTGAAAATAAAAAATGGAGGGAAAAAATAAGAGGGGAATTTTATTAAAATGGTGCTTGAAATAGATTAGGAAGTATAGAAAGAAGAAAAAGAGGAAGAGAAAACAATTTTCCACCTACATCCATCTGTGTATTATTCTATAGGAAATCTTTGCTTTCAAATATTCTGGTTTTAACTACTTCATGAAAGATTTCAAGATTTTTTTCCATAATACCAACTTTTAATAGAATCTATACAGTAAAACTAAAAAATAATCAAGCTGATGGAGCTAGAAGTAGTGAATGTATTTCTGGTAATTCTTTATTTCTGTCTGATTTTGATGTGAATCTGGCTGAAGCTGTCAGATTCCTTGAATCCATTGCTACAAAGTGATGGCCTGTGCTGTGCCGTGACAATGAGGCAGAGAAGCAGCACCACAACAATGGGTCTGGAATGAGAGACTGGCCAGTGGCAGTTTTGAGAGAAAATCAAAAAACGTCTGCATCCACCAAATTACATCTGTAAGTTTTTTGTGTTTTTTTTTTTTTTTAAATGAACTGAATTTGGGAAAGTTTTTAGTTTGTCTGAGTATTTGGGGGAGGGGAGGAGTTAGTTTTGCTTAGTGAAGAAGCAAAGTATTTCAGGTTCCTTTCTCCATTTTTTGTAACTAATGAGAGACATATTCTCTATCAAAATCTAGCATTTTTACACAAAGCCTCTTCTCAGGCACAGCTGCTTCTAATGCACCAAGAAGGCCTTACCAAGAATTGTTTTCCTGAGCTCTTCTCTGTCTGGTCTAATGTCCCTCTTTCAACATCAAGATTTCCATTTTCAATTGGTTTGAACTTTCAACTCCATTATTTATTGTTTGCTTACAGTTCCTTAGAGCTTTTGCAAAATATATTTTCAACATTGAAATTAAAAATACAACTTTTGTTTAGGAGGGAAGGAAATTGTTTAGAGAAAGATTAAATGAAGGAAAATTAGTTCAGGCATGTGGTGTTTAATAGGAGACCAGGGAGATGAGACTAAGGTTAAGAAGGACAAATTTGAATATTGTCCCACAAATTTGAAATGTTTACATTTAGGTCAAAATTGCACTGAATGTATATTTAAGTAATTACACAAGAATTAGAAGGGGGAAAAAAGGGAAAAAAAAAAGAACATACATGATTGGATACTTTTAGAGAAAAAAAATTAAAATCTTTTCCTCACTCATGAGACAAAATTTTGGCCAAACACCTGCAATTACCTTTGTGATGTGTCTGATTTTGATTGCTGCTTTTTACAGAAGGAACTGAGTTAGACAGATGCAGCTGACGTTTAGGACAAAGAGTTACTGTAAAAAAGTGCTCAGAGCCAATGCATGAGAGAAATCTTGGAATCAGAAGCTTACGTCTGATTGTTCTAAATGGAAAAAGACTAAAGACGATTTCCAGCAGAAGTACTGAGCAAATTTATATGATGTGGTGGGTGAGGAATATGTTCAAAACAAGATGGAAATTACATATGCTTAGCCAATGAATATCAAAATCACTATTCAAACAGTGATTGCTACGAAAGCAGTGATCATATTTGGAGAATAAAGCATTAGGACAACTTGAACGTGCCTTTCTATAACTGCCTATAGTAGTCTGCTTTTCACTGGCATTTATTTTGACATTTTATCCTGAATATTTCATTAAAAAAGTGTTTATCTTCTTTATGGCAAAATAAAATTCCATCACAAGTTCCTGTGGGGATTTTGTCACCATTTTCCTCCTGATTTTTGTGACATGTTATCTTTCCAATCTAACATTATTTTTAAAGGCATGATTTTGCATATAGCTTTTATGAAACCAAAAGTTTGTGAATCTCCCTGTGGACTCAGAGGCACATAGGACAAACTAGCGGGGCTCTGTGTAATGTTATAAACTGGAATTTGTGTAAAGATGTTGTCACAGTTGTAAACAAATGGTGATTACTTTTATTTATATTCTATGTGTATACACATAATATTTAGTACTTCTGGTAAAAGTGTTTGAGAACTTGGAAACCTAGAGGCATGTCAGCCTCCCTTTCATTTAATATTTACAAGTTATTCCTCTGTTAGGTAAGGAAGACACTTCTCTATTTTTTCTAGTTGAGAAAGCAACAGTAATCCACCTTCACTAAAATATTAGGGAAATATGGCTTGTTAAGTCTTAATTTATGTGAACATTTTGCATAGCTTTAGGAAATACGACTAGGATTCATCAAAAGAAACTAGCAAAGAACATGTTCAATACAAGGATCTAATTCTTCACGTAATGAGCAATTAAGCTGTAGAAGTTTTTGCTAAAAATGCTGTGAGTGTTAAGAGCCAACATAGGTTTGAAACCAACCTGACAATTTCATGAAGGGAAAAACCCGGCTGAGGGTCATTAAAACAAGAGAAGTACTTTCAAATGTCTCAGGGACGTTTCCTGAACTATAGCCTTTCAGGGGATAGGAGAATATTTGGTGACTGTATTGCCCTTGTCTTGTCCTCATATTCTTCCCTAGGCAGCCACGAGTAACAACTGTCAATGACAAGACACCAACTAAATTAACTTTTGATCAGACGAGTGCTCTTCCTCTTACTTTCTTAGGAATAGCAAATTCTTAGCTCATAATAGAATTAAAATAATATCTCTGCTAAAATGAAGAAAAAAGAATGTTCTGTGATTGTAAACAAGATAAAAGTTGCATTCATGTTTTAGGGGAAAACAATCATTTATTGATGAATAAGTAAATATCCAAAAGTTGAACAATATTCTCTAGAATCACTTCTAGAATAACTTTAGCCTACTAGGTTATTTTATTTTCTAGATTAAGAAGTATGTAGCACTTAAAATTCAGTATGCTTTCCATGTTGCTCAGTTAGATTGATAATGTAAGTCAATGGTATCTTTTTTTCAATTTCCCTCCTGGATTGATGCCCCCAAGAACATCAGTAGAAAATAGACATGGGAATTTAAAATTTCATTGCTCAGAAATGGAACTTTTGAAATTCACTTGCTATGAAAATTAATGTTAATGAATATTTTTGATAATGCAAAAAGCCTATTTAAGAATAAGTCTTTTCCATTCAGCAGTTAATGCAGCAATTAATGAAAGTAGAGAGTTCCTACAAGGATACTGGAAGCCATGAATTCTACTAAATTAATCTGACCTGTTAAATTGAAGAATCTGTTAGAAATCCATTTTAATCCAGTGCTAACACTGTGGGAACACTTCTGATGACTATTTGATAATATGCCATGGGGTTATCATTACTTTGTAGGTCTTGCAAAGTGTAAGATACTTTTCCTTTCCTTTTTGTAAGGAGAAAACTCACAGGAAAAGTTCTTAATTACAGATGACATGATTTTTGTTATTCAAGGTAAAGACATGCTTTGGTCCTCTGTTCTGGAGAGGATGCGACTTATAAGCCCCCCCAAAATATTGAAATCATTTTTTTTTCTCTTTCTGCTCATGTCAATATGAAGTCTATAGTTGGTTATCTCTAAATTTAAATTTAAATCCAGCCATAGCTGTTCAACATTTTTAAGAGAATCAGGAGAATGAAACAGCTGGAGAAATAAATACAAAGTCAGAGTCTGAAAGCTTGCTTTTAACTTTAATATAGACATGAGGACAAACCCATGTCTCATTGGGGTAGCTCTATCACAGGGTCCCAAAGACCTTAGGTTTCTTGGTGATGTATGGTTTATTTATTTATTTCATTTGATAGAAATATCTTTAATTTTCTCTGCTCCGGTGCTCAGCTTCTTTTCCACTTCACACGAGGGGATTTTTTTTTTTTCAGTCCGTAATCCACACATGCCTGGCAATACTTCTGGGCAGATAATCCCAACCAAACACAAGAATGAGGAGGCAGGGACCCGCCACGACACCCCACCCATCTGGAGATGTCCTTGCAACAGTGGCGGTTTGCTGCAAACCCCCCCACACCCACCCGGAGGAAGGCTGATGCTGTCGACTTTGGGGCCAAGGAGGGCATCTGGACGTGAGCGTGACACCAGCCAAAAGTGGTATGCTATGAGTAGATTTTCTTATATAATGATTTCAATTATATTATTAATGAGGCTTTTCTTTACAATTAGGACTATTAGCAATTCTTGGCTCCATGTATTTGGTGTGTCCTCTTTTGCACATGACAGGATATTGAACATTAGAAGTCCAACAGTAGGTACCCAATACTGATTCTCTTTCACAGATGGGAAAACAGTAAAATTGTGTCCAAAGTCATACAGAGAGTTTGTACTAAATCTAGGATTAGAGATTGCTACTTGTTACTTCACTCTACCTCATTTCTTTATATTTCTTTATATGTTATATTTGAATATAAAGTCATAAAATGTAGGATGAAGTAAAAATAGTACTTTTAAATAATAAAAGGAAACATATTATCCTTGATCCCTTTGGGTTTTTTTAAGGAAAAGATTAAAGCAATCAATATTTTTACTGGAAGGGTAGAATGATAGAAATTGTAAAGCAGAGGTCAAATTTTAAAATGGTTCTTTTTCATCACAGCATTCAGTACTGTTAAGCATAAAGATATATGAGGGGCCTGAATGGGAAAACAAGACTAATAATTACAAAGGTTCAAAATACCCCTGCACGATTGGAAAAAACATATGCTAGGCTGCTTATATTAGGAACTTTTCATTCCACACAGAGTTGTGACTGATACCAAGCAAAGCACTAAATATGAGTTTAACAATATAGAGAATTTCTATTCTCAATGCATACTCAAAATACTGTTTTTCTTGTTTAATGCAAACAGACCAGCACATACCAAGATGTCTCCACACACAGAGAAGAGGAAGCAAACCGAAATTACATCCAATTTCACAGCATAAAAACCGCTCACGCTCTGCAGAGGCGTGGAAGACGAGTCTAGTTCTGTCACTCAAATCACAGGGCTGAAAACCAGGGCCGTCCCCAACACCGACCTTCACTGGGATATCGATGTACGTAGCAGATGGCCACTATCAGCATGTGCTGTACGGTTCTGACACTTCACAATAAGTGCAGGTGCCAAATGCCAACCCTCTGTGCTAGTTCTAGGCAGATTTGGCCGCTGGGAATGATCCTGATTTTCTCCAGTCAGAAGAGTCTGCACCAGTAGTTTCAGCTGAGTTATCACCAGAGACTTGGTGTGAAACCAACCTCCTTCTTTGTTCATTAGGGGAATTTCAGCTGAGCATTAAAATGTCATCATTCTCAAAAAGTGAACTGAGCTCTTTACTCTTTCCAACTTCAGAGTTCTTAAACACAATTGTCCAAAAGGTTTAGTTGTATTTTACCTGAAATCAGATATTACTATTTTCTACAAATATTCTAGCAGAACTGGTGATTATTGGACACGTTGACCAATTTTTTTTCACAAAGTGCAAGATAATCATGTCAGAATTAAGAATGAAATTATCATCAGTGGTGCTCTCAGCGCTATGAAAAAAGGTTTCCTTTATAAGAGAGAAATACAGCTTTTCAGTTTTGTACCTTTCTATTTTATCACAGTGGTCTTTTTTTCCACTTATTTCAATTTTCGATTCTTATCCTGAAAAATTTGTAAATGATAAGCATTTTGGTTACATGAATTACTTCCTCTAGAACTTCTGAAGCACAAAAACTTAGTGATAGTTCTGAATTCCTTTTGAAATATGGTAAGATCCAAAATTAACTGTAATTTCAGTATGCTTACTCGCACATGTAATTACTATCAGGAAAGGTAAAAGTCAATAAATACTTTGATAGATGTCTTGATTACAGTTTTGGTTAAAATATTATGAAAAATCCTGTTCTTCTCTTTGAAATAGAAGCTTTCAAACAGTTATGTTTCCCAGTACTCTTTTCACCCCAAATTGTATTTAAAATACACTCCAATATTTTAGCCAACTCTAGTCCCAGTCCAATGGTGTGCATTACTTACATGCATAAACGTTTGCAGAATTAGGACTTTATTATGAATTATGCATGCAAAGTATATTTTCTTTATATTTTTTCTTTTTTTTTTTTTTTCCCCAGAAATATATGTATCTATAGTTTGAATGTATAAAGAAAAGGAATAGTAACAGTTTGACACAGCCTCTGAAATAAATGAGTTGTTCACACTATTTAAACTATAGACGAACAGGTTCATTCCACAGGTTCCTGCCATTACTCTTGCTTCCCAGGAATGTCTATTCACAAACCTGTTCTCTCACTAATTAAAAGGCAATGAAGCCTGAACCCCCTGATTGTGTGCTGATTACTGAGCCCTTACTCCATGGCTCCAGTTCCTGGATGGCCGTCAAGTACCTGTTCTGCCCTGTGTTATGAATTGAAACTTTGGTGTCTTTTGGCATATGGAAATGGATAGATTTAGCAATTCTGAAGCAACTTAAAAGAAAATTTCTCCAAATAGATTTCCAAAAGTGTTACTTAGTCCCTAAATCATGTTTAAAGAATCATCTGGGACACAATTTCTGTGGAAGATATATAAAGACTATGATACGGCAACTGACCTGTTAGCAATTAATAATTAATATTTCTTGTTCATGTGAATTAATTAAAATCAGAGCTTACTAAGAAAAAGTGTGTCCTGCCCTTGTAACTATCTCCTTTTTCTCCACTATACATGCTGTACTGTCACTTAATCTTGCCTCTTACCACCTTCCTGTACATGTGCCACCAGGAGCAGTATTTACAGCTCTACTGATGTGCATGAAGTAATTTGCATGACTCTGGTCCTTTCTTTTACGGTCTGTAACACTGTGGGCAAAATCAGGCCACAGTTACTAAAGTCTTTGACCAGTGTTATCATGATTATAATAATAATGGTAGTTCTCCAAGATCTGAGAATGAAAACCAAGTTTCAAGTTTTTGTGGTGGCTGGATTAACAGTATTTACCTTGGAAAAGTAGAATATAAAGGACATGTAGCTGGCTAACACTTCAGCCGTATCTCACACTGGATTTTCTCTAAAACCCAGTACATTTACCCTGTACCCTGCATTGCAGAAAAAGTCAGAAATTTGCCTGCTAATGAAAGTATAGTGCTGCTCGCTTCAGATGCATCATTCTAAAATAAATCTCTCATCCAGGGAGGACCGAGGTCTCACTTTGATTAAGTATTGTACAGCTGTGTCCTGTGGATGGGTGTCAGGGATGCAGTGCTGCAAGTAGACCCAAACCTGTCCACCACTGGGGGATGCTCCACACATCACTGTCACCTTGGGTACGTGCTCCAGGCAAAGCCCCAACTGTGCTGTTTCCTTTCCTGTCCAGCTGGTTTCTGGTAAGTTGATGTGCATAGAGCTGGCTTCTTCTATAAAACAGTCTGAGATAGCATATCTTATGCACTAATCATCTCTGGCCTAAAAGGACAAACCATTTCGGGTTCCAGCCTCCTGAAAGACAGTTGATACTATTTCTAGTGATTCGAAAGGAAAACTTCGTCTCACTTTGTGGACAGGTTAACAGCAACTGATGTATTTATAATACATTTTCTATTTCACTCATAGTAAATATAAGGGTCACTTTGGGTTTCTGCCCAATGCATTCAGATGTAATGGCCATCACAGTGAAAAGTAATCCTGCTGTCATACTTCACGATTCGCCAAACCTGGGCAAAAGCAAACCTACTCTATAACGTACACCCTTGACGGAGGTAAGCCAGAGTTTTCTTCTCCTCTGGTTTTGGCTGAACTTTTTGGTCTGCCAATGATGTTTACAATATTTCTGAAATAGACAGAAAATAATCAACCACTCCATAGATGATTAACAGTGATAGTCTAAAAAAAAATTAAAAAAAAAAATGTCCAACTTGCCTCTTCTTTCACTTCTAGTACTTTCCTATTGGTATTTCAGGAAACTTCAATTTATGTCTATAAAGGATTGGAGAATTCTTGCAGACGTCAGCATAATTCATTTTTATAGTTTGCTGTGCTCTTGTGGTTGCTATGTTGACTCTCTTCATCATAAGTAGATACTCGATTCTCACCTTTATTCTGATCACACGTCCCTACGCTTTCTTTTTTCTTCTGCACTAATGCACAGCCCCAGTTTCCTCGGACATTCCTCATTCTAGGCAGTAGCTTGCAGGACTTCTTCAGGGCTGGAGTTATAGTGTATGATAACTTAAAGAACCTGGAGCTGAATATCTGGATTTTACCATGGTTATTATAGCAGTTAAAATTCCTCTTTCGAGCACCTGCAGTTCTTCCTTCTGTGACTTAATTAAAAATTCATTTTGCATACAATTTCACATCTTTTAAATCTTTTATCTGCCTCTAAATAACAGGTTTAAAATACCTTCCCCCCCCCCATGTCCTTTTGAGCTGAAAATATTCTTGTCAAGAAATCTTGTCCAACAGGAGAAGGGCAATTACACTAACAGGTAAATCTTTGCAAAGTTGTCTTTTCAAGGACTGTTCTGTGGAGTCTAAAACGGGTGCACTTCTCTAACATCTGTACTGCCCATTGGTGTGGATCACAGAGACCACAAGTTAGGGTTTTGAGGAGAATAATAGGAAGTAGCAGATGAAAGAAATTTGATTTCTGCTCTCATGTGAAGGAGGAAAATCTCTACTTGGATGAAGTTGTCTGTAAGTGGATACAGACAACATAATCTGGGTTGGCATGGCTTCACCTCTTATTAAATTGCATGATATTTAACTGTATATTGGAACAGGCGTTAGTTCTTCTCTACTGAAACAATAAGTGTGTCTGCAATCTATGAAATGTCTTAGAAGAAGAAAATTATTATTTCTTCTTCTACAAAAAAAGTTTTTCCCAACAACAAAATGGTGATGTCCAGTGAGATATGTTCTTCTCAAGCATGTTAAAAGTCTCTGCCAGATGCTTTATTCCTTTAACATTTGCAAAGTTTTTGTTTCTGTTCTCATGAGTCCTGCTGTTTTGTTTAAGGCTGTAAAGGGTAAATGTTGGTGCAAATTCATTTGCATCAAAAATACTGAGCTGATCGCAAAGTAATCTAAGAACAAATACCCAAGCCTCCAGAACACATATATTTAGGCATATTCTCTTTTAGTGTATATCAAATGACAACCAAAACCATATTCTTCTATCTAAGGCCACATCCTAGTAGTTAAGGAGTTACGCTGTTTTGTTAAGAAGTTTGGGAATTTTATTTTTTGCAATTCATTGTTGACTGAATTGGAAGACCGTTTACTTCTAACTCTCTACCTATGGTTTTGCTTAATTAAAGTGAACATGAAACAAGACCTTTGTTCCAAATAACCTTAAGCATGACATGGTAAGAGAGCTTGAATCGAGCAGCTTTCCTAGATGATATGAAATGTTACGGCTGGTTCAGTAAAACTAGTAAGCTTACAAAAGAAATGATGCTTAATTATAAAAGAGTATAACTAGTCTAGTGACAAGGAGAGCAAAGAGATATAATATGCAGATCAATCTGGTAGAGATATCTAGAGATAGATGGCAGACTCGTGTGAGTCTGCCGCATGAAGGAGGAGAGAGAGGCAGCAGACAGCTCTGCGGCCAGTCTTGGTCCCATCTCCACAATGTGCCTGTTCTGACAGAGCATAAAGTAACTTGCTGGAGAATAAGATGAAAATGGATTGTTTCTGTCTCCAGAATAATTGTCTTCCCCTGAGGTGAGGTATTCCACTGTAAGGACACAAATGCATACCTTGAGAGTTCCTCTTGTTTATTTTTCTTCCCAAACACCACAGAACCATTCTCCCTTCCTCTTTCTTGGTTGTTATGTTCACAGGCTAGGGTTGTATGGAGAGTTTCAGTGTGGATTTGAGCTGTGAGGGGCTCAGAAAATTTTTTGTGTTCTCTTTGTCTGGGGAATCCAGAAGATTTGAGCTCTTCAAGGAAAAGAGAGAGAAAGTTTGCTCCATGCAAAGGGTCCTGAGCAAGAATAGCTTTAAAGAATGTAGAATGGCATATAGTTGAAACAACAGAATATTATACTTATTCATTTAGGACCAGATTTTTGAAGGCAGTTTGGCACCTGGAGTTCAAACAAAATACCGAGGTGGAGTAAGAGTCAGGTGCTTATTACCACTGATTTCAATTGGGGTTAAGTGCCTTTCAAAACTAATTTCATTAAGTGCTTGTTTGCATCGTCTTATAATAAAAAGAAAAAAAAAAAAAAAAGGAAAACCAGAGTAAGACTTCATGTCAAATCCAAAAAGTTATCTCCTTGCAGTCATTCCTGTTGACATCCTCTTAACAAAGCTGGGCTGGAAGTGATTCAGTCCAGCTGGCTGGAGTTGATTACCAAGAATAAGCACCAGCTGTCCCCACTCTTTCAATGTCTCCTCACTTGTAGCTGAGCTCCTTTTGCTCTTCTGGTTTGGACCCCAGGGAGTGCCCCCTCAGCTTGGACCCCAGGGATCCACTTACTACCCTGCCGGTGGCTCTGGTGACTCTCCATCTCCCTGTCTTTGCATTACTGCGATGTCTGCTGAGCCCCAACCTGCCTCCATGACTCGAAAACTCTGCGTAGCAAGGGTTTCTTGATGTACAGGAGGCTTGCTCCTGGCAAAGGCAGACGTAATCCTTGTTACTGAGCTTTCTGGGAGAGGAAGGAGGTTACTTCAATCCATAAGGGTAAGCTGCTTTTCATTACAATTGTAGGGTAAGTGTAAATTAGTGGATATAGTGGTTTTTTATTTAATATGTAGCATAAAAGTGTGATGAGATTTTCTGAGGTGATGGGCACCCTAAGTGCTCAATGAGCTTAATTAAACATGGGTAAAACCAAAGGCTGCTTTAAGGATACTCTACATAGAGATTTATGTAACTCATTTCTCATTTTAGACATCAGTCAGCATCTTGGCCAAAAGTTATAATTCAACAAATGAGTTAAAATAATTTTCTTTGAACGCTTTAATTCATTTATTAAAACAAATGTGTTGGGTCTCTGGTATTAGTGTATGCTTAAAAATGCTGTATCATTGTAAGTCCTTATGTTCTTATCAGGCTTACTAAATGACATAGCTAGCACTGGTGATGAAATGAAATTGCAGTGAAACAAGGTTGATAGTCTTCTTCTGAAAGATGTGGCACTGGATCAGAGTTCATCTATTAAATCCTTTACTCTGAATGATCAACTGACGCACAGGATTTCAGCATCATGCTTTGTCCTCAGAAAGTAATGTACAGCCTTGACCTAGGAATATTTCACTGAACCTTTAATTTTCATGGCTCACTACTGAAACTTATAAAGGAGATATCTTTCTTCTTTGTTACTAAGGTTTTGCTGGCAGAAACATGTCTTATTATGCTTTCATTTTTACAGACTGAGAATTCAGCCTTTCTAAATGCTTCTAAATTCAAATTTAATTTGCTACTTTGTTCTATATATGCTGTTCCTTAAAACCTTTGGGGCAAGAACAATATGTTCATGTTCTGCTGCTTGAATCTTTGATGCTGATACATCTTCTAATAAACATCCATTATTATGTCAGACTTCTGATTTACTCAATTTGCTGGATTGAAGCCTTGGAAGTATATCCTTCTGTGTCCTGAATGAGTCCAGTTAACTGTAGAGGCTTGCAGTCTTATATTTAGACTTATCTCAGTAGTCATGATTGCATATGCTATTCTGTAGTCCCCTTTACTAGAAGAATTGTATGTGTGGAGCAGCTGTTCATCTCATGCTAGAAGGTACTGAATTTTACTAGTGATAGTGTTTACATATGCTTAGAAAGCTGTGAAGATAATAATATTTCAGTGTTAGAAGAACATTTTTCCCTTCTGTAATTGCAAAGCTATTAGATATAGATTTATTATAGCATTTAAGTATGAATCTCGTATTGGCAAAGTGATACAGAAATGTGAAAAGTTATGTTGATTCGGGAGCATACTAGAGCACAATTGTGATTCGCACCAGCAAAACAACCCTTTCAGTGCCTAATTCAGAAAGGATTTATCAAAAAGCAGATCTGTGCCAACTGTTCACCTGGCACAGGTTTAGCTCACCACTCCATACATGCTAAGCAAAGGCCAGTATGTTAGCATGAGCTGGCATATGGGTATGTATAGCAGTGCTAACTCTCGGATGGGAAGAGTAGCCCTTTGAAAGTTGACTTCATACTGCACATTTAGACCCAGAGCAGAAGTAACTTACTTTTTCTTTCACTCTCTCTGTGTTCTTAAGCAATGCCGTTGCTCTAAATTAATTAACAATGAATCACAGAACAGTTGAGGTTGGAAGGGACATCTGGAGGTCATTTGGTCCAATCCCCCTGCTCAAGTAGGGCCACCTAGAGCAGGTTTCCCAAGACCCTGAATATGTCTGAGGATGGAGACTCCACAACCTCCATCGGCAACCTATGGCAATCCTCATTTGCCCTCACAGCAAAAAAGTGTTTCCTAATGTTCAGAGGGAGGCTCCTGTGTTTCAGCTTGTACCCATTGCCTCTGGTCCTGTCACTGGGCACTACTGAAAAGAGCCTGGCTCTGTCTCTGGTACACCCTCCTTTCAGGTACTTGTACACATTGATGGGATCCCTCCCTGAATAGGCAGCAAATTTAAAGAACTTTTGGGTAAAGTTGTAATGATGTTTGGATAATCATTCCGGCATAAAAATAATTTTTAAGAGTTGTCTTAGAGTGACGCCACCAAATTCCAAGCTAAAAAAAAAAAAAAAAAAAAAAAAAAAAAAGAAAAAAAGAGAAAAAATTAATACCACTTTGTAATAAAGAAAAACCCTTCAATTAAAATTTAAGAATATATTTCATTTATTAGCTTCTCAGGAACCTCTTATTACATTTTCACCCTATGAAAACAGCCATGGTACTATTACCTTTCCCAAGTAGGATGACTCTTAAATCCACAAAGGACTTTAAAGATTGATTACTTTTATAGCTAGTATTTGTTTATATGGTTATTCACATGATGTGATTTCCTTCTGCCGAGTTTATCACAAAACAAATTTTGCTGACCTGATTACGCATAGGAAATGAACAAAACGGTTTAGACATTCCATTGAAGTGGATGCATTGCGTTTATTTAAATTAATATTTATAAATACATTTTTATGTTATTTACCATCTTGCAATCCTTAGAACTTGAAAATGAACTTTTTGATCTGCAGTAGCTATTATATGAACGTGAATGATTGAGATGCTATGATGATTTGCAACCATGATATTAGTAAACATAACTAATCGTTACTCAAAGTAAAACTTGATTTTCTGAAATGTTAGTTATTCGTCTGAACTCTAGCTGGAATTTACAGACTAATTTTCCTCCCAAATAATTTGTTTGTGGTCAGTATAAACAGCTCATTAGGAGCCTCTGTCAGCATCCATGGTGAGTTAAAACACAAACCTGAAATCAGGTGACGGTATGCCAGACTGATAACCTGCATGTTTGTACTCACATTGCTAGATGTCATTGAGTGCAGTGACATCTCCTTGTGGGCAAGGCTGTGATAGATCTTCCCTGCACAGAATTTATAGAGGAGATAAATCTGTGCCTTGGGTTGTCTTCTCTAGAGTTTGCACTGATTGCATGCTTGTATGAAATGGTGTAAATGATTGTTCAGTCTGAACTTGGGTGGATGTCAGATACTAGACTCAAAGGGTAGACATAACACTGTGTGTCCATGTCAAATTGCCATCTTCATTTTGAGTATCTGGAGTCTTTGTAATGAAGCTAAAACCCATGACATGCACCTTGCTTAAAACTAAGAAAAAACAGTTCTTAAATCTTCATTCTTCCTGTGGATTTCATCACTTTTTCTCAAAAACATGACTACTGTCTCGGTGTTGGTATTTTGTCTTGCAAGGGTTCACCACTTGTAGAGGAGCATAGATCACCTAATTCAACTGTTCAGAGGGACATCTGGCACCACTCCCAATGTGCAAGGTGAGGGAAAAGAAGCCCAAGAAAAAAATTCATGAAAGCAAGGAAAATAGATTTTTGTACTGCCTGAGCTGCTGACTCAGCCCTTAAGATGCTTAAAATGTGGGTGTAGGACTTGCTGGAATTCAAGATACAGTGCTTAAAAAGGCTGTGGCAGGTCCTTCAGCCTTTAAAGAGCAGTCAGTATGTTGGATGGACATGAAAAAGATAATACCAGCTGAAAGTGCTCCCTATCAACATTTTTTAAAACTGAAGTTGCTTACTCGGCCAGCTAATAAAATACCAGTAGCATCCTGAAATAATGAAATATTTTATTAGCCAAGGCTCAGCAGAATTGCCTCAGTGCTATTAAAAATATTTATAAAATGAATTTGAAGGGCATCGTGGCCCATTAATGTCATCGCTTCTGACATATTATCAGGACACCATACTACAATCTAATGTTACTTAGCAAAAACTATCAGCTAATGCCAGGACTAGAGAACTTCCTCTTAGCAGGATTTGTACAGCTATTTAGGTGAGTTGGCTTCGCAGAATAAGAAAAGGACAGCTTACTCTAAACATGTATAATTCTTTTTATTTTCTATATGTACTAACATGTTTTAAATAGGAAGAGAAAAAAACCCCTATTAAATGTAGCAAGGAGAAGCATATAAAAACATCAGTTCTATTGGTCTGATGACCAAGGATATTTTAGGTGTTAAATAGAAACTTATGCATATTTATTGAGCTTTACTTCCCAAAAATTTCATGGTATTATGCTCACCATAGTATAACATATTATTCACCTTGCAGATTTTCTACATAATTTCCTTGTGTAGTATGTGATTATACTTCAGGAAAATAACATAGAGGGAAAAATACAGTGTTCCATGGGCAAGCAGGTGCTGGACCAGAAAACATTTTTTTCTTCTCCTTTTTATTTGTTTCGCTTTGTTTTCCCCTCTTTGTCTTGCAGTTTTCTGGCACATCCTCAGAATCTGCACGTCTGGCTGCACAGGGATGTCCCATTTCAGAATACTAAATCAGCACAAAATGAGTCGCTTCTTGTTATCACTGTGTTGGGACAGCTTTCTGCTGAGCACGGGCACTAAAATAACCTGGTATGGGGCAGGGGACGTGCCAGATGCAGGGGAAGGAGCTCACGGCAGGCAGCAGGGGAGGTTTCTGCACCGAGCCTGGGTTGGCTCCAGCAGAGCTGCACCCTTAGTCCATGACCTGGGGGAATCTCTGAACACCTCTCTGGAGACTTCTTAATCAGAGCTAATATGGCACAGAGATTATGCTGGAGATAGTGTACCTTCCGGAATGATTTTGGGCTTCGTTTTGCTGCTACTATTAATGTAGAATATTTTTTCCCAGGAGGGGAATATTTCACTTCAGCAGGATCATTAGTTTGAAGGAGTGCTGCTTCACACAAGTGGTCCTGTTTAAATAAGCTGTGTTTGACAGCGAAGGCTACGGTGTGCTCCTGTGTTTCCTGAGACTGCACAAGGATAGATCTGTCTGGGCTATCTCCAGTTCTCCTTGTCAGATTAATTTCAAGGAGTCAGGAGCATTAACAACTCCTTTGCTTAAAGAGCACTGGCAAGGATTTCTGTCTCTCCCCCTCTTCCATGCCTTTAATCATACCCTAGGCCCTGGAAGAAGCCTGTAGACCACTAATGCTGCACTGATATACCAAACTGATAGTATCCCTGAATTACCTGTGCCACAGAGAGGAGGGGACAAGGCGAACTGGATAACAGAGCCTTCAGCTGTGCCGACTTCTCCTGTACGATGTGGAGGAAAGGGACATTTTCATTAAAGGTAGGGACTTCATGGAGGTATTCAGGAAGGGGCAAAGAAAGGAGGGAGCAAAGCTCAGAGTCACAGATTGCAAGAGCTTGCTGAGTGGGACATGAAGCTCTTAGACGTAGGAATTAATCAGTTTTTAAGATTTAATGCCAACAAAAAAATGTTGACTGTATATCAGTGTGCTTATCTCTTCTCTTGGAGATCAGAACTCTGCCAGAAATTCGTCCAAGGAATATATATTTTTTCCCATTGTTTTGAACTCTCTCATATTTTGTGCGCACTCATACATAGACAACCAGGAAAGTCGGCCATAAGATGTGTATTCCACAGGAACATTTGTCATGCTGTTAAATAGTAACCTGGACAGTGAAGCATGCTTTATTTGAATTAGGTCCATACATGTCAACTAAAACTGGACCATTCTTTTTGTATATATTTAACAGTCAGAAAATCTCCTTTATGTCAGATGTTATATAAATTACCAAGTATTTTGAAAGAACTCTCTTGTTTTGTGCAGAGCTATTTTGCTGACTCCCTCCTATCCAAGGTGTTCCTATGCTGATAGCATCTTGTTCTCTTAAGTGAATTTCTTGTAAAAAGGTTATGTCAGCTTTTTCTGTTTCAACAATTTTTTGTGATTATAACTTCAAGCCATTTATGTTCCCCATTACAAATTCAGTTATTTGATTTGCCATCATTCACCTCTGTAATATTTGACCATTTGATATACTATACAATGTCATTGCCAAGATTTAACGTAACTATAAAAAGACTAGCATATTCTAAAGCTATTTGCTTGGAGATGTTGGTTTTCAAAGAAGTTAATATATCAATATAACCCTGAGAAACCTATGAGAACACTTTGCATATTTTGACACTTTATCTTTAGCCCAGTTTCTCATTAACAGGCTCTGTTGGTTTCTTATATTGCCAATGAATTACTTATCCATAAAAATAATAGAATTAAAATATTTGCAACAAAAAGGAAAGAAAGAAGGTTGAAATAATAGTGATAATCAACACAGTTGTGGAAAAACCTGTATCATAAGAAAGAAAGACTGGCAGGGTGCAAAATTTTCTTTTCTTTCATGGTATGCAGATGTGGCTAAACTGGTACAAAAAATAAAACGTGGGTGTTGGGTTTTTTTTTTTTGGCCTTGAAAAATTCCGTTACTGACCAGTCATCATATCCAAATTTCCCTGGCTGATGGAATCTGACAAGATCACAGCCTATGGGAATATGGCTGCAGGCCAGTAATTTTTTTTTGTTCTTGTCAGGCATACTCAAAAGGGTAAGGCCATCTGCTTTCCAGCAATTAGATACTCCCCTTTCAATTGTAATATACTGTGAGTCAGATAATTTATTCATCCCAGGGTAAACGTATACACTTGCAGTATGGTGGAAATGAAGAGAACTAAGCCTGGCAGAGGAATAAATAGCTCCGCTGTCCCTTGTCCTGTCCACGCAGGTCCCCAGAAGCTCTCCCACGCTGTCCCTCTGAAGGAGCACACCTTCCTGCCCCCCTTCTCCTGCTTTGGCACATAAAAGAAAGCTATCATTGCCCAGTTACTGGAGGATCTCTGAAGGTCTGTGGTTATCTGGTTTAAATGTTTTCAGGAGTCCATGAAGACCTAGGTAGATGGTGGGATTCAGGGTGGTAACGTGACTGGTAACAGTGAAAGGAATACCGAGCAGATGTGGCACAACCGGTTTGCAAGAGAGTAGAGTATCAAGGAAACCGAATTAAACAAATGTGGACCAATAAAAGGAGACTTTTGTATTGAACTGTGTTGGCCAGCAAATAAGATTTGTTGCCGTTGCTTGCAAAAAGCCACAGGCTTTGCATTAAACAAAGGCAGGGTCTTGACATGATATGTGACCATGTCCTCTCCTGCAGGCGCTGGCTCCAGCAGTGCTGTGTATGTAGGGGGGAGCCTGATCCCTGTGGGCTGCCCCTCAGGCAGCAGCAGCTTGGTGGGTGCCCAGGGGCTGGAAAGATGCTGGTGCAGGTCACAGACCTCCCCTGGGCACTGGGAGGAGGAAACACACAGATAAGCCCACACAAACCTGCGAGTGAGGAGGCAGCGACCCACCAGCACACCGTGCCTGTCTGGAGAAGCCCTTGGGACGGAGGCAGTTTGCTGCAACCCTCCCACCCACGTCCTCCTGGAGGAAGGCTGATGGCATCAACCTTGGGGCCAGGAGGGCATCTGGAGGGTGAGTGTGACACCAGGAAAAAGTGGTAGCTATTAGTAGGTTTTCTCATATAACGATTTACATTGTTACTAATGAGGCTTTTCTTTACCAATTAGGATGTGAGGTGTTGATAGTACTGTAACTGGACGAATAATTACTGCTTGTTGTATTTTGATTAGGCTGCTAAAACATGAATCAGGCAAAGAGCAAACTCTTGGCTCCATGTTTACAGTATGTTCCCTTTTTCCCATAACGAGGTTTTGAAATTTCTTGCATTGCTGCGAGTTAATTCCATGTGAGAATGAAAGTTTGACTGACTTTGAACACCTTGGTGTAGAAATAGCCAGTTTTAAAGATCCCAGGCTATCAACAGACTAAGGAAGAAAAGTCTTGTGAATATTAATGAAGCCTCTAGAAATAAGCTGAGTCTGTCCTCTTAACTGTATTTCTATATAAATGGTATTATAAAATTGTTAAAGAATGAGAGGTCAATTAAAAATTTCTCTGGAGAAAAACTCTGGTTCCAAGCTCTTTCTTCGAGCTTTGGACGAAGTCTGATACAAATCTGATCAGAAGTCTCTGGCTGACAACATACTTTGTAATAGTAAAATAAAAGAAAATGTCATAGCTGATCATCTTCAAATGTTGGAGAAACTCAGAAAAGTTTATCCCACTTAAATTAAGAATGTGAGAATTTTGTCGTGTATTTGAGAGTTTGTCCCAATTATATTGTGTAGCTTTCATGAACACACATTGATCAAATTTCACTTGTTGGAACTGGTTTTAGAAAATATGTATCCAATATATATACAACTATTCCTAGAAATCGATCTTAAGTTATCATTCGCATGCATATTGTAGAAGATATTGAAGGAGTGAGTCAGGCACTAAAAATATCACAGGGCATGGATCAGAATTAAGATGATCGGTTCCAACAGAGTAGGTCCTAGAAATTGGAGTGCTCCTGGGAGAAATTAGAAGTACTTGGTCATCACAGAAGTCAATATGCTAGACCCTGTGCTTGTGTAGATTAGCATTGAAATCAATAAAGCTCTTAGTTTGTCACAGTTTCTGGTGGTGTTAAATTAGGGTAATATTTATGATAGTACTTTCTAGTGTTCTGTCTCTCGGAAGTGTGTAGATGGTCAGGAGGGGTTTGTGTGCTGTAAAAATGCATCACGAAACATTTGGCATGAAATGGAGACTAACGGTGAAGATGACACGGTTATAGCTGTACATACTTGATCTGGAAGTACTTCAGTAGCATATCATCCCATTAACAGACTGAACCTTTAAAAGAGGAGACAGTGCATGGAGCCTTATTGCAGCATTTTCCATCTGCTAAGAAGTTAGATGTTGACGTTAATTCCATAGGCTCATGATTTAGCACTCTCTCACACCTGATGTCTTGTACGCGCCCCCTGGCAACCATCAATTGCAGTGGAGACTGGAATTTGTCTTGCTTTAGGTGAAACAAAGTGATATTTACTGAAATATTAAACAGGAGAACAGATTGCAAAACCCCAGGCTAGACATCATGAGGAGCTTCAGAGACATCTTCAGGGCATTTTTTTTCTACTTCACTTCATAAGTAGGATAAGGTAAACACCTACCCTTTATGAGCAAACATTGCTTTATATAAACCCATAGGCAGAAGATATTTACTTACTTACAAAAGAAAGTTAAAACCAGATAGAAATGTGATGTATATTATCTCTAACTTAATGGAAGTGTGAGGATTTATTTTCATTTTATAGAATGAACTTGCTTCCCACAAATTCTTTGAAAATACTGTCTTTGCTTTAAAAAATTTCAGTCTAGCTGAATTGAGGTTACAACCCTAAAATGTTTCCTAACACTAATCTCACATATTACTAGGGTGATAATAACTTTCTTCAGCTGAGAGTGGTGTAAAGTGAACAGTGAATAGGATTGCTGATCTTTCATTTTTGTTCTTTCAGTCACCTTTTCTGAACATATATGCCATTAAATCTTTAGCTTAGGACAAAGAACAAAGTTAACTCAAAGCAGTATTTCCCAAAGACAAAAACTGGGGGAAAAAACAAGTTATTGGTTTGTGGGGTTCCCCCCCCCCGTCTATGCTAATATTAAATTATTTTACCAAAAAGGGGGAAAACTTGTTAGACTAAGGAATACCTCAGAGAAGGGCACTCATATTGTGATATTCACAACCTTGTTTGTGTGCCCACGCTTCCTGAGGATGAGTGGGAATCTGCAGAGCCTGCAAACGAGTTGTGTAACTCCAGCACACTGACTGGAGGATGCCTAAGCCAAATTTCCAGAAGAGGTATTGGCTTGAATTTGTTTCTCTCTGAGTTACGCTTTGGGTCTGAAACAGGCATCACTGTTTCATGCTGAAGTTCTGTGCATGCCAATTCACTGAATCGCTCTGTTGACTGAGTGGGGCAATCTCGGTGCTCCTTTCCTTTTAATATGGTACAGGCAGTTTGGATAATTCCCAGCAAGAATCCTGGTCTCTGAGAGTCAGGAATATAATTTGATTTTTTTTCATTATTATTATTATTATTTTTAAATTCCATTTCTGAAGCATTGTTTCTATGGTACAATAGAGATCCAAGGTCTCTCTGGAAAGGGGCCTTCAAGCCTGGCTGTTGGGGAAATCTTACTGCAGTGTTGTAACAGCAGCTGTAGCTGGGGCTGAGACTTGTGGCACTACTCGTTCCCACTCTCTTTTTAGATGGCTGCAGCTTCTCTGGCATTGGTCTGGTTTAGATGCCACCTCTGGAATCCATGCACAGGGTGCTGTACATGCAGGTGAAACCACTTTTTCAGTTTGGCACTACAAACCCCACCATTGATTCATTTTTATACTGTTGAAGTACGATTTTTGCGGGTCAGTTGTTTTGCACATGTCTATCTCCCCTCAGCAGGAATTGTTTTTCCAGTCCCAAATCACCTGAAACAGGAGATGGCCTCAGACTGACATACCAGCTCTGTGCTGCTGCCCACTTCGGGGCAGTTTCTGATCTGATCCAAATGTCATGGGTCAGCCCTCCTCTGCAGTAGCCACTGTGTGAAGCATGAAAATCGGATGCTGTAAACTGCAAAAAAGTTCAGATCCAGGCACAAACAGGCAGGATCTCAACTTTACATCTCAGGTCCACTGAGAACTGGGCCATGGTACTTAAACCTTAGTCCCGTGAGGTATTTCAATTCCCTCTGACCTCAACAGGATTCGAAAGAACTCAGAGCAACACAATGTTGACCTTGCAATGAGCTAAGTGCCTCTAACACTGCAGTAACCTTTTACATCAGTATTTCCTTCACATGGCTTCAATCATTTATGAAGTGACTTGATTATACCAGATGATAAATGTCTAAGTGAGATTTAGCACTTTTAATTGGAAAGAATTAAATTGTGATCTACCTAATATTTTAGATTTAGGTTCATATTTTCAAGGTAAGACTTTCTTAAGGACTCATGCCAAGTATACTTACAATTTTCAGTCTATAGCTGTCAATCCAGAAATCAGTCAACAGTGAGATATACAGTACCATAAAAGACAAATGATAAGGGACCGGAAACTTTCTTCTCATACTGTTATCTACCTTGTCTGCTACAGCAGTATTTTAATACATATATTTCAAGATATATATATATACAAATTTCCTTCTCTTTCTTCAAGTCTTAATACCAAACACTCATTTTAACTTCATTATAACTGCTACATATTTTTCTGTGTACATTTGTGCTTTGTAAATAACATAAGCTATTAAACGAAGCCCAAATTCAAGTAAGTGTTGGCAAGGCTGATGTTTATTTATTTATTTTCATGTGTGACTATTTTTATGCCTATTCCTAGAAAAAAAAAAATCAGTCTTGATCAGTTCTTTCATTGAGAAAGTAGTAATTAATCAATCTTAAATACAATGGTTCAGAAAAGTTGCCAAAACTTAAGTTTAAAACCATTCAATTTTTGGCATTGTTTGTAGTACTTTTTGCATATTTGGGAAAGGGTAAGGGAGAGCCAGAGACCCCCCTCTGCCATTTCCCCACCATCCCATGTACATACACCCCACTGCTCACACCAGTGAAACTGCACACTTTGATTAATGTCCAGAAGGCTTCATGTTTGTGTAAATGTGAAAGTAAGGGTATTTCCCCAAAGAACAGAGGGAAATCCTGCCTATTGACTGCTTAACTTGAAACGTCAGCTATGAGTAGCTAAACAGAAAGTGCTTCCGATGCTGCATAAACAGCTGTCTTTTCAGCTGACTCCTTCTATCTGTTTATATTTTACAGAGTTCGATCATCAAACTAATTTTTTTTTTCCAGTCTCTTTCTTTTTCATGTTTGGAAAAAATCATAAGCTTATTCTGCATATTCCGATGTTGGCTTTCAAAAAATTATATGGGTGCTATCCTGCAGTTAAATGGCTGTGCACTTGTTTTACTTTTATAATCTTATATAACTTTAGTAATTACTGTCACTTATAAATGACAGTTTTGTTAATATTCTACAGTGAATATCATAAAATACATTTTAAAATGATATCTTATTCAAAAAACAATTAAAAGTAGAAACAGTTGAGATGAATAAATATAAATGGCTTCAGTTGTTAATTTAAAATGTCTAAGCTACAGCATTTGTATCACGCTTGCCAAAAATAACAGCTAAGTGTATGAGATGTCAAGATGCAGCAGCATACTTTGATTTACTTAATTGTTTCACATAATTAACTTAGTTTTGTTTTCAACCTTGTATTTGTGTTATGGCTTCTACTTCAGATTTAAGATGTGTTTGTGCTGAAATTCCATCTCTTTCACCTCTACCAATCACTTCAGTAAAAGATTTTACCTCTTCCTACAACCATGTTAATGCTGTCCTGCTCTCGTGATTGCACCAGCGGTGTCAATACAGCAACATATTCAGTTAAGTTATTCCAAATCACAAATTCAAATTCCTTTCGCTCAGTTTTTCTATTTTGGCACCCATGTTTGTGTCTATATTCAAAAGTACTTTTCAGTGTCCTCTGGTTTTTGCCATCTCCTGTTTTCCAGGTGGCTTCATGGAATTGCTTGGAAGTAGGGTGCTAAATAATGAGGCTGACATATTAGAATCCATTTAAAAATACTGTTAATTTCTCGTGATGGGTTTAGCTTTTTAAATGCTGATATTGTAATCGATTAATGAAGAAGCCAAGCCCACCTTTAAAAAATATATTATGTATCAGTCATCAGTGACAATATTTATTCACCTATGATTGAAACAATGCTGTTGACACAGAAATATCTTGTCTGCAGTCATTTATACAAACATGAAAAAAATCTAGTCTGGAAAAAAGAATCATTCCCAGACAAACAAGGAATGTTCTTGAAAACTCTGTAAGCAATTTATAAAAATATTTACCTTTCTCAGCTGTTAGAAGTGGATTTCAGTTCATTGTCTCATCTGGGGCAATAGCTTCAAAGGCAGCAAAGCCTCTCTGGCAGTATAAAGGACACATTCATTATTGATGCAATGTAAAACAATATTATAGACTCCTGGGGTAGTAAGAGCTATGGGTGAGGACTGCGTTGCTGTCCGTCTTCTCCTCCTTCCCTCCCTCTTTGGTACATTGTTCACAGTGGAGTCCAAGCAGTAACGGTGATTTCTGTTCTCCTGGTTTCTGTAATCTGGATTATTGAAAGGGATTATAATGAAATTATTATCTGATTATTATGAAAGAAGTGTTTCTTTGATACACTGCTCTTAAGAGTAGCGTGTACTTGTTTCCAGTTATTCCTGTCACGATTTCTTTAAACCTCTTCAGGGGGTAGAGTGGTTCCAAAGGACTATTGGGCTCCAGGGCTAGTGAATGATTTCAGCCTGCCCTTCAGGGCATGGAGAGTACAGGAGGGAATAACGAGGTGTTAAGATATTGGGTAACCAATACACAGCCGCTGGAGGTTACTGAAATCCTAACCAGCCTTCTGGGAGTATAAAGCACTTTTCCAGGGTTTGGGGCAACTGGGATTGGGAAAGGATGTCAAAGTCAGCAGCACAGTGCTTGAGTTTTATGTGTTAATGTGGCTCCTTATGTTTCTTATCTTACTGAGGGAAGGGATGTGGCATACCTGTCTCTGTGTTGCAGTATTCACTTTACACTGTTTCTGTGATCTCTCAAATTAATAGCTCTGTGCAAAGGTGCCCTAAGGTCACTGGTGCATCTGGGGAGGAGGAGACCCCATCTATTCACCTTATCCATTGTCTATGTATTGGGGACTAGCTCTTCTAGAGGCTCCAGGAGCTTGGCAACTTTAGCGTCAGCGTCCCTTTGTGGTGCAAAAGTAGAGCCTTTTTCTCTCTCACAAGATAGATAAGTTGGGATTTTGGTAACTGTGAGAATTAATGACTAGAATCTGTGAACTGTCCCAATAGTTTAACTAACTGGCAGCATGCTCCAAAAAAAAATTCTTGTAAACTACTGAGGAAGTGCAAGATATGATGAGTATTTCATATTTTTGTTGTCATTATTACTGAGAAACTATGTGGTTCCTGCCCTATACTCCTCTATAATCAGGAGTGCCTGGAGGGCACCTCTTATGTGTGACAAAGCAGAGATCCTTCATTCGTAGCACACTTCCTTGTCAGCAAGGTTGTTTTTAACAACATTGCCATGAAAGAGAGAATAAGAACAGTGAGAAGTTTGTAAGACATCTCTGGAAATGTGTGGAATTTGTTTGTTTAGGACCTCCATAATTGTTCTTGCATTTTGCTCCAGATTGAGGATCATGAAGCTCTGTGTCTGAGAAAATAATCAGTATCTTATCTAAATTAAAATCTAAATTAAATCCATGTGCTTTGTGACTCGACCTTTTCTTTTCTGTGTCTGTTTTATTGTTGGGCTGAATTCACTGTTGTTTCAAAGAAGGTGCAGAAACGCTAAAATCTCCAAAAGAATCAGTCAGAACAAAGCTATCCCATTGAAAGGAAGAATGAGAAGAAATAGGAAGAGCAGGCTGGGGTATCACATTAGCCTACTCTCATCATTTTTCTTCCTTTTTACTAAAGATATGACATGATGGGAATGCTGGATACTACTACTGCCGTAGGTTTTAAACTGGCTAAGTAAAATAGGTAGATGCTGCCTACATTTGCCAGGCTATCCAATTTGAATGTTTCTATATAATTGTAGTGATCACCTGGGAAAGTAAACATGACATTCCTCTTTATCTGGCATCTGCCTTTCAAATTGGATAAGTAAAGTACAGTCTGAACATAAAGTATTTCTGGAAAAAAAAAAAAGGTGGTAAACACCATCTGTCTTCCAAACTATAGACTTAATCTAACAAATGAAATGTAAAAGAAAAACGTTGGCAGTATTTCTTGTAACGAAAGTAGAGATGCTGTGAGTATTGACAGGACTCTGACCGGCTCTGCAGATCAGTCGGACAGTTCCCATCCAACGTAAGTCAGAAACGGCTGGCACGTTCACTCCCTCCTGCTCTCTCGGACCCATACCCCGAGAGCTCTCGTCCCATGGGGCAGGCATGGAGGGGCCCTCCAGGCAGCCACCGCCCTCTCAGGGTGCATATTGCTGCTTTGGGAATTCCACGTTCAACATTATCTGTTTTATTCTGTCTGTCCTTGCGCAAAGGACCTTGTGTATCTCCTTGGAAAAGATTATGAAAAATCCACGCTGTTTTAGTGCCTAGCGGGGAACACATTTGTATTCAGTTTACAGTCAGGAGTAGGTTATGGTAAAGATTATTTAACGCTACCAGAAGCAGAATGCTATAGTATGTCTAATTAAAAGCAAAGTGTACCAGCTTCAGCTGGTTCAAAGGCAGAAAGTATTTTAATATTCTGTACGTCACGTTATATAATGCAAAAATATACTGTTGCTGATAACTTTCTTTTGATCTAATGCTCTTCATATTGGAAACAAATGTTCCGGAGCTCTGGAAAGTTTGGTGTTTTGCTTTTTTTTTTCTCTGGACTGGATGGGAGAAATCTAGTAATTGTTCTTTGGAGTGCAGCGTAAAACCTACAGTCAGCAATTGAGCATTGGCTCGTAACTTTTTAAGAGCCTTTTTCATGCTGTGTTGATGTATAAATACAATTCGTATTTTCGAGTTTATAGTGAGCCTGTAGGGAGGGGGAAAAAAAAAAAGCCTTTCAGAATACATTGTGGTATTTAAAATAGAACATAAAGTAAGTGTAATAGTTTCAGGGAAAACAAATACAATAGGCCATGTTCTACAGATGCATTGCTCTGCTGGGTCTGACCTGAATGAAGCTAACCTTCTTCATAGCAGCCTATGGTGCTGCTATGAAGACAACAGTATGGTTGTCTTCATAGACAACAGTATGGTGCTGTCTTTTGGATTTGTGTAAAACAGTGCTGGTAACACACCAGTGTTTTGGCTACTGCTGAATAGTGCTTGCACAGCATCAAGGATTTCTTTTTGTCTCACTCTGTCCTCTCCAGCATGTAGGCTGGGTTGGGCAACAAATTGGGATGGGACACTACTGGGACAGCTATCCTCAGCTGGCCCAAGGGATATTCCATACCAGATCACATCACGCTCAGCAATACAACTGGGAGGGGTTGTTGGTGCTCAGGAACTGGCTGGGCATCGGTCTACTTGTGGGAGGTGGTAACTGATTGCCTTTGCATCACTTTTCTCCATTTCCTTCACTTAACTAAACTGTCTTTTATCTTGACCTGTGAGTTTTCCTGATTTTTTTGCTCTTCCTGTTCTCTCCCCTGTCCCGCTGGGGTGGTGGGCTGGGGAGAAGTCAGCGGCGGTATGGATGCTTAGCTGCTGGCCAGCATCGACCCACCACAACTGCCGAAACTCTGTAGTGTGCTCTACAAAGGCCGATAGAAATGTGGTCAGGAGGGATATATGTGGCACTTACCTGGAATATTTTTAGAGAGAAAGTCAGGAAATATTTGAATGAATATGAATTATCGCCTTTTAAAACAAATGTGAAGGAATACTACGGCAAGACCTAGCTGTTTGTCCATGAAGAATTAGTTGTATATGAATCATGCACGGAGACAGAAGAATTTCAGAAGTTTACAGGTCACTATGACAAACTTACTGCTAGTACAGCTACGTGCCTCTGTATTAAATATAGATGAAAATACATCAGCAGTGTATTTTACTACTACTTGTTGTTTGATAGTGAAAGAAAGAAGATTCCCTATAGGATTACTATTAAATTCTTCTTTTCCCAGATATAATAATGGTGCATAGTCCCTTAAGAATTATGATGGAAGAAATTAATTGGAATCTTCCAGGAGATTGTTACCCACAATCAAATGTTAAATATACATGTCTTAAGATCAAGAGCTAGAATCACTGGTAAGTTTATTTAATTTGCTGTTTGCATAAAATTGCATTGCAATTATACTTCCGATTTTCATTTTGTTTCACTGAAAAATATTGATTTGGTTATTAGGTGTTTGGACTTTAAAAAAAAAAAAAAACAACCTCCACCACCAAAACCCAATAACGCGGTTTCAAAGACAAAATACATCAAAGTCTAGAAGTTTAATAGTAAGAAATGAAAAAGAAGCAGTTTCTATGTGATTCAACCATTCAAACAATCTGGTGAAAATTTAGCTAGAAAATGAGAAAAGGCACTTGATGTATGTGCTGAACAGCCCATTAAGTATCATTAGTGGGTATTCTTTCCTTTTCATGTTGTGTTATAAAACATCTAAGGGATACTGGGAATGCAATGACCTTAGACACAGAGAGACTGATTTTGTACTTTATCTCTTCTCGTATCATTCACTGAGTATTGCCCATCGCTGGAGTAACTGCATTCACTAATTGCTTAATTATAGCTTTGTGCACCCAGATCAGCATCGTTTGACTCAAAGAGCAGATAGAGAAAGATTTCAAAGAGAAATTCTGAGAATCAAATCTGGAAATCATATATATTCAACTTTGTCTTGAATTGACTTTAGAAAACAGAGTTGCCCCTTTCTCTGTAATTCAATAATTATTATTTTACTGCTGGGCAAGACTTATGGAAGCAATGATATCTCAGATATAGACTCCTCTTTCAACTATCACAAAATCTAGATTTTTGAAACAATTATTTTTCAAAGAAACATCTATACTCTCCTAAAAGCTCTCCCTAGACTTTAAGTATTGGTAATTGTCCCATCCCTGGCTTTTTTGTCATCGCAAGAGGGAGCTGCTCAAAGAATTACATTTTCTGAATTAAGAAAATGGTCAAGTTAACAACCTGTGATTTTTGTCTGATTTGACTAGCCAAGCCTGTTCAGTGCCTGAAATAAGCTTACAGTTATTCAAGTTCAGTTTAACTTTCTAAAATGATAAAACCTTACAGGCTGTAAGAATGAACTGTAGTGCATTTGGCAAACTGTACAGTTGCAAGACTAAGTGCCGAGTTCCCTCTTTGTGGCATAGTCAGAACTACACACTGTGGCTAAGAATTGCATCGTATTTTCTTTCTATATGCCTGTGAAAGTGTTATTTGGGAGACCCTTTCGTTACACAAACACAACACCCCATAACAATGGCAAATTCTAACCTGCTGTAATACTAATGTGAATGACAGTAAAGGCTAAGGCAGAAGTGTTTACTGAATGCATAGTTTATTTTAACCTGCTGCCTTGCTCAGCAGAGTTCCTCATATATCACTGCTCACATATGAGTGAGAGATGCAGCCTCATTAATAGCCTTATAAAAAATGCTGTTCTCCCAGGCTTTCCTCAGATAACACTTTCTCCATCTGTAGTATGACTGCTAACCTGAGTGTTTTGCTTGTGAACAAGTCTCTATTTTCAGGGATGGGACTCTACTATTGTTTTTATAGCCATAGTATCTAGTCTTAATTTCCCTTTTCATTCACATTTTCTAAAAGAACATCCTTATGAAAATTCTTTTGATGTTTTGTTTGTTTATTGTGGTTGAAAGTAATTTCACTACAACTGAAATAACCTATAATTTACTGAATATTTCCACTTCCAATGTTACTGGCATATTAGCATTAGGGCTGGTTTAATAATATAGTGAAATTATAGGAATGTGCAGTCTAGCTGCTAACTCTGGATGACACAATTCTAAAAATTTCAAGATAGGTTCCCAAAAATCCTACTTTCTATGTCAATGAGTATGAGGTGTATGAAATATGGACAGCATGACCTGCACAATGAAAATTGGCTAAAAAGAGATACTCTGTGTTCTTTGGTAAATTTAATATACCAGTGTTTCACGGTTTATATTCTGCAGAAATACTTATCTGCCACAGGTCTCTCTTAGGTAACAAATTAATACCTTATGAGCTGCCAAGATGGAACAACTTATGTTTTTGCTGATTAACGTACAATACCTAACCCTATTTTTAGATTGAGCTACACTTTCAAAACCATCTTTGAGCTGTTCCTTTAAGTGTATCACATAATGGGTGCTTTTTTGCTAGGACGTGAGCAGTCTGCTCTCTTCTTCAACCCTATTGTTCTTTTCTGTTTGTTCCTTCTGTACAACTATGTCAGTCAGTAACAATATTCTTCATGTTTGTTTCCTAAAAATATCTGGTGTCCTCTTTATTTTGTGAACAGTAGTTGTAAAGATTTTTACTGTCTCTTTTCCTGGCCAGATTTCTAATCGAACTATCAGAAATATTTTATAATTAAAAAAACCCCTTCAGATATTTCTGTGTCGCTGAGCAATGCCTAATGCAAAATCCCATTATGAAATTTAGCATGCTCTTTGAGCTCCTTTGAGTTATACCAGTGGAATCAGAGAGGTGCCCTCCAGCCACAACCACTTCTATTATGCACGATGACACCAGCTAAGAAATATGTGGAGGGGCTTCTAAATAGGAATTAAATATTGTTACATCATCTTGAGAGAAAATGTTTCAAGGTATTCCCTCTGGAACAATGCAGATCCATATTTCTATTCTTGCAGCTTTGTAGCTAAATATAAACAAGCCATAGATGCGTGTGTGTATTTATTCATTTCTCCAAAATGTATATAGTCATATATGTATAGCATACTAATCTTGCGTCAACTTCAGAGGCAAGCTTTTATATATATCCCTTATTGGATATATATTAGACATTTTGGTGTGTGCCATGGTTTGTAGTGCTGGTCAGCAAACATCTCTGAGGCATGGGCAATTTGGCTGATCGGCACAAGAAACACGTTCAGTAACCGGTTATGGATGCAATCATTGCATTGGGAATCCACTGATTTATAGACAGAAGTACATTGTTTTGGAAGCATAAGTCTTGAAGTTTCAATCAGTGTCCCACCAGTTTACTCAAGACTGCCAAGAGGTTGCTTTAAAAACTACAAAGTGTCACCAACAGCCTGGAAATTTGGATTTTAAAGTGCTGCCTTGACAAAGATGATTACCCCAGGAACTTCATCACCGTCTCTCTGTCCTTGGGTGGCCTCTGTAATGACTTTGCTGATTTCCTTGTGATCAAGAAGAAAACAGTTGTTTGCCACTGCTTCTCCAAGAGGTAGGTGAGACATGGTAATGTCTTACCACGTACAGAGATCAGTGCGTTGGAGCCGAGACCATCGAAGAGCAGAATTCACTTGCAAAGCAGAAAGGGATCCTATAAGTCCTTGGAAGCATGGCGTGGTCTGCTTTCTTGAGGGCAGAGCAAGTTTTCTTGAGCTCTTAACATGAGCTGCTCTGGTGGTGAGATCATTTTTCTCACGTCTTCTGCTCATGTTGGTGAGAAGTTACTCTTATGAGCTGAAATTAGTCAGACCAAGTGAAGAATTAATTACTAGCTGGCTCAGAGCATGCATATATTTTTAATACACTGTAAATCAAATTTTCATTATTTCAAATTGTGTTGAGAGATGATGTATTCAGTAAAAACCAAAGGAAATATAAACTTATCCACTAACCGGTGTGGTGTAACATAATGTACAGCGCACAACATCTGAGGGTCACCACACACATCACAATGCAATGCCCATGTAGGATGCTCAGCTGCATTTTGCAATGTTGCCTCTTTGAAGTGTCCTGCTCTTTCATTAACAGCTGTATTACACTTGAGAAGAGCTAATGATAAAAAGATTTCCTGGCAAGTGGAGGCTTCTGTTAAATGGGGAATGTGATGTGTTTGGCATGTATAATTTAGCTAATTTGTACAAGAAACACATTACTTAATCAGCTGTAGATTTGGTTATTGCATGATAAAGATGACAATCCATTAATCAATTTATAGACATAAATACGTTATTGTTCAAGAAAAAACCAAGGATTTAAACACCCTTGAATCAATAAATATAATTAAAACAATGGTGTGTTGCAGTCATTTATTTGATTGTCCTACAGCTGTCTGATGCATGGTGAGATTACTGAAGCATGGAGCCAAACAGCCAACACTACATTTAGTTTCATTTATTGAAATAATGAAAGGGTATTAATGATAAAGTACAAAAGTGTGTAATAGAAAGTAATGTACTGTGAAATAAAATTATGTTTGGAAATCAAGAAAAATACAATAAAAGTTAAAGCCTTAAATATATTTGGAAACCACTTTGTTTTAATAGAAGAATAGTTGTGATATATGGGCTGTGAAAAATTGCAGGAATGCATTATAGACATATGAGTAAGATGAAATCAAATTACTTTATGAAAAAGCAAATACTGTCCTTAGGTTTTTCTTGCAGTCTTAGACTGGAAAAAAGGGATAGAAATGACCACATGCTGTATACTTACTGACTCAGGTTTACATTTTCATTTAATCAGTTTCTATATTCTATATTTTAGGAAGCCCATGGTAGTGATTGTTAAACTCTAGTCAGGGGACAAACAGAAATATCTGTAATGAATATGATTCCAGTACGAGAATATTCATAGACTACCATTTTTAAAAAAATCCTGAAAAGAATCACATATCATGTGCTTTTAAATGATTCATGAACACTTGTCACAAGTGAACAAATAATTTCTCTTTTAAATAAGAGAAATAAGGTGTTTCTTAATTGCTTAAAACTAATAGAAATGTAACAATACTAAATTATTGACTGATAAGACAACTGGTGTTTATTTAATGACCGTACAATAAAAAGATGTTTTATTTCTATCATTTCGTGTTTCAGCAAAATGGTAGGTAAATTAAAACTACACTACTGAATATGCCATGTGTTCTAATAGACTGTTGTCAAGTTTGTACTTATTAGCAGAGCCAATTTACATTCCTTTTCGTAGTACAGAAATTGCCTATCTGGGCTAGCGAGATCCTAAAACAGGTGCTTAAAACCACTTCTTCTTTCTGAATCTCAAAACACTTGAGCACTTGTGTGTTGCTAAAACCTGAATATTTAACTCTTCCAAAAATCAAATAAACACCTGCTAGTAAGCCTGAAGTAGTTCGTTACTTTTCAGAAATTCACAGTAATATTATTTGCTTTTAAAGATACATGGAACATTAAATAAAGGTCCATATTTTTAAAAACATACTTCTCTAGTATCAATCTCTTGATTTCATGCCCTAATCCAAGCACTTTAGACTATTTTATACTTCATTTTTCAAAATAGTTTTCTCACATTCAACCCAGTGATAGACTATGATCTTAAGAACTAAAAGACTAAAACCATGAAACTCTTCCTACCTTCAGAGAAATGACTCCCATAAAAATTGCATTTGGCTATATTTTCAGTGCAGTTGTGGTACTGACGGCAGTAATTATAATACACTCATTGGAATATGAAAAAGCTGTTTAAAAAGCTGCAAACATATAATGTATGGCAGTTGCCTGGAGTCTGTGCAGTGACATCATCATTGTATTTTCCATAGCTTATGTTGTTCTTGTATTGTTCTTCCCCAGGTGACAGCTCAGTTTTGAATTCAGAGGAGTTTATAAGTGAGGAAAATGACATCCGATTTGTACAAAAAATCCTAACAAAGATGCGGTATGCATAAACATCATTTGCAGTCTTCATGTATGCAGCACTTACAACTTGTAAATATTCAGTGATCACATTATCTTCAAAAAGAAGAATACGTTTTTGGCATGGATCTTTGCAAAAGATTGAAGGTAAAGTTATATTTATTATCTCTGAATCCAATTATTTCCATTTCAAAAGAATTTTGTATTTTCTTTACTATATTTCTTTTCTAATCCACCTTCTAGTGATGAGGAAAGAAGGACAGATTAAGTCATTGGCCTGAACTTGGGAGACCTCAGCGCTATCCTGTGACTGCTTCCTGTATAACATTGGAAATATTACTTCTTTTCTCTGGCTTTTTTTCAGATCATTTGCTATGAAGTCAACTTGTGTCATGACAACCATGTTCTCTAAAGTCAAAGGAGTGAGAAGAGATCTAAACCATCTATTATCTGAGAACTCCTGGCAACCTATGTGGTCAATAGACTGTCGTTGTTTACGGTGAGTCATACACTAATTTGTATGACAATATCAATTTTTCTAACAGGGGGAACAACAGTCGGGCCTTACAAAGATTATTTAAGGAGCAAATTGAATAAGGCTATAGTAGCATTAGAACATTATGACTATAAACCAGAGGCCATACATTTTCTGTGCACCAGTCATGGAGAGAGGTAGTATAGATGGAGCAACCAATGTGAAATTAATCCAGAAATATAAAATAATGGGTTGTGCATACTTTGATTTTACTGGGGCATTTAACCATTGAAGGTTTCTATGCACCGAAGAAAACCAAAATATTTACGTCGTCATCCCCTGAGGCTTTTTCCTCTAGAAAAGCATACTGGGAATAAGGCACGTGTGTTTCTGTGTAGCTTCCTCGAGGGCAGTAATTACGAATCTCTGTTGGAAGCAGGCACTTCCGTATGGCACAGTGGGGAGCTATAGGCTCCTTTGTGGAGTAGGGGCTGTTTGCACCTGGAAAGTAACGTGTTTCTGAGTCTGTCAGTACCAGAGTTGGGTATTTAAGAAGTCAAGAATTTCTTTTAGAAGAAAGAAAATATAAGCACGAAAAACATTTCGCTCTTCACATTTACATAACTTCTTTTGTTTTGTTGGTTTTGTTAGAGTAAAAACAAACATAGTGCTGTCTGTTCTCTGAAGAAATTTGAATCCAAAATAAAACCAGAAGCAGCAAATAGCAGTAACCAGCAAACAAAGGGAAACAAAGGAAGTGTGTAGGCTTTGAGAAGAAAACCAGCTTATACTGCACGTTAGATAAGCATTATTATGGTTCCTAACTACACTTAATGTAATTTCCCACTGTTTTATATCAATAAAGAAGGCACATTGACAAAATATTTTAAGTAATACATATAAACTTGAGATGCTCACCTGCTGCAGGATAATTACTCAATAAATACTCAAAGAGAACAAAAGAACAGCTAGAAACACAAAGAAGAGAACTGCAAATTCCAGTCTGAACGGTTCAGTAGAGCTGTTTTCTGTTTGGGTATCTGGTATCTGTTTTCTCACAGGTTTAGATCTGTACCACACTAGTCATTGATTTCCAATCTCAAGGATTCTCAATATTTACAGTAGCGCAGCTTCCCAAGAAACGTCAAGCTTTTCTACCGTCTAACCATGATCTTTACAGTCCTTTGTCAGTAACAGTCACTAGCCAGGGCTACTGTAACTCCTTGACACTTGGTCATAACTTGCACATTCCCATTTTCCATTCACTAACTAAAGGACGAGTAAGGTAAAAAGCTGACGATATGAAAGAACTGTGTTGTCTAATCCTGCCCTTCTGACTTGCGTGCTTTCCGAGCGCTGACTTTAGCTGTACAGCTTTACTGATTTTTGATAGGAATTGTATGGTCTCATTCAGGAATGGCGTGATAGGTTTAAGTATAACATAACTGAGTTCATGCTTTGATTGTGAAATGAATACTGGGGAAATAGGCCCACTTGCTGTCAGTGCCACAACTGATGGCCCCGTCAGCAGGATAGCAGTGAGATAGTCTTTAGCAGCTTCTCAGGAAGTCCAATTTAATTAAAAGCTTATCTCTTAATACAACGCCAAGCTTCTATACGACAAAGAAGTGTTTCCCACCATGTAAGCTTTCACAGCACCGCACTGAGCAAAATGTTGACTTCTCATTGCAGCACAGTAGAGGAAATTACTGTTTTGCCTTTGTTTTCTGTGCTGCTGCGAGAATGCGGGGTTTGAGAGAGTTTTTGTTTTCTTTCCTATGTGCTTTCCAAGATAACCAGACCATGAAAATCAGAAATAACTTGCAATGAGGCTTATTAAACTTGCATAAATCTGATTTTTATGGAGCCTGCGCCGTGACTTTCACTTATTGAAAGTAACTGTAAGAAGCTAATGTGAACTTGCAAGCAGATTAGCGGGCTCTTGCTGCAGTATGTTTTAGACTTTATGTCCAAGGAAGACTCTGGCACTCGAGTTGCTTAAGTGCTCTGATTGTAGCTTTCATTTTCAAGAAGTAGGAAAGCAGCGTGCAGAGCTCCTCAGAGCTTCAAAACGTGTCTAATTATTCACTAGAAGACTAACTCATTTTTTTGGAGGAGGCCAGTAAAAGGAAAACCCAGACACTACTACTGTATGTTTCCAACAGGTTGTAATGCTAACCATTGATGTGATTTGAGAACTGCCTAAAAGGCAAGGAATCCTTTCAGACTGCAGTTTGACAATGGTAAATTTTAAAAATTGCATGTGTAAGAAAGCTGAAACATCTTTCAAATGTATTTTAAAAAATTAATTTATTTGTCTGTATTTATAGCTTCTACCTTTAGCTTGATCCATTTCCCACAAAGGTCATACGTATGTCATGAAAGTACTTCATGCATGTACAACATGGTACACTTTACCTATTCTGTTCATAGGAGCAAATTCACTTCATATTATGAACAAAGCTTTGAGTAACTGCTATATTAAATGAACAAAAAATCAACCTGTAAAAAGGTAATGCACTTGCCAAAGACCTTGTTTCATCTAGATCCATCAGTCCTGTAGCATTATTCCTACTATGCCCAACAGCAAAAATGTGTAGAATAGAGCCCTAGTGACTTCTGCACGATGCCAAAGTGTACAAAGTGTCAAGAGCTTTTTCATGTTATTCCCCATCTTTCTAGGATATATACTGTGTATTGCTACAGAGTTCTTTTTTTATTATTAGATTTGCTCATCTTCCATTTGTTTAAAAAGGAATGCAAACTTTTCTCACTTACCTGTGTAACTAATATGAATTCAGTATGAAATTACAGGAGAGAGAACTAATATAGCTCTGCTGGTGTTAAGACTGTACAAAAATATTTCAAAAACTATTTTTACAAAAGCATGTACAGTACTCTCTTGTAAAAGGATACATTTCCGAGTAGTACTTGTCCTCACGTTATGCACATACCATTACTGTGGTAAAAATACAGTTCAAAAATATTGTACCTAATGAGCCACAGTGTAAACCTACTTGTTTATACATATGGAAATCATGACAGTGACTGTAGCATCCGAATTGCCAAACATGTTGGAGGAAGGTAAAGTATTCCACATTTTCTGTATCCTCTTGAAAGCTTTTACTCCTCCTATCCTTGGATAAAACATTGTGTTCTTATTATCATGAAACATGCAGTTATCAAAGGAGTTATAAAAAACCTTTCCTTTGAAACTCCATTTGATAGCTTTGAAAATACCACCCCACTTATAGGAGAAAACACCAAGGGAAAAAGTCTTGTGTTGACTTCCTCTAAAGGAATACTTTAAAAAATAATAATCAGTCTTTAAAATTATTAGGAATGCTAAGCATTTCTCACAGCTGTCAAAGACTTGTTAAACATTAGTTGTTCTTATTCAAAGGAAAGGCTGACCCAACTTTTCCTGTGAATTATTAACCTGTTCTCATCAGAGTTGTCAGATGTGAACAAGAGATGGCAGAGAGAGCTCTCAGGCCAAAATTCCAGTTGAGCGAATGAGTTGAAAATATACCATGGCAAATACCAAACATAAGAGACCAAAGTGTCATCTCAGTCTACTCAATGAATTTATATCAAGAATTGATTTGCAGTTCGGGGATTTCCTTTAGCAACCCGTTGGTATCACTGCTGTGAGCAACTTTCTAGAAGAAGGGACCTGAAGCAGGGGAGGGACGAACAAGCTGACCCCTGCAGAGGTACTGCTTTCCCCTTGACAGTGATGGAGGGAGGGTTTCAGCATGGCTGTATCGCCCTCCATGAAGGAATGCCTTTCAGACACGTCCTGCATAGGAGCGGCTTTCTGAGGTCAAGGGGATGTAGTTGCTATCGGGAGTCTGCAGGAGCAAACAGTCTCCTGCCCATCCTGGCACCTCCCTATGGGATGCGCCTCCCAAGTCTGGGGATGTAGTGAAGAAAATATCATCTGTGTTTTGTAACACGGACTTTCAGTTTCTCAGGGAAAGGGTAGATTTTCACAGTGTTCTCTAACGCTCAGGACATAGAAAACAATCACATGAGGAATGTTCCTCAGAGAATGGCTCTGCAGAGACATATGCTGTTCTCTATCTGTGGTATGTGTATATTTTTGAATTTAATCTTCTGATACTGTTATTATTATTTTTTTCCAAAAATTACTCAGTGTGGGAATACACCTACTCTACAGAGAATTTCTTCATTTAAGAGCTTCTCAGTGTGAGTGCCCATCCAGTCTGCAGAAGATTTCTTGCAGTCAGATTTTATTGTAGTGTGATCTGTTCTTGAGTTTGTCAAGTCTTTCCCCAGAGAAGGGGGTTACCCTTACTAAATTTCCTTTAATTTTTTCTTCATTTTAATCTGCGTTTCCATATTACTAATTCTTTGTTTCATTTGGATTATCTCCCACAAATCCTCTGGATGAGTATTGGGGTATATCCATGCACACACATACAGGTACACACACACATGGCATGTACTTGGAGACCTTATACAGGGTGTTCAAATTGTCTTTCATCTCACTTTTTACCTTCTAGAATTATATTATTATCTCACTAGATTATTAATTGTTCACTTTCACTTCCACTTTATTCCCTGTTGATGACCTCCCTGGATCATAACCTATAAGAAACCAAGGCTATGAGCTGCTCTGGAGACCTTTCCTGCATAGTTACGGCACGTCCTCTTGGCATCAGGAGCATCTGTGTAACTGCACTGGAAAGGATGGGCCATAGAGAGCCACTCAGCAGCACACCTGCCCTGTACACCTTAGAAACTTGCTGTTCTGGCAGCCCCTGCTGGGTAGGGCTGGGGAGCCAGGCAGGAGAGTGGCCTGTAGTTCCAGTACCACAAGGATTCTCACAAACTCTTTGCATAAATGTATAGCAATGCAATAGTGATTTTGTCAGCCTCTTGGTTTCATGGATCCAGAGCCACTCTGTGTCCCCCCACAAGGGCCGTTACTGTCCCCCACACCAGCTGCCTTCTGGTCTTCCCAGCCCAGCTGCCCAAACCATGCACCAGAATGAGCACTCAGTAGTTGTTCAGTGTACTGACTGTCTGCCAGTATCAACACTTCTGTATTCTCAAAACCTGTCAATGGCAGCTCACCACGGCAAGATACTGTACCAGCGTTAAGTCGGGAGAAAGCTTGTTGTGCTGTCAGGCAGAGCAGACCTCTGGGTCACAACAACGCTGTCAGCTGCATCTGCGTGCCACCAAAAATACAGTCATCAATGAAAGAAGGCACCTTAGATGTGTTTCTCTGGATTTGTTTCAGAATAAGTATGGTTATGTTGCTTAATTGTCAATGAGAAAATGGTTCAGATCACGTTCGCAGGAAAGTGCATGCATTTGAGCGGTACTCAGCTGACCATTCCCACTGCAGGAAAGGAAATCATTCCTATTTGCAGTCTCAGGAGATGGCTGGGCATGGAGCTCACTCGGCAAGGTCTGGAGAAGAATCTTGAATTATTAATATTAATAATAATGGTAAGTCATAAAATTTCTCAGAGATTCCTCTACATAGGTTTTGTGCATTGCTTAAATTCTGGAAGTGGTTAATTATATTCAGCAAATTTGTTAGCCATCAAAATTTTACTTTCAGTATTATTTTGTTAAGTATTTCAATAGAAATAGAGATTAACAGTGTTTGGTTCTATTAACAAACAAAATATTGGCAAAATCCAGTTCATTAGCGTGCTTATTCCTTACACCTTACAGACAAGTGGAGCTTCTGTTCCAGCCTGAGGAGTTTGATGAAATGACTTTCTAATCCTACAGCTTATTTCATATTCGTGGAGGTGATTTACGAGAACTGAGGGGAGAATCTGCATAGAGTTTTAGGAGCAGCTCAGATGCAAACTGAAGTTTCTGCGTAGTAAGAAACATTTGTGATACCCTGACATTGATCTTGAAACCTATGAATGCTGATGTGTTTGGATCCTGGGATTTAATTCGGGCTATTCCAGAGAAAGGAGCCAGACATTAAAAGTTAATCTAGTCAGAGGCTGTTTTTTCCCCACTGTTGGCCCCAAGCCTAGGTTGACATTATTTCAGTGCTGTTTCTACTAAATAGTCTGAGGGCAAAGAGCCGGGTTTTCTTGGCAAATGAGAAGCAGTCTTATCATTATGAAAATATTTGTGACAGCTCAAAGTACCTGGCGCTTTTTGTTACTTACAGCTTAAATTTGTCATGATACAGGTAGCTGTGGAGGATGTAACTAGTGAGAAGTAATGTCTTGGGGGTGGGGGGGGTTTAGTCTCACCTGGAAAGGAGGTCTGGTAAACACAGGAGAACAGAAGCACTCATGAGTGATATCTAAAGGAGTAACATAACTTCTCCATATGTAAAAGATATTTAAGTTTATGATCCAAGTATGATATTGTTGGCTGCAAAATCAGCGCCTTCTGCTTATTACTTCCTATGACTCCCAAATTCACTGCTTTCCAAAATAGTCGCCCATCTAGTATGTATGTATTGCTGACATTTTTTTTTGTTTTAGTTAAACTAAATGGTTGTCTCCAAAGACTGTCTGATGTGTGTCTTTGCCTACCTTTTCAGTGCTTATCAGTCTCTCAGTAGTAAGACTGTCAAGCCTTATGTCATCTGCAGATCTTCTTCAGTAATCTTTTAATGTTGTCTTCCAAGTAACCAGTAAATATTTAGGACAATCTCAGTGCGTGAATTGCTCTGTGGAGGACATTACTGGTATCACAGGGGTTTGCCTGTCTGTATATAGGTGTCTAGCACCACTGTAGATGCTGTAGGGTATCTGAGATGCCTGCATGGTTACTGGCAGCTACAACACAGGACCTGGTGGAGATCTGCACTCTTGTAGGATGGTAGTTAGAGCCAGGTGTTTGAATCCCTTCCAAAGCAATGTGAGAGGAGAGCCACTACAGGGCAGAAATCCTGCTGGTGTGTCGTGAGACCTATTTGTCCTCATGCAGTTCCTCCACTACCTAATTCTGCATCTCACATCAATCCCCTCAACTCCCCTGTGACTTTGATGAGGCCAAGTGATCCAGATCCACAACAGCGAGTTTTCATAGGCAGAAGTTCATCTACCATTGTCACTATATACCATGGGAATAATTTTTTGACCTTTTTTTCTATACCCTTGTGTCAACTTTAAATGTAATAGTATCTTATGCATTTAATATATGAAGGTATTAAGAAGGAGTAATTACATATGAAAGGTTTTTTTTAAAGTGAGTTTCATTATTGTTTTTTCAATTCCTTATTTTTTACTGAACTCGCCTTGCTTACCTCTTATTTTTAAATGACATTCACAATATTAAACATGGAAAGTTTTGTACACTGTGTGATACTGCTGAGTATAATTATATGATTCAGGTGCAAATTGAGCCTCAAAATGAAGCATAGTGCTCCCAGCATGTTTAGGTAGTTGTATGTCATTATTCAGCCTGGCTGCACAGTCAAGAGTGTCTAAATGTGACTATAGGTAAAAAAAAGAAATTACATTTAAAGAATTGTCAAAAAAAAGAAGACATTGTACAGCCAAGAGTGCGTTTGTGCATCTCTGTGTTTGTATATGCATACATGCACACAACAGCTGTATATTATTATCACAGTTTCTTGCTTATGAAACTAAAGCGCAATGAAAATTTATTTTTCACAATACATGTTACTTACTTAGCCTCTCTGTATTTGTATGCTGTAGCTGGTTTCAGTGGCTTGCTGGTTTTCACACCCTCCTGTAGTGGTATTATGTAGCTGATTTCTAGCATTGCTGGGTATAGTTTGGATCATTACGTATACCTCAGAAAGAAATTATGTTTACTGAGGTTAAAAGTAAAATCATAGAAACATTGCCATTTCTACTAATTCTCATGATTTTGCATTGTTATTTGTAATTAAAACCCTAACTTTTCTGTTTGCTAATTTCTTCTGCTGAAATTCTCAGTAAAATACAGGAAAATAAGTCCTTACTCAGAAGAACATCTTCTGGCAATATGACATATGTTTTATTCCCAATTTAGATACTGCATTATTCCTTTCTGTGGAATAATAAATAATAAAGGTTGGACAAGACTGCTTACTGCTTAAATATGTGGAAAAGGAACGTGCAAAAAGAAATAATAAAACTAGGAACTAAAGCAAATTTTTTTTGTCTTGTGGAAAAATCATGAACCTTTGTTACATTTGCTTACTGAACTGCTTGGCAGAATAAGAAAGCTCATGGGTAGGAGTACAATAATTCAGTTTCCAATACAAAAAATGTCATTTGTTCTACTAATAAGTTAACATCCACAATATATGATATTGGTGCACTATAGCTACATGAATACACTATTATAAGAGGGAATTTTAAAAATCTTGCTGTAATAACTTCCATATGGAAATGGTTATCTCATAATTACATTCAGGAGAGGAAATCAAATGCTATCTCAGATTATGAAAAGATTACATTTATTGTCTATTGACATGATAATAAGAGGGAGGAATTTCAGGTACACGATCAGTATACTGGGGGTAGGGAGATTTTTCTTTTTTTTTTTCTTTGATTATAAAAACTGGGAGAAAGGAAGGGGAGATTCTAGGAAGCCTTCTGATTTACAGTATCTTCTTTTTTTTTTTTTTCTTGCCTCCCACATGGATACAGATCATAAAAACTGTGACCAGGAAGGTCAATGTGTTTAAATATAATTCAAATCCATATCCAGGCCTACGGAAAATCTGCTCTGCCAAAATTAGCTGTACTTTATGGTGCAAAATAATGTTCTCGGGTTGCTTTTCATACAGACAACTTCATACACACACAAAGACATATAGATATATTAGAAAATATTATACTTCCCATATTGCATAATGTAGAGAGAGGGTTAAAGAGCAAACATTACACATTGACTTTCTTTGCTCTTATGTGATAAAAGCATGTCATTGTGTTCACAGTAGCAACAGCTAACACAAACTAAAAATGAATTTTCTTTCTCATCCGCAGTTTTTATTGAGTTTCATCTTCCTGTTCACTGCCATGGGCTATTATTCTGTACACCTGCACTCAGCCAGAAATATAATGAAAAAGAATCAATCTCTGAAAAGAAAGTTATCACCAGCCAATAACGTTGGGCCACTTTCATGGGTCCTGCAGTGTTTCATCCAATTGCCAAAATGCCTTACCCTTATAAACTGAAGATGGTCTCTCAGCTGCTCTTCCCTGTAAGTACAAAATCACTGTGTGCTACGCAGGTGATCTAGAATATGATATTAATACTGTGGAATTCATTAGGGCAGAATGAAAACAGTGTTAATTTGTGTATCCAGAATAGATTGTCTAAAAATTGATGGACAGGAATACCAGAAAACCATTATTTCTGAGAAAATGGGTGAGTGCTTCAGTATTCTGTGTGCATTGCCTTTTTTGTGTTCAAAGCTGCTCGTGTTCTGTTTGTGATTTTCTCAGTTTAAAATTCAAGAATTGCAGATATTTATTGATTAGTAGCAAACTTGCAAGGCATTCACTGAGAATATTTATGTTCTAGGTTTTTTGACTGCATGTACGAGTATTCTGTTCATGACTGGAGGAGCATTTCTGTTGGAATCAGTTTCCCAGTGTTGACATTCATAACTATCTATTTTAAATGATCACTCTGTAAGTAACTTTCCACATTAAATTCATTTATTTCGGCAAATATTTCTGCTACTAAACTAATTTGCTTGAAGGCAAATATATAGGTGGTATGGATATTTTCAAAGTAAATATAATCAGTTTTTGACTGCCTTGGGAAAGTATGTCTACCCTCTTGCGTAGAAGCAATATATAAAACATAACATCACTACGAGAAGTGTATTATTTCCAGGTTCACCTCACAGTAGATCTGGAAATAATGAGTCCGCCGAGTCCTCGATTCAACAATTGTCATTGACTTGTGTGGATACACTCTAATGGTTGACTCGATCTCTACTCTAAATGAATCAACACTGAACAGTAATTTAGCATATGTAACAGCCCTGGCACAGAGCACTTGCTGTCAGGAGGGCAGAACTGATTGTTAGTCTGCAGAAGGACTTCACAATCAGAAATATTATTAAGGCCTTTTTTTTTATTTTTTCACCCTTAAAAACTGCAATTCAAGAACATTTCAAAATTGATTGTAAAATGCTTTTGCAATCTTTTCTTTGGTGAAGATGCTTCTGCCAGAACTTAACGACAAACAATTAAGATGTGTTCGAAGTGTTGTCTCAGGTAGAGTTCATTTCCACTGAGTCCAAGACAAATTTGTCAGTGCAAGAACCCAACATCACACCCCAAATTCTTCCAGTTTAACTTCAGCCAAGTGTACTCCACGCACAGCTTCAGACAACGCGGCGATATGTCACCTTCCACGGGAGAAATATTTGGAGAATTTGCATGTATTGGAGACAAGCTCAGGTAACGAATTCATCCTGTGAGAAATGTACATTTTACTTTCAGCTAAGGGTATCTAAGCTCTCGGAAAGGAGGAGCTCAGTGGGCTTAGTTATCAGGGCTTATGTGGACAGACAGACAATCTACAAGCACAGACAAAGATTTAGGCAGCTGGGAAGTTAGACGTAAAGAGGTTCTACAGATGACCGAGACATTTAGAAAGGACTTCTCATGTGCTTAAACAGGAATTGAACTCCACAGATTGACATGCAGTAGATTACTCGCTGAGATGATGGCATGCTGCATTTTTGAGCTAGCAAGTGTCAATGTCTTGAATTATTCCATTTCCCCCCAGTTAGTTATTCCACCTGTTGTATGCTCCTATGACAGTTTGGCTGGTCTGACTGTTCATAAATCCAGTGTGACTTGCTGTTTCTGAAATATCCCAGATGTTAAGGAAATACATTCCGGGATGAAATGAGGGAAATGAAAAGTCAGTTCATGGATCTGTTTAAAACCTTTGATTCATTCCATAACAGGACTGAAGCAAATTTTTTTGTAAGGTTTGGGTTATAGTTTGGTTCTGGATAAAGCCAGGACCACCTTTGCCTTGTTCTGTTTCTGAGGTTACGGATATGCACAGGTCTGATATGTAAAAACAGGCTGACACACTATCTCCTGACATATACTTAAGCCTAAAATCCCTAGGCACGCACATGGGGAAGCCTGCCCCGGCCCATCCCTGGTGGGACTCATGCGACTAGGGAGTGGCTGAAGCCACTTGGTTTTGCAACCTACGCCCTGAGCTACAGTGCAGCTACGACCACATTTGCCTCTCTCTGTAGATGGGGCCGTCTTCCTGCAAACCTCCCTGCAATCTTCCTGCAAACCCTAGTTTCGTTATGTCTGGTAAGGTTGAAAAGAGCCTGCTCCTTAGGTCATCTTCTTTGCAGGTTTATTTAGACTGACGTTGGTCTAACTGGAAAAATTATATCTTATCTTCATTAGGACATTTTGAAGACAAACTTTAAAGACAAGACATTGCCTAATAAGAGTGTTTTCTCTTAAAAGTGTTGTGATTAAATGTGGTCATTTACCATCTTATTCCAAATCCACTGATTATAAAGCCAGTTATATGAGAGCCAAGAACACACAGTTCCTTCTGGCTGCATTGGAAATAAGTGCATTGAAGCCAAATTAACTTTTTAACTGCACTCATGATCTGTAAACAGGATTTCAAAAATGAATTCCTGTGCTCCCTTCTTTTCTAGCACTCTCCACTGCAGCCTCCACCCCAGGCTTTCACAAAGCTGTACCAGCCCAGCGATTGCACTCTGCTCTCTTCAGCTCAGTCCAGAGAAGCTGATTCCCACTAAATTGATACCCCAGATTTATATCCTAACATTTGAAACGTCAGGTGGTGTTTCCCCATCGCCATAGTATACTGCAGCTGTTTTCAGAGCACAGAGTTAGGCCAAGAGCTGATTTAAATTATAGCTGTAGTGCCATCTCACGTGATTTCACTTGTGCAAATCTAAAAGCAGAGCATGTGCCAAATGGTTCCTATATAGCAGTTCCCTTATATACTCCTTGCGTAGCTCAAGTGCAGCTTTATCTAGAAGAGAGAAATTTCCACAGAGACACACAATAAAACAACTTTCAAAACAGTAAATCTGCTTAATGATGACTACTTGTTCACTCAATAAGATAAACTGATGTTATAGCATATTTTTTGGTACAGTATTAGCAGATAAACAGGTTTTTTTTTCCAGAAGATTGTTTAAGAAAAGGAAAGAACGCAGAGAGCAGATGCATGATGTGCACTTTCACTGACTCCTTTACTCCTCACTCGCTCTTGCTGCCTGTCCCCTCTACCTTCCTGGGGTTCCTAATCTGGGTTAGTATTAGGACCGCTTTTTTGTGGTTTTCAAAAATAAATTGTATCATTCTTACTGAATGATAAATCAGGAAGTGCAGTTAATCAGACATCCCTAAGGGAATATATTAATATGGCAGTTTTAGGTATTGCACCTGAAATTGTTTTTCTTTTGGTCAGTACATTAAAAGGCTACCCTAGGCACGCTGATTACAGAAAACTCAATTTTTGCATGTGGATACATGTTTCCTGTAGCATGTTTACTTAGCCAGTCTTCACTTTTTGGTTCTAGGAAAAAATCTTACCTTGTTGTCAGTGTTGCAAGCCCTTGCTTGTCAACGGATCAGCAGTAGGTAAGAAAACAGCATCCAGGCTTTCTTGAATACTCTAAACCTGAAAATGTTGTCCAAGGCAGAGCAAATGGAACAACTGCAGAAGTACCACACTCCATTTCAGTAAGACAGCCGATACTGTCTTATTCATATACTTCTCTCTGAGCCTATTTTCTTTTCTGAAGCTACTTAGTAATTCCTTCAGCTTAATGAGCTACCATTTGGCAACCACTAAGCAACTTTGATTTAGTGATGTGACACTCTTAAAAAGAACCTGCAGTATATGTGCTCAGAGCTGGCTGCTGACTATCTGGCACAATAGCAGGTATTGACTTCAAATAAAAACACGTACTTTGTTACTGACAAGAAAGTCCATGTTGTTTCTGTGTTAGTTGTACTGTATGTCAACCTCTGTCAGTGTGGGACTGCCTGCTGTCATCACACGAAATTAGCCTAACGTGTTAGATCCAGTCCAGAATTCAGAAAGTACCTGGAGCAGAGTATGAAGATTTGGTAAAATTTTGCTGAAGACTCTAGAATTATCTCCATGATGATTTTCTTCAAGTATTGTCTTACTTAACCTTTACAAAGGCAATTAAGAGCCTTATCTCAATCATATGACTGAACCAAATAGAGATTTAGGATCCACAAGTTTCTCATGATAGCAGTTTAAGTTAACAAAATTCTCTTTCCTTTCTATTCTATTCCTTTCTGCCGATATTTTTAAAAAATGAAATTAAAATTTCTATTCTTCCAACAACTTGGAAAAGAGAAGTTCTATCCTTAACTTTATAAATGCTGGAGAACTACCCCTATACAGTAAGCATGAATAGTTGTAGAAGAATTTCCCATCTTTTATTTTTCAGTGTCTTTTTTTTTAAGCCTATGACTCATATTTCACTCTGCGTACTTTAGCTTAATTTTCTGCATGCTTCCTTTCCTTATCTGCTCCTTCTTCCCACATTGCTCGTCTTCTCTTCAGTGCTCTTCCCTCTGTATGCCTCTCCCATACATAATCACCCACTCTTTGCTTAAATATCCTCACAGAAAGACAACTGTATATTTTAAAAATCTTTTTGAGGGGAACTCTAAGATGGCAGAAGGGATAACACTGTTTCTCTTTTCATCCATCCACAACTCCACAATTTATCTCCCCTTGCAATTTTCCCCTTTTTAGTAAAATCCTGTATCATATGCTTACTTAAATGTGTAAATTTATTCAGTTCTAGGGATTGACAGCAAAGGGAGATTTTTAATTCAGAATGCTTTTCCAAGCAGAAGGAAAATATATATAAGAAATTCACTCCATGTTTCCAGTCTAATTGAATTTTCTAATCTTTTAAATATTGAAACCATACTTCTTGATGTTTGTAATTCAAGCTTCCCTTGATAATACAGTTAAAGCAAATCTGAAAGCTTATCCTTGGGAACAAAAACTACATTGACTTCTAAATAATGAATTTATAATACTGAAGACTATTATGTAACAGACCCCAAAGAAGTATTTTTATTTGTTTCCAGATAGTGACACTTCTCAACATTATTTATTGATTTCCTCTGATACGATTGTAATCAGATTGTCCCTTTGATAAGCCTCATTCAGAAGCTAATGGAGGCAAAGGTTGTGGAACAGAAAGTGAATGGAAACAACTGAAAAAACTGATAGGAACAACTAAGCCCCCATCCCATTATTAATTACCATTTTTTCCTCAGAAATTGGGGGTTCTACACATGTTCCTTAGGATTAGAAAACAGATCTTGCAACACTGGCAAAGTTGTATTTAGGGAAAAAAAAACCATGCATGTCTTTGTCATATAGACCTTGATGTTTAAATTTCCCATTGCTATCCATTTTTGTGACTGCTTTTAGAGTCCATTTGAAGAAAATTCTGAGGTGTGACTATTAAAACAGTCACGTAATAATGGGGAAATAATAGTCTGGTAGCACTGTAAATTTCAGTCTGGATGTAATCTAATGGGAAAGCAGACTTTCAGGTACCTGTGTCCGAAGCTCTAGATGGTTTTGATGTTAGTTACAGAAGATGTCCTTTGGACTCCATCATGTCATTGCAATGATCAACATCAGGTCTGCATGATATTATTATCTCTGCATTGAATTCAAGGAACCTCAAAAGTACTTTCTTTTCTTTGCTTACAGAACTGTATAATATGTGGATTCAGGGCTTTGGTGAGCTGATTACTAAAATGCATTTTAAGCATGCTATAATTGGAACATACTTTTAATTTGTTGTAATTTGGGAAAAATAATGATTTAAGACAAAAATAAATTCTAGTATTGTAACAGTATAATTTTGGTTGGGTTTTGGCTAAAGACAAACTTTCTCTTAAAAGAAAAAATAAATAACATAAGCTTAGCCAAGGAGGACTTAATCTCCATGAAATTAATAAGAATGGCACTAGAAAGCTAAATAAATATTTTTTTAAATCCCCATCACAGAATAAATTCCTACATAAGTTTCAGTGCCAGATAAGAGCAAAACAATTGCACAGAATAGGTGTGCTCTGTTCTCTTGCTCAGAGATCTCTCCAGTGAAGTTGATTAAGGTGTATATGGTCCAATGTTTTCAGCCATGCATATAATTTTTATATCTTGCTTTCCCCAGATTAAATATTAAGCCTATGTTTTTCCTAGCAGTAAACCCTATTTATAACAGAAGAGATCAGAAACTAATTTTGCTTATGCATTTAACTATTTAATTATGTATGACTACCTATATATTTTTGCTAACAGAAATAACAATAGACTGATAGTATGACGTTGCTGATATTTGCTAGCATTTTCTGTAATGAAGGAGGACAGTCTTTTCCAGACATTTTGTTTTATACCTAGAAAGAAACAGATTTCTCTGGCTCCCCAGCCACACTCTTATCAGCAAGCAAGATATGGCTAAAGAATGTGTTATAATTGTTCACCTTTGTGGGAGTATGAATAACATTCATATTAGATTTCTCATGCAAAGAGATGCCAAGAAATTCTTTGTGTTCCTGGAGATTTCAATAGTATGCCGAGATAAGGGCCATTGATTTGATTTGTTATCTCTTGTGTACTTTGAAAGCAATCATGATTTCCAGTTTTTAATATTCTTTTCTCCCCATGGAATATGGATAGGGCATGTCAACAAATATAAAAAATATATACAGATATACATGTGTGTGTGTATTTTAAAACTTTAAGTAGTCCTTAAACTATTAGTATTTCAAAAGCTTGATCTAAAACCAAAAGAAGTAATATATTCCTGGTGTTTTCAGTGGGCTTTGGACTGCCTTTTCTACTTCCTTAGGTCAATTAAGTGTGTGTTTTTTCAGTGAAGGTATAGCTTTCAAAAGATCTGCAATAAGATTTAACTGCTGGAAATGAATAATAACCCTTAATTTGGAATATATGACTAAGAATCATGTTACTTCATTAAGAACGAAGAAAATATTTATATGGTCTGTTGAGCAGTGAGATAGCACTTCTCAGTCATCTGCTTACATGGGAGTAACCTTTTAACAATATCACATATATTTCTTGTATGAAAGGATATGTTTGTTTGCTCCTGTCTTTTCAAATCCTTTTCACTGGATTGTAAATCTCTTTGCTAACTCATATTGCTATAGTGGCCCTTGATAATAGTCCGTGTCTTAACTTTCCAGACTGGCACCAACTTAAAAGAGTAAACCACTAAATATCATGAGAGCCAATTGGATAATTGTAGGTAACGTGAGGCTGAGTGAATTTTATCTTTTCAGCAAACACATTTGCAAAAATGCAAGTTCCATCACTCCCAAGCCATTTGCAAATATAGCCAGAATTTGCCAAATACAGTTCATAGACTGGAGGAGAGAACTAGAAGTGGTGGAGTCACCATCCCTGGAGGTATTTAAAAGATGTGTAGATGTGGCGCTTCAGGACATGGTTTAGTGGGCATGATGGTGTTGGGTCAATGGTTGGACTTGATGATCTTAGAGGTCCTTTCCAACCTTAATGATTCTATGATTCTATTCTATGAAAGAAAAAGGGGGAAAAGAAAGGAAAAGGAGCAAGGAAAAAAATGCTTTGCAGAAATGGCAGTTATAGTCCCCTTCCAGAGTGTGCTTTGTGAGACAGAAGTTGAATGGTCCACAGCTGGCCAGGCACAGAGGACTTCTCATCCAACTGGCACATCCCCCAGTATGCCCCAGGGAGGACCCGGCAGTTCAGCAGAGCCCTTACCACCTCTGCTGCCGGTGAGGCACAGCTGCTCACCATGTACTAAGAAGACAAAAACAAAAAGAAGAAAGTGAACATATTACAGATGACTACAAGAATGTATATAAAATGCACTTGGGAGATGTAAGTACATCACCTTATGTCTTCTTGTACTCTAGTGTGCCCCCACTGCGGTAATATAAAGTTACCATGCATCTTGGTGTATGAAATCTCTACCCTCTGTTGTTCTATTCCTATAATTAGATTGCTAGTTTGTTAGCAACATTTCGTATTTGGTTTCTTAGAGTATTTCTCTTTTGTTTTGCTTTAATGTTACATTTAATGTGTCTTTAATAACAAGTACATTGTGGTTCTGAAAACCTCATCACCACTCAACATGGTACAATGTAATTATTCTGTTTAGTTTTGGGGGGTTTGTTTGTTTGGTTGTTTTTTTCCACCTCTGCTCATTTTTCCTGCTCCTCTGCCCCTGCCTAACAAAGATTCACTGTAATAGAAAACAGGCTCGGTAATAACTGCCTGTTATGTTTTTGCTTAATGTACTGTGCAAAATATGACAAGGGTGAATGTTAGTAGATGTAACAACAGTCAGAATGTTTCTTTATTCCAGCTGTTGTATCCTCTATATGCAATAGTTAGAAAAGATGTTAAACAAACTGGGAATAAGTTGTAAATCTAAAGATCAGAAAATTAAACTCTACTTTTTTTTTTTTTTTTGTCAACATTGAAAATCGCATCTCAAGTTGTGGGGTTTTTAATTGCTTTTTTTCCTGTTTTACACTTATGTTGTGTGCTTTTTGTTTGGTTTTTTTTTTTTATCCTGAATAGGACAAAGGGGACGGTGGAATGGTGTAGTATATAAGCCTAATGTGTTTAAAAAAAGTTTCATTCATTAATGTCTTGAGATTCCTGTATACGCATAATAGAAGCAATTCTTTCAATACAAACTGCAGAGAAATCTCTCTTTATTTGTGGCATATTGAAAATTGATCATGATTGCCAGTCCTTTCAGCTAGATGTTATTTAACTAGGAAACCTTCGTTTTAATTTAATTCAATTTAAAACATTTCCAGCATCCTACTAACAAACTGTACTAAAAAACCATTCAAGTCTGACACACATTTTACAAATTGCAGTCACTGTGAAAACATGGTTTAATTTATATAATTACTATACCTTTACTTTAAATGCTGATCTGTCACAACAACACATGTATTTCTTACATTTTCTGTAAGAATATGCTATATTTTCAATCTCCATACACAATCCATAAAACAGTTGCTGTCACCCATACTCTCTCTTATTCTAGCTTTGATTCTTCTACTTGAGAGGTATCTGCATGCCAATTTTTATTGCATTGCTAATCTGAATATATTCATCCTGGATGCATTCGTTACCCTGGGCTATCTTTAGTATTCCAAGAAAAGATGCAACATAGTGTATATTCATTGTTTCAGTTCTATAGCTCTATTTGTTTATTTGTAAATCAATATATTTCAAGCCTCAAATTGAGACCTGAAATGTCAGATGGAATCAAAACTCAAATAATTCCCTGGCTTCTGTTTTGACAGAAACTCCAGGTTTTCTTGCAGACCTTTGCATAAGATCTACTCTGGAAAGAAAAGATATCTCTGTAGGTGAGAAACATACATCTATATTAGAAAAAGCTGCCAAGTAGGCTGACTTAAAAGTCAGCGTCAAGTATAAATTTAATATACAGGAGGTGACACACTTGTTATATTTAAATTAGACACTGAGAGCCTGCTTCGCAAAGTATCAAGAGCTCATGGCAGAACGATTATCATGATCATATGCATCTGGAGTAAGGGATAGATATGCTTATTTTGTAAATGAGCAAATGTGTGTAATTGCATAATTGCTTTAACAATAAATGTCCTGCAGGGTATCTGCATATGAAAACTTAATTATGATACATGTTTTTCTGGAAGGAATTGGAAAAAATAAGTCCAGAGTTGTGTGCAATTGTGTGTGCTTTTCTAGGTTTTGAAAAATAAACTATTACTTTCACTGAAAGAAAGCACAAGGCTGTTTAAAATGCCAGTTTAGAAATTGGTTTATATTTCTGGATTCCCTCTGTCCTACATCTCCTATTAATAGATATCAAGGAGCCAGCCACAGTCCTCATTCCAAATAGCACTCTTCAGCATTGCTTTCAGTTGTGTCATTGGCGCAGGGTGTTTATAGACATCCTGGTGGCAGATGATTAACATTGCTTTGCACCAGTCTCCATTTGCTACCTCCCTCTGACACATCACCTACGCTGAAAGCTCAGGTCACTGATCCAGCAAAGCTACTGCCTAGAACAGGACCTTACACTGAGAAAACTTTCGGGTATTCACAGACTAATGAATTTAGTCCAGCCCTTGCTAGTAGCTAAAATTTTCTTTTGCTCCATGTGCCAATGAAAATGTGCTAAACATATAGCTGATATGGTTGAGCCTTGCCGTTTTCTGCATTGTTGTATATATTCAGTATACGTGCATGTTCCCAATGCAATAGCCAAATGAGCAATCCCATGCAAACCTTATGGAGTTCTTTAATAATTTACGTTTCAACACTATAGAAGAAGAATATATTTCACTGTTAACATTGTTCATACAATTGCCTTTGGAATCTTTAAATTCCTTCTGTGCAGGGAGAAGAAACTTTATTTTTCTAACAGGACAATAAAATAACTTACCCAAGTGGAATATTTTAGGTTATATAGCCACACTCCTGTTTGGTACTGAATTTTAACATTCCTTTTAAAGGTTTTGCCCTGAAATGCATCAATGAGCTATTTCCTCTGCTCATCTCTTCAAGAAACTGAAAATGTAAGATATAAAATGTATTACCTTATAGGAAAATTTTCTGTGAATTGCTTTACAGTATACCTGAGTCTGAGCCTCTAGTCTTGCGGTCATAACAGTCCTATTTAAAAGCTGTAGAACTATCTCTTGCCTTCTCTTCAATTTCCACACTTCCTTTTAGACATTCATAATTAACAGCAAATCTCAGATTTGATTTAATTTATTCCTAATCCTTGCCAGAAGCTGTATGGGAGACATTCACTTCACAATCCTGCTGATCAGAGCTGGGTAAATGAGTACTTCTAGCAGGAGGACTTGTGATAATATGTCTTTGAAAAGGTTTAGAAAAGGCTTTTATTTGAGCGTAAAAGACAGACAGATATACGTTAGTCTGGGGAACTTCAAAAAAGACAAGCCTATCTACCAATCTCTAATTCATTATGCTGCAAATGTTGAGATGTTTTCCCTTAAGGCTTACTCAGCAGAGTTAGTATTTACAGGGCATTATATGAAATAACCTGTTATGCCACAGGGAAAGCATGATGCAAGGGTGAAAAAGAAGATAACTGTATAATATAAATTTTGGGGGAAAAGCTTGCTGCTTTCCTCACAGACATAGAAGAGTAGGTGGAGTGTAGATCACACCAACCAAAAAAGATCAGACTGGTTTCAAGAGTCAGGTATGCATTTCTAGCTGGAGCATGCATCCAGTCAAAAAAAATCTTAAGCGATGGCTGTTTCGTGACTATGAAATGCTAGAAAGCTGAACCTAACTTGCTCTTTGCCCTATCACTAAAGGGGTGTATCTCCTCTTCTCAACATATGTGGCATTTCTTGTCTTTCATTAGACATGCTCCCATCCTTCCTGTGGCACCTATTAGGGACTTGCTTTGAAGATCCTAATTAAAAATTTGAAATGCTAAATTTTTCAGTACTGTTTAAAAAGGAAGGCTTATATGGAAGCTGAAAAATGGGGGAGCCTACCAGTTGCTAAGTGCCCATGTACTTAAATAAGTGGGGGAATATTTGGGAACTGAGCATCTGGACTTCAGCACCTAAATTCCTCTTTTTTTTTGCCCTTAGGGTGCCTAAATCCTCCAGCTAAATGATGGTAAGAGCTCTTCTTTTGCTTGTGGGAGCTTAATGGGAATAAATACATTTAGAAAGAGCACAACCTGTCAAAGACCTATGATACGAGGGGCCAGGTAGCTGTCTGTAGGGAGATGTTTTAGTTGTTACATCAATGGTTTAGTTCAAACGAACTTTGTACCTGGCTATTGCCAGCTTCCTCTCCTGGTAGCAACCAGGACGAGAAGTATTCTGACCCATTAATAAACAGCTTTAAAAAGAGCCAGAAAACAATCGTATAACTTGCACATAATTAAATAAGATTTTTAATTTGGAGAGTTTCCATCATCCCTTTTCCTTCAGATTTGAAGTATTTTACAAGGTGAAACCATGGTTTAAACAGAGTTTATAGTACGTATTAACAGCTATTTTGAGAAAAGAAAGGATGGAGTCCATTTAGATAGTTTTGAAGTGTTGTTTTTTGCTATTGATGTTCAATTCTATTTGTTTTAAAACAAATAACTTGCACAGTAGGAGAACAAAAAAAAAAAAAAAAAAGAAAAGAAAATGCCACTTCTGTCTGTCAGCTTGTACCTTTTGAATTTCCTTCCCCTGTAGCCTTGCTGCTGGGAAGTTACAGGCACAGTGCGATTGTCTTATCAGCCGCTCTGAAACTCAGCAAACTTTTAGCAGCCTTATGTTGTTTAAAGCATTGCTTTCAGGTTGCAATCTCATGGCAGTGCTGCAAAAAGGTGGATTTATCTTGCTGGCTAAACCCAATGTGTATTAGACAGAAATCAGGAAAAGCAGCACAGGAAAGAGGAAGAATCAGGAGAAAATTAACACGCTAGGGAAGCAGTAATAGCTAGAATCAAAGGGTCGCGCCAAGTATTGTCAGAGCCGGTGAAGAGAGAGATGCTGCTTAATTTCTGCCTCTGCATTCAGTCTGCTGGGATACATTTCTCCATCAGACCAACAAAGGCACCGCGGTGGGGTTTTGTGTGCAGCAGATCCAGTCATCATCGTGAAATTAATTTCTCCCGTTTGCCATACAGTCTTCCATATGCCGTCTCCAAAAGGCAGCAACAGGCCCTTTCCAAAACATTAGCCTCTCAAGAGTGACTCTCGGCAATTTCAGTATCCTATATACCATCGCCCTCTTTACAGAGCTGGATGTAGTCTTGCCGATTGACAGCCCAGTCAGGAACACTGGGGTGAGTTTAAATCAAGCTTTTGCAGTTTGAATCAGTAAGTCTTTTCTAACTGTTACTTCAGTGTATGGTTACTTTTGAGAGAAAATTTGGAATATAGACTGAAATGGACCTTGGCAAAGAATACACATCTTTCCAGAACAAGGGCTGTAGGGTGGTTACCACCCTATTTGTCATTGTGTGACTAAATCAGACTTGATCTTTTGACATGGTTCAGTCTCCTCTCAACCTCTAATTATATCTGTTGTTCTCCCTTCAATCTGCAGCAATATGTTAATATCTTTTAGTAGCTGAGCCATTATGCCTAATTAAGGGATTGCAAATAAATAGGGGTGGACAGTTCCGAATGTACAATAGCTGCAGATAAATAGAGAGGGACAGCTCTCAACATATGGCACTGAATGCAGCCATAAGGCCTAAAGTATGTATTTTAACTGCCGAATTTTATGAGCAGCTTCCAACTGGCTTTCATTTGGCCTCAGCTATATGTCTGACAATCATTGTAAACAGTTTTTGTGCCATATTACTTTTGTGCTCAATGGCTAGAATTTATGCATGCAACATTCATTTGCACTACAGACTGAGACTGTTCAGAGAAGAAATATTTCATGTTTGAGAGGATGCACGTTTAGTGTGAATGTTCATGTTAGTATTACTTTCCAGACTAATACAAAGGTAAGCGCTATTAATATCTGTTAATACCAAGTCTCAATGTTCTTTCTCCATTTTTTTAAAGATTCTTTACTAATATTCTAGAAACATTATTTGACTATCCAGCCTTTATCAAATGACTATCCAGTATTTATCAAATAAAGCTTAATAATTTACACTTTGATTTAAATAGCCATGGTGGCATCTCAACAGAGAAGAACCACCTTTAGAAGAACTGAATACATAAGGCCTCTTCAATAATTTAGTTCCTTGTTAAATTCTTACATAAATGAAGGGCAAGAATTGCTTCTCTGAGGCCAATTTGCAATAAAGAGAGCGATGCAGTGGTGAGCCAGCACCTTCAAGGCCTACGTCTAGCAGCTGGGGTTATTCTGGAGACAGCACCTTCCTGGAAAAGCAGGGGAAGTACGAAATTTGGGTTTATTGCTCTGACTATTGCTAGGGAAAGGAGACTGACAAAGACCAGGGGCTTGGACTGGTGCTGCCAATTTGGGGAGGGTGCCCCAGCCCTCGCTGCAGGCATGAGCATCCTCCTAATGGCAGCAGCAAATGCTAAAGACCCTACAGTGAGGAATAAGGGATCCCGTGGCAAATATACTGTTCCTCCACCCAGTTGCCGTCTCCTTTTGTACAGCTCATGTAGAAAGCCTACCACTTTTTTCATTCTCCTACCCAAAATAAGGACCAACTTTTCCTATGCCTTGAGTTAGACCTGATTGTTACTATCTCTGTATGCTTATACTGCTAGTTAACTATTGAGTTTGCATTAATTTCAGGTCAAAAAAGAGGGGTAACACTAGTTTTTAACATTAAACACATAGTTTTGAGAGTAATATTAGGGCTTAACTGCACAAAGCAATTACGTCACTTTATTTTATTTGAAAGCTCAATGAATTTTTTAAAACTGATTTTGTACTTTAAAACCCTCTCTGCCCAAATACAAAATTAGAAACATGTTCTTAAGGCTCTTCAAGCAGGGTATACTACCTTGATGTCACCCAACTGAGCCTACTCTGCTACACAGTCTGAGTGTCATCATAACCAATCAAGAATGAAGACCAGAAAATTTAACAAGATGGTTCCAGAAAAAAAATGGGTTTTAGCTACAAGACTTTTTGCTGTTGAGATTAGAAGTCTAAAGCTTCCAGGGAAAAAAGAAAAAAAAACCACTATGGTGTAGACACTCTTTGTGCAAAGGGCTTTTTAAAAATTATTTTTAAGGAAAACATAAAAAAATATTCTTTTTATATGGAGGATCATTTTTGCAACATTTTAAATGCTAGAAGTGTGGTACCTGCACACTGTGAAATGCACTCTTTGCATGAAATATTCTTTATAACTGGCAATGTGTAAGGTAAATTAGTATAATAAAAGTAGATGCAATTTCTGTAATTATACTACTGCAAATCTTAAATACATTCAGATAAAGAGTGAATATGATTTGCATCTGTGAAACTAAGTTAAATATTTCTCATGAGGAGAATCTGAACCTCTAATGCAATCCTATTAATTGGAAAAGTAGAGGTTATTTTGGCTACTGTATGACAATGTGTTATCCCCTTCTTTTCAAGTGACAGAAAGAAGAAGAACCTGGACCTTTCCTCTTTCTTGTTAATACAAATTATTTGCTTATGCCCTTTGTAATTACCATTTCCAATTTCCACCTGTCAGTTCTAAAATGTAATCTAAATTCAGGAGCCTAAAAATCATTTCTTCCTCAGCTGTTTGTTTCTGTTCCTTCCATCGTCTCAGGGCACTACCTCGGTTAGCCTGAAGCAGAGGAACGTATGACTGCGAGGTGCACGTGGTGATGAGAGCTCACCCAGAAACTGGAGGTCTAACCTTACGCCTTTGGAGTCAGTTGGCGTTTTTGCCATGGCTTTCAGTCGTGAAGGATGGTGGATGGCATCTTACGGTAATTCACAATATAATGCTTTCCCTGGGAAAAAGTACACTTTACAGCTCATTGGTTCTGTTTGCCTTCAAAATAAGGATGGTTTGGGCCTTATAAATTGATAGCTTTCATCATAACTACAAGGTCTGCTGACTTTGAATGAAACTCTCCCCCCCAAGTACAATCAATTCTAAAACTCAGGTTTCACTCTGCTTTTGTAATTGGAAAGAAATACAGGTTATAGACATGCAGTAGTTGTCACCAACAAAGAAGTATCAACTTACCCTGCTGTCATCACCATAGATTTGCCTTTTTTGTGTTTCATTGTAAACTATAAGCATTATTAGATGCTAAGCATTGCTTGGCAAAGAGTTTTCACAAACATACTATTGGTGATGAATGCATTTTTGCATTTTCCTTTGAGGAGATGCCACATATTTTTAATGTCTGGTCAGTTCAGTCACATGCTGTTTATGGTCTTCCTGGCTGTTTTAACTACCATATGAAAGAAAGAAATATAACTAAAGGGCAGTGACTGGAGAAATCTATGAAAAAGGGTGGAATAAGATCTTTGTGAAGGAACACACAACAAATAGCTTTATAGCTTGCTTATAAATTAAAGTATTATAAAGTTGTTGTGGGTTGTTTGGTTTTTTTTTTTTTTTCAAAAAAAAAGGCAAAACAAACACCCTCATTGAGAGAACGGTGCTAGGTGAGATTTATTGGTTGCCAAGCCAAATTTATGGTCATTTTGTCTTGCCATGTGCACATTAATTATGTTTCTGCATGTTGTTATTTGCCTGGATGTTAGTCAGTATAACTAACTAATATTTTGGTTGAGTTTATGCTTTTGTCAATGATTTATTAACTATGAAGGAAATGCCTGGATGACCCCAGAGAACTTTATTAATGTAGTATGCTTTTTGCTTTTGTTTAATAACCAAAGAAAAATAAAAAATATAATTTGAATAATTTCTAATTTTCTTATCAATTTATCTTGAAGACATGGTGTTCAAGTATTTGTTTCTGGAGGCTGTTGCCAATGGCTTGGCTTGGAAACATCATCTTTTATACAGAGAAGCAGAGGTTGGGAGAGAGGTTTTTGAAATATACTTTCAAGCTTTTTCATTTCAGGCAGTATCACAAGCTATTTGCATACCTATACTAATAAAAGTTCTCAGTGTAAAGAGCATTTTCTTTAAGATGTACTTTTTATCTAAATCGACATTAAAATCCTCAGGAGTGTTGGGATTTTGGAATAAATTCAGTAGAAATACAATGATACTGTCTTTTCGTCAGCTCTATAGAGGACAACTCCAGAATTCATTGTGAAATAGGTGTTTTGATCACCAAACAATATTTACATTTGCATACAATGGCACCTTGGAAGAGGTTAATACCTCCTTATTATATACAAATATTTAATACTTTTGGAAAATTGAATTAATTTTTTAAATTATTGAAATACATTATAGATTACTTGAGACTCCATATAACTATTTTTCTATTCTGATACTATTTTAAATATATTTTCATAACATTTTTTGTCTGCATATAGTTGAGATACTATTCTTTTCAGTTTAAGGCCTTGATTGAGGTCGTAAGAACAACTGACAGCTCGCCTTAGCACCTCTAGTAGATGGATCTCAGAAAATATAGGCTTTGCCACACACATCTAGAAAATTATAGCATTGGTACTCTTCAAAAGGTTATGGATGTTTTCTCATACGATATTTATTACAGTCATATCCTGAAGCTGCAATCCACAGTGCCAAGTTGACCCTTACAAATAATTGTGCTGAAAGTGATGTGTGTTCCACCTCGCACCAGTTACATATAATAGTGACAGCAGGCCAGAATATTCAAAGGGTGTTATTTTTAACCAGATTCTGGACTTTGTTGTTTTATGTTATCATTAACTATTCATGAAGCTCTTATTGAAACTAATAAACTGATTGCAAGCTAGAAAAATGAATTGATTAATATGAAATGTAAAATGGAATAGTGATGAGCTCATTTCCATTGTAAATAATGGAAAATAAATCCAATAAATGTCTGCTCTTTGAACTGCAAATGAAATGAACTCACCTCCAAATCAGTCCATGATAGTTAGCCATAACTGACTCACAGAGGTTTTCTTAAGCCAAAGCTAACAAAGAAGTCACGTTTTGAATATAACTTCTGGCGCCTTGTGCGTCAGCCAACCACCTTTCACAGATTTGAAGCGGGTCTATTTAATCGTGATTCTGCTTTCAGTGTGTATTACTCTACCTGGATCATCTTAACTCAGAATTTTCTCCACGTCTTTGTATGTCTTAATTCCACTTTATGGCAGACCTGAGGAAAAGCAAGTTGTTGTAGCAGAAGGTCCTTTTTTCCCCTTGTAATCATACAGCTGGACAGGACTTCCTGCTGACCTTTGCAGATAGTCTCTTCAGTGGGAAAGCATGCAATTTTATGCATCTTTTCTGTATCATAAGAATGCAGACAAGACAAAATAGGAAGATTAATAGATCCTATCTCTGCTCAGTGACAACAGAGAAAAGTAAGGGCAGAAGAGGTATATGTAGGCAGAGCTAAAAAGTCCTGGGAGACAGTTAACAAGAAAATAATTCCTGATTATTGAAAATATTGAGATGCAGCCTCAAAGTGTTACATATTTTGAGTATTGGTGTAACAAGACACAATGGAACGTACAAGGGAACAAAATAATTTTTATTTGTTAACCCTTATTCTGGAAGATAAGTGCTTCCTGTGCTGGAAGTTCCTGTGTTACACCAACCCCAACATTGTTGAAAATTAACTACTGCATGAGTGTTTGCTGTGTAGAACTGTCTACACTACAATGAAATCATTTCAGTTACATTAATCTTCTGTTTCACTAGGTTTTCTTCCAGAATATATTCCAAGTATTTATCCTATTTATCAGTTTGTATTTGGTTTGGTGCTTGGGCAGAAGTTTGAGGTTATTTTTCTTGCTTCATACTAAGTTGATTGAACAGAGTTTTTCATATTAAGAACATTTTCTCATATTCATTTAACATATTTTATTTGTAGAACAGTTAATTCTCAGTTAATGACAGTTACCACTATCAGTCTTGCTTAATTAAGAAAAAAAAAAATACTGTAATGAAAATGTTTAAATATTCAAACAATTCAGTAAAATTCAGTCAGGGTTGAATCATAATCTGTCCATCCATAAGAAATTTAGATTTCTGTGTCTCTTGATTACTTATGTCATACACAAAATAGTTCCAAACAGTTGTTACTTCATATTTTCTTGGTCCTACATGGATTTAATCAACATTAATTACACTATAAGTCTGTCAGTGCTGACCTATTTAAATACAACAGGATGTGTTTTCAAGGCACCAGGCCAAAATTACAAGCCACCATAAATTCCCTTTGAATGTGCTTTAAGATATATGTATTTCCACAGAAGTGCCACTGACACAAGGTCTCTAGTGAATTGGTATCTCACTACATACACACCTCAACTGGTCTGTATGTGCCATAAACAAACTAATGACGCATTGAGTGTCAGTTCATGTGGTTAGTAGATATCACACATTTTGTTGCTAAATAACATTAAATATTTAAATTTCTTCACTTTATTCAAAAGCATGGCATATGGCCACTGAAATACGACATGGGCCACTCACCATATGTGTTACATTTTCTAGAATTTAAAATGAAATCCGATTTCTGTGGCGAATTTTATTAACAGGCTCTTTTCTCAACTAATAGATGCTTTTTCTTTGGCACTTTCCTTACTGGATTCTAGTTCTTCTGATGACTCATAGAAATAATTGTTGTAGTGGGGATCACCAAAAAGACACGGAGCACCGTGTTTGCCAAATGATATCCTTAAAGCAAAAAGAATTCTATATGTAACTACAAAAATTGGGCATTTCTCAAATTATAAGAGAAATACTTTGTTCCAAGGCAGCCTCACGGGGGAGCATCTGGCTTCACAAATCTTCATAAGTGAGATTTTCCTTGAATAAAACTTATCCAATCAACCGCTCTGAAAACTGTAAAATGGAAAAAATCCTTTATTATCACATTCATTCAGTGTTCCTTAGTCTAGGAAGGTAGTCTAGGTGAGCCTGGGTGCAAAACACAGATTCTTTTCATACTAAGAAGATACGGTTTTGATTTCAGTGATTGGTTAAGCTCAATGTTTTACAATTTTAGTCTCCATTTCTTTCAAGGAAATAATTTCAATTGGTAAATGGCTTTTTTAATGTTTTACTTTTATTGAAGGATTTCTTTCAACTTCCACTGCCCTTTTGGCTGGAATGTAAGTTTAAGAACTCAGATTTCTGTAACACAGCTGAAAGTATTTTAAATATTCTTTTTTTCAGGCAGTCTAGGATTTAATGCATCTCTATTTAAGATGGATGACTGATACGAAGTATGCCTTTAATGGTGATCTTTGCATTTTAAGCCACGACCCAGAGTTTTTCCTATTAATTTATAATAAATCTCCGGAGCTGTAACATGAGATACTGGAAAATGGGTGATATAACATTTCAGAGCAATTTTATTCTGAGTATAGGCAAGAATAAATCGGACTAAAGGTTCCAAATATTTTGTTTGTGTAGGTGCAAGTTTACCCTCAGACATGTGGTTGCACACATTAAAGAAGTTTGTTATTTAAAGTGTGAGTAGATGGCAGGATGGCTGTCACTGGATCTTCTTAAGGATGAAGGTTTTGCTTTTTAAAGCAAAAGGAATAAAGGTCAAGGTGATATCTTGCCATTATACATAATACCTTGTACATTCTGATACATCATCAGTACCAACAATGAAAATATATTTTAATCTTGTATATAATGTGAAGGAAAACTTTGTGAAATTTATTTATTATTTTATCCACAGCAGAGTTCACTTCTGATTGAAACCATTGCACCAAAATAGCACTGAAATGATACAGAAACGGAGCCTCCAGAACGTCTGGCCATCATTCATCCCTGTTGCACATGTAAGAGAAGCCAGAAAGCTCCCTCAAGGGAGGTTTCCCCATACTGACATCTGACAAAGAGAGCAGTAGTTTGTGTCTCAGGACTTCTTTGCAAGTCTTCGTATAGAGGAGATAGCCAAAATAAGTATTATATAGGAAAGATGTGAAGTATGAGGATTCCCAAAAATGCAAGATAAGCTGCCATATACTAATTAGTTTACCATCTCCGCATCACCTCAGGAATTACAAAGAGAAAAGAAAATTGGCTTAATCCTAAGACAGGATTATATTGCAGGTTATCATAGGAAAATGTCCATGATTTATGTTTTATACGTTTTCTTAAAAATTAGTCATTAAAATAAACTAATGTGACCTGGAACACGCACTGCTTAAAAGACATACAGTAAAATACAGCACCTTCTGTATTTTCAATGAATTCTAAAAGAATGCCAAATACTACTACTGAAGCTTAGGTCTAATGTTATTTTCCTGTATTCTGCTTTTTTTCCAATTAGGCTTTAAACTTCTGAGGCAAACACAAATTGCAGAAAGAGAAAGAAAACAGTGTTGCTGTTACATTCGCGTTGCTTCTGCCCCCCAATTCCAGCGAGGGACTGTCACTTGCTCAGCACTGGTGGTGGTTTCTATGGTAATTTGTCCTGATGCGTGGCGAGGAGGGGAGCGGCACTGCTTCTGCAGGAGTAAGGCTTCTCTGTGCTGTTGTCAGTGCTGTCTCTCTCAGATAATTTAACGCACAGGCAGTAACTATTACAGCAATGGCACACAATTATTATGTGTTTGACATTAGTGCTTAAGTGAGATGGTGGTAGACACGGTCCTTGGCAATTACAAGAGGCTGTTTCTGTACCGAAGATCCCACAACCTAAACAAATTAAGCAAAGAGGGGAGAAGGAGCACTCATATCTTAATTTTGCAGGTGGAAAACAAGAAGAGAACTTGTCATTTGCTCAAGATAACTTGTGAAGCCCACGGCAGTGGCAGTAACCCAGGTCTCTTCAGTCTCCGACCAGCACTGTCCATTTAAGATCTTTCTTCCTCATTTTCAAAATTGTTTCATAGCTGCCTGCAATAACTTTCAGATTCACAAACCTCCAGTGATGTTCCCATGGAGAGAAAAGGCTGGTTTTTTCAGCTTTTTGTGTTTGATGTTTCAAAACATTAGGCACTCCCTAGCCCATATTCACACCCTGCTCATGTCAATGAATATCAGGATAGACTATATGCAGGGCAGCTAAGTTAAACCAGTCTAAAATGTATGAGAGTTAGTCTTTTGCTACTAGACCAGGATAGCCCAGCAAGTTTTCTCAGTACCAATACACAGTTTTAATTTGATTTCACCCAGCAATGCTAATAAAAGAACACTCCAAGGCGAGAATTTAAAATGATTAATTACAATTCTTTAAAAGATGAAAAAGAATCTGTGTGTGTCAGTCATCCTCACGGGGCAAGGAATAATGAAAATGAAATGCACACAGGAATGAGTTTTCTATTGTCAATGATAAAAGTGATAATCGCCCCAAGTCAAAGCAAAATGACAGGTGAAAGAAACCTATAGAACATCGCCTAAGGGAGCTCCTGAGGCCGGCGCTCAGTACCACATATACACATGCTAAACTGATATTTAATGAAGCTCTGGTTGACTCTATAATGAATGTTGAAGGCTCTCTGGAGCATCAAACATCATTTAACACTGCTTGAAGCAAATGCTTTATTTTTGTTTGGTGGGGGGGGTGTGGCATTTTTTAACACAGTTTTTCAGCTCTTTCAACGAACAAATCGAATTTGGATGAGGAGAAAAATCCCTTTATGATGCAAAGAAAAATTATTTTTATGTTGTATTTGTAACATTTTTATATACACAAAATGGAAGAGGAAATGCAGCAGGGGTAGCCTAATGTGTTAATGAGCAAAATTAGACTGGTTTTGAAGTCTCTGTTATTTATGCTAGCTAAGGACTAGTTTGACCTTTGTGATATAAGGACTAGCCAATAGATTTCTATATCATGTCTGTATGGTCTGTGGTCAAACAGCTGAAGGTGAAAAAGAAATTGAAATAGATCCTCACCCATGATTTAATACGGATGTGGTGATTGTACTGGATAAATGTATCTTCTAAAGACCTTTGGGAGTGTACAACAAGACCAAGGCAGTAAATAACGGTTCAAGTTATATATTGGTAGTAGTTCTGAAGCCCGTAGCACTGACAGGCAGCATTTCCTATCTGTTTTGATCTTAATCAAGTTATCTATGTGCCTTTGTGGCTCTCCAGAGACATTTTTTGAAGTTAACATCACTACATCAGCTTTTGTCCAATTGATGGCCCAAATTGTGCCAGATTTACTTCTCCCCTCCCCCATTTCTTTCCAGCATACTAATTTCACTGTGGCTAGAATCAATTTAGGCAGAATATGGTTTAATATTGCCTCAACCAGCAATTGCTATTATTTGCATCTGTAAGGCTTAAAATGTGTCTACCCCCTGGAGATGTAATACTAAATTCTTATCTCTGTTTTTTGCTACCTTGCCCGGGCATGCAGTGTGTTAAAGACACAAATAAAAAGGATTCTGGAAAAAAATATCTTATTGATCATTGGAAACTGTCAGCCCATGTTTATTATGATGGGAAAAAATATACCAGTATAAAGGAAAGAAACACTTTGAGAGGGACAAGGCCTTACTTATAAACACAGGCGTTTTTCTACTGTTCAGCTATTTGAAGTAATAGGGAGCGTGGGAAGAAAGAGCTCTGTTAGGTTGTTAACTTGGTCTTCAGAAAAAGCTGCAGAACTCTGTTTTGTTAATGGAGGAGAGGGTTTATGGTAATTTCTATAGTAATCATTACACCATTGGCCCTTTTAGCTATTTATTTTGTGAATTAAACGAAAAGTTAGTGAAAACCAACCACAATTTCAGAAAAAAAAAAAAAAAATCTAGGGGGTGACCAAATAGAATATTTGGAATATTATACAGAAAATATGAAGAAGCAAGAAGATAGTTCCTTAACACTTAAAACCATAAAAAAATGTGTCTTTTGAGGACACACCATCAAAATTGTAAAACTTTTTTTCAATATTTATTGTCAAGAGAAATAGAAAGTTACACTTTCTATTGATTACAATTTATAAAATAATCTGATCTTGAATGTCAATAATTCAGTCCAAGTTGTTCCAAAGTGTTCAGAGATAGAAAGTTTCCCAAAATTATTCAAATAGAGTGGAAGATATTCTGGTATTCGCATACATACTGTGTGGTATAGTAGCATCAAATACAACCTACGCATATCACAATTTATTAAAATTATCACAGCAGAAACGTGACTTATCTGTAGTAGGTTCCATATAGCTACAGGTGTTTGATCTATAGGAATACTTCTAGCAGAGATGTTAAACAATGTCAGGGGAAAAATAAGGTTTTAAACAGGCAGCAATTTTTTACAATTTCCTATCTGAAAGATTTTGGTATTTTGTGTTTATTGTCAAAGTTTCTAGAAAAAAGTCTTGGGTCCAAGTATATTCCCATGAGACAAACTCTCAAGTTTTTTGTTGCTGTTGTAGATAAAGAAAAGGGTCAAATAATGAAACTTGTCCCAGAATAGGTCTGTTGTGAAACCAGAATGATTGTTCTAGCATGTTTGGGAGGCCATACCATTATTCTTTTTCAGCAAGCCTAAAGATGAAATACTTTTCACCTATGATCAATTTAGTTTTATACACAAAGTTTATCCAAATGAGAAAAACATTCATTTTTTAACTTCTTTCTAGTTCTAAGTGATTTCTAAGAGAAAACCTATCCGCAGCTGGGCTTTTCATAGACAGTCAGGTTTCTTCTCCCACTCCAAGGTATAGCCATAGTTTTTTAATGCGACATTCTCAGCTGAACTGCTAAGCAGATCTTCCTTCCTGCGCCCTCAAGAGCTTTAACTTAATGCGTCCTTTGTACAATTAATTACCGCATATCCATAATGTTGTATTAATGGGTCATCAAGGAACTAGCTTCTGTAAAGAAAAAGAATTGATTAACTGTGGGGTCACTGGTTAGTTAAAAGGAGAAAGGAAAATATTTGCATGGCCTCTGTCGTGACCAATGAATTAATATGTCGGGACAAACAGCGATTCTTGGTTCACAAAACCAGTAGAAGAGAAGAAAGATCATCTTTACACATTCAAATGCTGTTTGGTCACAGTGGTCCTGGGTACAGAGAAAGAAGGAAAGGGAAGGTCTAATGTCTTATCTAGTATAAATTCATTTTTGTCTAATGACAATTTTACCTGATTTGGAAGTTCAATGAAAGAGGTGCAGTAGAAGTGGAGGCCAAATTTGAGCCGTGGGATTGGAGCGCTAAAGGGAAGCAGGACAAAACGTGTGATACTCCTAGTGATCATAATGGCTTCTTGGTGAAGAGTGCCAACAGTCTGCCAGAGATAGGGTTCTGCAGACTCCACTTTTGCAGTTCCTGTAACTTTTCTGTCAGTCCTGTGACCACCATATTAACTAAGAGGAGCAACTAGAAGTACAGGCCCAAAAACAACTTACTAAGCTGCTACTGTATTTTAATGTTGTTGAAGTGTTAGACAGGGGATAGGATTAACCTAGCATTTTCCCTGCCTAGACTAATTAGACATGGGTAGGAAGAGTGTCAGTAAGCATAGCTACTTGCAGTTATTTTTGCTTCTCAGCAAATCTGTAAAAGCATAAACCATGGCAGCTATTTTTTATGTGTCTTTAGAATTATTTTTTCTCCCTTTATTTGTAGTTTTTTAGTTACTATTCTTACTAAATGTAGCAGCTTTATACTGCTAAGACAGTCCAGAAAAAATATTACCGGATCTTCTGCCAAGTCTATTAAGACTTCTCTAAGTGGATACCAGCTCTTGAGAGGTTGAAATTTGGGGTTTAACTTACTTCAGCTAACAGTTTGCCTACTGCCCAGACAGAACACACAAAAGAAAGAAAATCATCCATATTATTCTACAAGAAATTTTTTGGCATGACTTAGGTAGAAACTATTTTTAACATTTTTCTAAAAGAGGCATAATTCCCTTCAGCGAATAATGCATAATAGCAGGACCACATTGCTGGGTCTCAAAATTCCTTACACACAGGTCATCTTAAGTGCTCTACACCATCTTGAAAACTCATTAGCATTTCTAGGCATTGAGCCTCAGTGGAAAATGATATAGATTGTGCAGAAAAAAAATGGAGTAGTTGCCATAACATGGATGGGCATGGCTGGGACTGCAGCAAATTTAACCCTTCTGTATAATCACCAGACATTAGATTTCCTATTTTAAACATAAACGGTGTGGGACCCCTTCACTTCCATTGTAAGTCCTAATAGTTTACCAAATAATAGCCTTTCCCACAGCAGTAGCTAGGAAGCACATCATCCTGGAAACGTGAATAAATTTAATTGTGGGTAAATTAGGGCAGAGCAACACATCTCCGAGAATAGTTTTCAGATGTTGGAGAAGTACATTTGCCTTTTACCCTGATGTGCTAATGAAGCCCCTTTCCCTTCCATCAGGCTTACTTCCCTTTGCATGTGGAAGTGTAAGTCCTGCTTCAGAGAGAATATGGGATAATCGAATTAAACAGCCCCAAGCCTTCCTTTGTGTTACTACATTATTATAAATTTTTACGCACCGTGACTTGAGAAGCACGTATGGCTTCCTTGAACATTTTAGCTATCACTGAGGGAATTTTCCTCTGTTTCTGAACAAGCACGTAGTTTGCATAAGCTAAACATAAGTGTACCAATCCAGGGTAGAAACTGAATTTAAAAACAAGAGGGCGGAAATAAACTAGCAAAGTGTCGCCAGTATTTTAACCCAGAGATCCCAGGAACAGGTAGCCTGTGATACATGATATATGTTCAAAGGAATTTAATGATGTCTTTCATTTAGCCAAAAGGGCCTCCTCGTGCCTGGAAGTGCTCTGTATCCATAACCTTAATCCTCGTGCTGCCTCCGCAGACGAAGCTGGGTGTGGGGTTTCCCCGGAGCAGCGGAGCTGGGCAGCTTCCCCGCTGCAGGCCCCTGCTCAGGCAGCACCCACCCCACGAAGGTGCCCGCCACGGTTTGCAAAACACCTTCTCCCCTCCAGAGAAGCGATGCTGCTCCGGGCGTGACCCCTCCTGCCTGCCGACCGACCGCACGCGCCGGTGCCACGCCAGCGCCTGCAGCAGAGTCAGTGAAAAGCGTTGTACGAGTCTGCCGGGCAAATTCACGTTCATGGGTAAGTTTATTATATTCATTTCTTCTGGCATGCAACCATTTCTTCAGATTTTTTTTTTTTTCCCTCCTTTTCTGGTATTCTTCTAATGTTGTATAACTTCTGCTCGAGGCAGTGACTAAACTCACAAGTGAAAAAGCATACTTCCCAAGAGAAGATGATATGCAAAACCAATATATAATATTAGGAGTACTACTGGGAGGGGTTACAGCACATCATAATATGTAATTTATCAACTAGGATGAAGCAGTAAAGTCTGCTCTAAATTTTTCATCTGGTATATATTATACTCTGAAGCCTTCATTTCACTTTTAAAGAACAGAGTTCATTTTAAGAAATAAAATGGATGTCCAAAGTGCAAAGACTTCAGACAGACTCTCTGTTAAATCAGGGTCAAATAATAAGCTTAAGGAAAGTGGATTTCTGCACATATGTGTGAATTAAGGAAGCAAGAACAATATTTGTAACACTGGCAAACCAATATGAGATTTCAAATTATAGTGATACTCAGAAAACAATGCTGTTATGTGTTTCAGTGATTGCCTCGCAGTGAGTTTCTGCATAAATTTGCTCAGTTTGTAAATAAACGTTAGCTTTTTTGTCCTCTCTAACAGCTTTTCATTCAGGCTGGGGTTATACTTTTTCAAGAAGCAGCACTAAGATTTCTGAAGAGGATATTCAGTGATCTTCAGTCACACCTGGACATCCTCTGCCATCAGATAAAGCCCTTACTGCTAGGGCAACCACGCTGCCAACAGCCATCGTCTTCAAGGTGGAGCCGATGGACCTGAAAAACTATATTTTGATTGAGAAGAAGCCGCGGAACGAAGCTGCTGGGTACTGTGAAGGTAATGGGGTGGCCCTGAGAGTGCCGCGGTGTGTCGGCAGCCTCGGGGTTTGTGAGCTGAACTCCATCCTCATTTGACAGTCCAGGAGGAACCTCAGTCGTCTCTAGGCTGCAGAAAGCCCTGCTCTCTGAGAGGACAATGAAGGCAGCCCTAGGAATTTGTTTTCTAATATTCTTAATTTGGTGCATATTTAGAGAGCTGAATCACTCATATTTTAAATCAAAATCAAACATTTATTTGATGTTGCTTTTTAATTGTATTTGAATTGCAAAATGTCTCATGATACACTTTGTTAAGAATACTGCACATTAGTATTAATATTGTTGTTAGCAGCAATAATGATCAAAGCTTGTTTCTCAAAATAGTGATGCATAATACGTTATTCAAACACAAATATAAAATCGCACGTGTAGATATATGCTCAGACTGCAGCGCATGATATTACTTGCCCCTGACATTTCCAGAAAGACATGAGTAAAATATAAAAATATAATGTGAAACCCTTACAACTTTATGATGCATTGGGAAAGGGCAGAAATACAAATGCATTCACAAAAGTTTACGTTTCAGAGTAAATTGAAGTAAAGTAATTTACAATCCTCCTCATCACCTTTGCAAGGTGGGAAAAGATCATACTCACACACATATATACATATATATAAAAATTACAAAATATACATGAGCCCTTCTAGTGGGATGTAGAGCAGGAAAAGCCTCATGAGGATCAATATTCTATGCGAGCAAATTGATGCATATGAACAGAGAAGCTGCTCATTTTCAGGTCTCCTAAGGGAACAAGTTTTAGATAATTATATGACAAAAAGACCTTTTAGGATCTGTGAAAAAACACTCCAAAATGTCAAATGCATAGAAGCCATGCTTCACCTGGAATGATAAAAGCAGCACATTCTGTAACCTTTCTAGAGACAGATTTACTAAACACATTAGCCTAATTTTACAGCACTGTAAATGTCTGTGGTACTGCACTGTTAGGGAGCTGTGCCGAACAAATATTGGTGTCCCGCTATATGTCAGAATGTTGTGGGATTCTTCAGGATTTTCTATGGAAAGAAAATGGTAGGCAGGGCATATTTGGAGGATGCCAGAGAGGACAGCCAAGTCAGGTGGAGTTACAAAGGGAGGCTGACCAGGATTTCTTAACCAGGGGGGTCTTGCAACTTGCTACTTTAAAAACAGGTAGTCTACCAACCCACCCCCCCCAAAAAAACCAGCGGCACATTGTGGCTTTCATCACGATAGCATCAGTTGTCTCTGAATTAGATACCTACAGCTCCTACACAATGCCTTGAAGTAGCTAGGCATCTTAGGATAGTATTATCAGAATTTAGCATGCCAAACTTGGAACTGCAAGAGAGGAGTGTATTTTTTTACCACGTTCCCATTCCCTCCTCTGTAACTCTTTTTTATGGAGTGGGTAAACTTTGGGACCGGGGGGAAGTATGCAAGTGCTTTCACCAAAACAGCCCCTGCTCTGGGGGTAGGAGAAATCTGCATGCTTGGATCTCCCCTGGCAGTGGAAGGGGCTGAGGGTGGCATCCAGCTCATCCCAGTCTCTGCTTTGAAAGCCACCGGCTACCACCATGGTCTTCTCTGCGGGTCTGCTTTCCCAGCCCTTGACTTGGGGCTTGCAGGTGAAAAAAGGTGGAGCGGTGCCTGGTTTGCAGGCTCCTAGGCAAACCAGTGGGCACGGCTCAGGCACAGCAGAAGCAGAAACTCGCAGGCTCCTGCACAATGTTCTTGTCAGATTATGTCTCTCAATTTAACGATACAGCATTTTCCAACTTCGGCTGGCAGAACTGGGCAGCAGTTCATTAGAAGGCTTAAAACCAGCAGGTTTTGGCTTAGATCATTGCACGATCTATCAAGTCAAGCACCCTCTAACTATCCAGAATATAGCATCATAGATTTTATGAAGAAAGATTAAAGCTTTAAAAAAAATAGATTGTCACTTCCAAGATATGAAAAGGGTTCACATACTCATGTGCACTACAAAGCCACGTTATGTAGAGAGTATACTTAAACAGGTAATTTTTTTTTTTTTTTCCATAGAGTGGAACAGGAGTTACAATGCATAATAAATCAGTATACTACATTTTGGGATGTACTGGCTGATTTTACATACTTACGGTACATTTATCACTTGTAGAGGGTGTATTCCTTTTCAGAGAACCCTTTAGTATCAGCCTCCTAAGGAAATGTGTGATGCTGTCAATACAAAATTTTGACTTCAGCTAAAGAATATGAACAAACTGTATAAAGCACACTAAAATGCCTGGGGTTTGCATCCAGTTCTCTGTAATACTGAAGGCAGAGTTCTGACTTACATTGGTGACTTTCCTTTTAGACATGCCTGAACAATTGACAGAGGCTGGTATATAAACATATATGCAAATGGAAGTGAACCATGGGGGTACCTGACCATAGGTATAGCTATGGAAAATCCCAAGCCATATGCCCTAATTTCTGCCGCACGAGAACACACGTAAATGTAGTTGTAGACAGGAGCGAGATTAATCTAACGGTTACATTAAGTGTGTGATGGATTTGAGTTTCTGTGTGTAGGAAATGTAGAAATTTAGGTTACATTACAGAATGATTAGCAGCAAATCAGAAATAACTTTGGCTTCATCATCATCCCAGGGCTGTTCTGTCCTGAATTCCCACCTGCCCCAGTTCCCATTAGAAACTAAATTGTCATCTTAAACTTAAGAAATTTTATTTGACAAACTTGATAAGTGTCAGTTGCATGACATAAGAGTCTGTAAATAACTTATTACGTAGGTGTTGAGATGCTGAGTCAGTGCTGAGAATCATTATGTTTTTTTCCTGGAGAAGAGACAGACCTTAACTGCCCTTCATATATATATATATTACATTTTTTACAAATTTTTATTTTTCTTAACATAACATAGAATCACAAATGTTCTTTTTCCTGTCTCACGAACAGCTACCAGCTTCTGTTTCCTGCCTCAGTGTTTATACAAATCAGAGGAGGAACAAATTTAACATGGCTTCAGCTTTATTATTTTAGGCTTCAGACTTCGAGATCTCCTGTGTCATTAAGACTGTCCACCTTGTTTCAAAGTATTTCTTTCCGAGCTCATACCCATGTGATGCCAAGCTAATGTGCAACTGCAGATATGCCAGCTGCTTTTGTTCTCTTCTATTCACCGGCACTGCAAAAGTCTTTAGCGTGAGGGCAAGAAAACAAAACAAACCTGTCTGACCACTCGGAAACTTTCTAGTTGTGAATATAGCTGCCAACTCTGACACAGCCAGGGAGAAAGACAACTTCAAAATGTGTTATGTCTGGCTGGGATGAGAGCCAGATTATTAACAGGATGACTTGTTTTGTGAGACTAAGTGAAAAATTCAATACCACCTATGCTCTCCATCCCCTCTCCCAGTTCTGATGCCTGGAGTCTTTGAACTGATATTTGATTATTTATGAATGTATAATAACCAAATAGGGGCACTAAATTGAGTGACATTATCTTCACGGTTGACACAGTGGCTCCACAACTGCCCGTTTCTCCATATTTTTTTTTTTAATACACTTGAATGACAAGCTGCTGATAAAAATAAATACTTTGTGACAAGGGAAGAAATATGACTTGAGGGTGTCAGTGTTGGAATGAATATCAGAGAGGTCTTCCATCACAGCTGTTAAATGTGGAATGGCATCTAAAACTGCACAGCTCAATAAATGGCCATTATACAGCCTATATCTGCAATCAGGGCACCCTATCTGTAGTCTTATAGCTATGTACATGTATGAGGGCAAAATATTTCTAATATCTGAAATTTACTGCACCTAAGCCTCGGCTTTCAGACAACAATGGATTACTTTCAAACAGGATGTCTTCCTAAATCAATTTTCTTCTTATCTTTGTTGGATTATTTTCACACTGTGTATCTAACACTCTATTATTAAGCCATACTTTCTGATTTTTCATTTTGAATTAGTTTCATGTAGGAAATGAGAGTTTTTAAAAAGTTTTCATTCTGTATGAGTATCCTGTAAATGGTAAGTGTATGTGCAACAGTATGAGAGCATGTGTGGCACCATAATTCAAAAATAATGCGAGGTGACAGAATTTGCCTTCTATTCACTATTTAGTTTTTAATTTATAAAACAGTGCCTAATGATGGTACTTCCTTCATATAAATAGCCAAGAATTCATTTCTTTCCTTCAGTGGGAAACAATGAGTTCCTAGTAATGTGTAACATGTTGTACTTTGCTTTTTGTCCATATTGTTTCTTCCGTCTTAAACAGCCCCCCCCGCCCCCCCAAATCCTGAACTTTCTTCACAGTTTGTTTGTTTTGAAAATACTTCCCCTTTGGTCTGATTAATTACTTTTATCCAGTGCCATAGCTCTTTATTCCTGCACCCTTTTGCTTTGATTCTATTGTTTTAATTTTTGATGAAGATTTATTAATAGTTTTAGGAGCTTTTAGAAATTGCATTTTATCTTTCACAGAATGTGAAGAGACTTATATGGGATTTGCATTATTAATGCTGTTATTATTATAATTATTATTAATTCTACCTGTTTACTTTTGCTGGTATACATTTTTTCATTTGAATCATCAACTTATAAAACATTAAAAATACATTGCAATGCATGAGCGGCAAGAAAGTTAGCCTAGCTTCACTTATAGCCAACCAATCTCTAGGGCCTTATGCTTTCTCTTTTTAAAGTTACATGTGGAAAGAAATATCACCTTCATTTAGATCTTCTTTAAATGAAAGCTAATATTCCAGATGTGGAATTAAAGTTTGTAATCTCATATTGCATGCTGAAATTTCAGAAAGTTGAGGCTCTAAGTTGTGGTAACCAAACCCTAAGGACTGATAATAAATGCCTCCAGTGGAAACCCATTAGAAATGAAAACAGAAATATAAACAGAAATCTTGCTGACCAGTTTTTTTCTTTCACATTCTGCCTCCTCTTGAAGTCTGGTATTGCAAAAATATGCAAAGTATAACTTTGTGCTATGCATTTGGTCCCAGAAGCACACTGCAAACATCTAGTTCTAAAATTACAATGATGTTTATACTACAGATTTGTCTACTCTCTATTTTATGTCCTATGTCCTGGAACACAGGGCTTGACGGCCGATATAAATATAAACCGTATAGTTTAACTGCAGAAGCTATTCTTATTCATATAAATGCCTAATACTTCCCTCCCGTACCCACTTGTAATTCCCTTAACTATGTCAATAGTATCCTGTGGCAGGAAGCTTACAAGTTCATTATACACTATTCCTGATCCTGGCAAACAATAATTAGTTTAAGTTTTGAAATTAAAAGGAAGGAGTAGCTAAAAAAAAACCCCCAAAACAAATGCAAACCAAAAATGGATCAATCTAGCACTTTGCTCATTTCCTAGTAAACAATTCTCCAGCGATTTCTTTGTGCATGGTCCTTTCTGACTTTGTGCATTACAAGCTTGTTGATGCTTAAGTAGTGTTTTGGTGCTCGCTCAGGAAATTCACTACACAAAAGTCAAGTAGGACCTAAATATTATTAATAATTTGTTGTGGTGTTTGGAAGCATATGTTTGGCAAAGAACAGGCGTAATAAGCTTTGAAGTGTATGCATGTTTTGAGAGAGGATTTTTCACAGGTGCTGAAGCTGCATGGGTCTCAGATGTTCTTAAAGATCTAAGACAACAGAATATCTCTCCAAACCATTAAAGTTTGAAAAGCAAGTGAACAGATGTTCAGTCCTTTCATTTAATATTTCAGGCAGCTGTGTAACTTTACTGTGTTGGGGCTTTTTCTTTTTTATTTTTTTCCACTTTTTTTCCCCCTAACATTTAAAAACTAAACTGGGTTTAAGGTCAGGCCTGATGACAGCCTGAGCGGGTTCTGACAGCTGTTTAAATGTTTGTGACATCTGCCTCAGAAGCCGGGGCTCGTGTCTCGCCGCTGCCGCGGCTGCCGCAGCACAGCATCTCTGTCATTTCTCCAGGCAGCTTCCCCTGGTGAACAACTTAAGGCACAGGGGGTGGCTAAAACTTTCTGGTATGTCTGTTACGCTTTCTTAACTGCTTCGCAGAATTTTCATCAGGAACCTGGAATGGGTGAGAATATGAAGTTTAAACCATTTAAACCGTGTCAGAAACTGGGAAGAAAAGCAAAAGCTTTTGAAGGTATCCCTTACAACGTCTAAGGCACATTTTGCTTCTTTTGAAAAGAGCCATCCTCGCCTTGGTAACAATATGTGGCTAATTTTGCAGAGGAGTCCATCACAATATGGCATTGTCCTTTCTTCACTCAAAAGCCTGCACCTAAACAACCTCTCCAACAGCATCTCCCCCTGAGGCCTGCAGCATGAGCAGACCGCCGCAGAAATTCTGGCAGCTTGCTGATTAATCCTTAACGTTGGGCTCATTTGTTTCTTTATTAAATTCTCAAATAAGTCTTAAGAAGGTAGACTTCAATGTAAAAAGCTCAGGGAGGAGTCATAAGAGGAGGAAGAGCTGGAGAGACCTGGCCCGCCCTTAAAACTACATGGCTAAATGTAAACCACCCGGTGCAGAGGTAGGATTGAAAGCATCACAGAAACAATTTGGTTAAATTGTGATCTTTTGGTCTGAAATTCATTTCTTGTCTTCTTTCTGTCAGCTCCTACTGACAGCTTGTGTAATGTCTGTGTATTAACAGATATTTTTCTTTCAAGGTGTTTAGCAAATTGCCACTTAAAGCTGGGTTTTGTGCTGATCATCTTTCTGTGTTACACTGCAGGGTAGCTTTCTCAATGCAACATATGAATTTTTTTAGTGGAGAAACCCTTTGACTATCTTTCTATGCACCTGTGTGAGTGATGTCTTACTTGCTGGGGTGTCGGAATTTGACACAAGATAGTAGAGAGACTTGGCATTATTTACTGTAGCGTCTCATCATTCCCTATGCCTATGACCACCCGCTGTCTACCATACTGCAAGGGAGCAATCAGAGGTATATCATCTGCAGGGAGAAATCATCCAGAAATACAGTGTGAAGTATCTAAGGAAGGACCTTATGCAACGTTTTGTTTTGTGTTTTGTCCTATGAAGATTTCATGTATGATATGGTTAAAGCTTTGCTGTCTTCTTGTTTGTTTTCCTAATGAAAATTTTATCCAATGTAATTGATCTATTTTATCATGAGCTGGATCTTATCTGCCCCGAACTCAGTATTTTCTGTGTGAGCCCTTGTCATCACTTTCTTCAGCACTGATAGATAAGTGTTTCATTGGAATTGATGCCATTATTACTATGTCATCAGTTATTTTCTGGATGCCTGTAAGGTTTCCAAGTAGTCTTTGTCCTTTTGTTGCAACACTTCACTAGCTGACCTTATTCCAAAAGGTAGGCAATGAAACTTGTTCCTGCCCCAGGGTGAACCAAAAGTGCACAGTTAATATCATTCTTCATCTAATCTGACTTGTCAGTATCCATCCTTCCTAACAGAATTACTTTTAGCAGACCAGTTGGCTTTGACCGTTTGCTATCATGGCTTAGCTTTTCTGAGGTTGCTGGAATTTGGATACATCCAAGTTCCACCATTTCTCTTTTTGGCTGATGTCGTGCTGTTAGCCCACAGACTGAATATATTTGTTTTGCCTATATTCCTTTGTTTCCTTAGCTGCTGCTTGTTTCCTTTGATGCTTTCTGTCACTGCAACCGTAAATTTTACTGCTGTGCATGACAGGGATGATCGATGAATACAGATATATATGTGTACTTCTTCAGGGATTCTGCTAACTCCTCGAAGACTTCTGGGTGTTTGTAATCAGTATTTAGTGATGCTTCATGCATTGGGATGTCTGCTTTGCATTAAATCTTTAACTGTGTCTGAGTTACACTGGCTTTCATGGTACTTCCACAGTAAAGGGTTGAAGACCAGCCTTTCTTCAGCCATTACCCTGTTAAGGTGACTTCAGAGTGTTACCCGGGACTATGTTACAGCACAGGTACTTCATTCAATTTCTTTATCTGGACTGGGATATGGTGTCTGTTCTAAAGGGTAGACCTCAGCCTCTGTGCTTGACTTGAACCCTCTGAGTACATTTCTTGGAGTACATTCTGCATGTGCTGTAGGGGTTGTCCTATTTTCCGATATTACACCCACAAGAAGAGATTAGTCACATCCGAGTTCAGCCAGGGATTTGCATTTCTTTTTTCCCGGGGGTAAGTGTGTTGTTTTGAAAAGCAAGAATAGTGGTTACACATGCTGCATTTGTGACAGAAAATTTGCACAGGCTGGTGGTAGTGTCTCTACCCCAGTGTGAGGTGTGGAAGGGTTTCTGCTCTGCCTCAAAGGCTGCTGGTCCTCCTGCATGGTTTTGTAGGGTGGTTAGTGCGGGAGCTGGTGCTGATTTCAAAATACAGTGCAGCCCTGAGCTCTGCTTGGGTGGCACTGTAGCTCTGCAGATTATCTCTTTTTGCACTCCCAAATCGGCCTTCCTCAGACACCTTTACCTAAGTGATTTATCAGTGACACTGAGAACGGTTTTATCTCTAAGCATGTCATTCTCAGTATTTTCTGACTCCCAATTTCATGCTTTTTGCCTCAGGTCTGTTGCATGCTTTTCCGTCTGCTGTTCCTCTTGGTACTGGTGAGACCAGAACTGATATCATTCAACATTTTGGGGGTTTTGTTTGTTTGTTTGTGTTTTTCTTTTTCATGGATCACTGTGTTTCTAAAGCATTGTAAAATACTCCCTCTGGACTGGGAGTATTTTCAGTTTGTTGCTTTGATAATGTGATCTAAATCCCAGAATCTCCTGACCTCGTGAGTTCAGCAAGTTTTCAAGTCCTATCCTGTGTATATGCTCCTTGGGATTTTGTGCTTCTCCTTTCAGTTCTTTGCCAACCCGTTCAATGAGGGTGTGTAGAAGGGGAGGCGACTTATCACTCCTGCTGCTCTGTACTTTTTCCCTGTCCTGCTTTCTAGCTTATCATCTGCTATGTGTTTTGCTTGCATTTGTGCGTTTACTGTCCCAGAAAAAACAAGAGAGAGCTGCTCTCTGACCTGCCTGTGGTCACTCTGTTACCTTCTGTTTCTGTGGAACATGGACATCAGTGTCATTAATATAAAGTCTGAACTGAAACTCTATTTTACGGTAATAAGAATGGCTCCTACAGAGGCCCCAGCTAGGCAACCATTTAGCTGCTATCAGACTCAGGAGACACACAGTTTCCTCGCTGGGGATTATACCTAAGTACATCTAGAGAGACCATATCAGCGTAAAAAGCTAATCCTCCTTGACCTACAGGCTACACCTTAAAGGATAACCATGTCTCTAATGCTTAAAGCAGACATAAGCACCTCCTGGAAATTAACCTGCTTTAGATTAGGAATGATTTGGTAGAGCAAATCTACATCTAGTGATGTTACACAGTCCTGAAGTTTCCTTGGTCTGCTATTAACAGGGTTGTCATAAGCAGGAAAAATCCATAAATAAATGTAAGCATGTTTCCGTGAAATAACCCTGTAAAATTGTGTTAGATTCCTTGCTGTTGGTTTTCTCCCAATATGCCAGTACTGCAGCATGTCATTAAAGGAAAAATTGACATACAACAGTTGAGGCTGGAAAGACAACACAGGTACACATAGAAACACACACTTGCCTTCTCTGATAGCATCACTTCAAAAGCATAAACCAAACAAAGTAAAGAAAAACACTCAGCAAGTAATAAGGAGGGACAAAAAAAACCCAACACACCAGAATTAGTACCTTACCAATGGATCCAGGGTCTTTTTTAGGTATAGTTAGGGTGCTCATTGCCACTAAAATATCAGGCTGAGTTTTGTATGACAGTGTGATTAATTAATTTCAAATCAATAGTTTTTTTCAATTTTAAAGTACTTATGAGAGCATTTCCCAGAGTCTGGTCTATGACACATCTGCTGGTGGTCCCAGGACTATTTACTCACTCTGCCCTTTTTTATTCATTTTTAGTTGTAGATTTGTCCAAGACATAACTAAGACCCACTACCTTCTTCCCCAACTGTAACAGATGTAAATGCCACAGATGCCATCATTATAAGATTGTTAAAGAAACATAGTCTTCATGGACTAGAGTGAAACTGATTGTGGCCCCTATTAAGATGCAGTTGTTGGAAGGGTGTAGGAAGCCTGGTTCAAAGGATCGTCTCTGAGGTAAGATAGTGAATTCATCATTTCTTCCTATCAGTCCAAGATACAGCACCCTGGGGCTAGCTAAATTGCACCCACTGTCTGTAATTCATCCTGCAGTGAAGCCATTGCCATAATACTATTGACATAATACTGCAATGATGATATCTACCAAGAACTGGGTTGTCTATAGAGGTTGCCCAGCAACAGAACGCCATTCACGGTCAGTTTTATCTTCTCCAGCAGTACCATTAGACTACACATTTAAATTGCACATATGGGTATTTGCATGTCTCTAGACACAGAAATGTCACTGATTTCTGCTCTCCTACCACGCTGACCCCAAACCCTCTATGGCTGTGTTCACTGTCAGAACAGGATGCCAGAAGGGGTAACGTTAGTATGTAACAGCATAAGTTTCTCCTTTTTTCTGCACAACTCCTGTCACCTGGTGGTTATCAATTGCTAAAATAAATATTTGTAACAGTGCCACCTGGTGATACCAACTGTAACATCATAGTATGCATTTGGTACACTTCTAAAATAAATATATTACTTTTTCTGGTTCTTGCTTATCAGTTTGTGTTCAGGAAACCCTTTAAAAAGTTCAGTTTGGTGACATTTTCCAGCTTTTGCAATTAAATTTTGACTTGAGACTAATAATTTGGCTATATTTTATATGACAAATTATTTGAAGTTATTCTAGCAATTTTTTCTGAGAGTGCCAAGTATTTAAAATTATCCGTTAGGGACTGTACACACATAAAAAAGGTATGCAAAGAGTTTTTTCCTACCCTGTGTAGCCCTAAATAAAAGCAAACAGAGCTGAAGCTTCTGAATTTATCCCAACAGCATGTATCTCAACTGTGTGAATGGATCCCTTTAAATGATCCAGCTACTTCAAGTTTTCAAAGCAGGGCTAAGTTCGACAGTTAAGAGCCAGGTCCAAGTCAGTAATGTCTTTCCGGGAAAATAGGGCAATTTTCCTTAGTCTCAATAATAATAGTTTGAGACATAATGCGGAATTGTATGTTTCTGAAAACCATGACTGTAATCTCAAGACAAATTAAGGGATAAGATTTCTGTGAGAAATTCAGTAGCTCGTATTTGACCTTTTATTCAAAATAAATATAAAAGGAACCTGCCAAAATTATTTTGTTCTTTTTTTTAAAGAGTTCTGATTTATTTTTTCTCATTTCTATTTCAATGTTATATGACAATCTGGAAGAAGATTTCTCTACAGCTGTATTTTAAGGCAGGTATACTTAGAAAAGATTTATCTCACTTTTGGTTACTACTGGGCAATAAGTGGAATAATGTATTCAAAAACTTGATTGCTAAATCCAGCAAATTGATTCAGCCATGTTTGTATCAGACTTCCTTTGCTTTTCCGTGTACTTTGGAGGAGCTGCCTTTTGTTACAATAAATGTTTAGGTAAGAACTATTTATGTAAGTATGAATATATTAGCATACCAACAGAAGTGTTTATAGGCAAACAAGTATATACAAACAAGTGTGTATATAAGAAGCGCTTTCCTTCTCTTTTTACCTTTTCCTGCTCTTTTTTCATTTGCAAGAATGAAACGAGAGTTAAGTCTGTAAGGCAGCAATAAATCTGATTGTTCTTTTCATATTTGCTAGTCTAAAATCTAGAGCTAATATACATATTTAAATGTAATCCAAAGTCCAGAATTTGAAAGACTCATTACTTTTCATGGGATTTGAATAATTTACTGGCTGAAATATATTTTATATCTCAATGTGACAAAAAAATACAAACTGCAGTACAGTTCTCCTCAAGTAATAGAGCAACATTTCTGAATGGTGGAGTCATGAGCCCAGTTATAACTTGAATAATTAGGAAAATTAAAACATTTATGGAGAATGTATGGGCAATTTGCAGACAGTCTGTTACCTGCAAAAAGACAGATAAGTGTAACAAAAATTAATAAAGTCACCATGTTGAATGTTGACTTCCAGTAGCAATAGCTTAAGACTTTTTATGTCACATTTGGACAGAGAGTTGTCTCAGTTTTATTCCTGGCATTCCTAATTACCAATTTGGAAAAAAAACAGAAAAGAATTTTTGCAGTGCTGGGACATGAAACAAGTCAGCAATAGCGCCAATTTATTGCAAATAGATATGCAGAAATGTCAATCGGTGGTAAAAGAGCTCTGTGATGATTATCAGGACAGATTTTCACCTCCCCTTTTGGACAGAACTGTCCTGTGTGCGTTTATTAGCTCACACTAGGAACTGGCGAGCTGGAAAATCCATGGATTAAGAAAGTAACTACTTAGTTAATGCACGGATTCATTTACACAAAAACTATGTCAGGTACTTTTTATGTAGGTAAAAGGTAGGGTAGTGCAGCTCAAGGTCATGGTATGTGAGCCAACCTCTGGAAGAGTTACTTAAACTAAGCAACAGTTTTCGAATCCAAAAATAAAAGCATTTGTCCAGCGTTAGGAAATATCAGAGCAAAAGCTTCTTCTGATGCAACTGAACTCCAGGGCCAAACTGAGGCACCATGTCAACAGGAATTGCGCCTTCATACTTTAAAGATAAAGTGTTTGTTACTACGTCTTTGTAAAAGTAGACATTGTACTGAAATCATCACTGAGAAACCCAGCATTGTAATGGAAATATTGATGAAAACATGCCCGTTTTAACATGGGGTGTTTTATATTAGCATGCAATCCAATTAAGTTCACATATGATAAATGCTTTCTAAATTGAGGCAATTCCCCACCCACAGAATTATCATAAATTTTTACCTCAGAAGTGAACCGAAATGAGAAGGAACATTAAAGCTGCTAATGTGCTCAGCTATTTCCTTACTGAACGCTATCAGGAAACCAATAATCATAAAATAAACCTGAAAAACTATTCACGCATCCGGAAGTCCCTCACTTATTTTGTTTCAGAAAATGCAAAATGCTACTGTGCAGTACTTTCCATCCTGCTTTATGTCTGCCTTGACAAGGTAAGGCTCTGGCTTTTTTTTTTTTTTTTTTTTTTTTTTGATTGTGTCACTTGCTATTAGATATTTCACTCGGGTGATTTGAAATGCATTTGGAGAAACTGTTTTCTGTAGATCCGTATGCATATGCTTGCACAGAGGGAAATGCATGTAAATGAGGAAGTATTTGCACTGATTATAGCAATTAAATCAAAAATACAGAGGAGAAGAAGAATTAAACTGCATGTGACATTGCTATGAAAAGATTACAGTGTCAAAAGGGAAGGACATAAATTACAGTATGCCCATATAACTTAAGAAAAGGAAAAGCAAGTACATTATTATTGATAGTTTCTGGTTTGCACACAGATGCACAGACACATGCACACGCACACACATATTGTAGCTTATTTTACAGCTTGAAACCAGCAAATAGAATCCAAAAATACACTGTGTAAATTTGACTGCAAAAATGAGTCCAGAAAACAAATGGGCTACTTGCGAGATTGTACTTTTGGCACTTTATACATGATTTTCTTTTTTTTTTTCTCCAAAATACCAAGTTATTTTATTTTAAGGACCTCTTAATTGTATCAAAGTTGTTACCAGGCACTTCAAAAATAAATATTTATGATCTGGAAACCAGGAAAATCCCAGTGTTTGACACAAAGAGGCATCCAGCTCAAATTACTTAATCCCTGCACGTCCTGTAACTATCCACTGCAAATATCCTCAGTCTATCTGACACTAATCTGGAAGATATTCTTGGTTCACCTTTTTAACCTTGACAGTAAAAGCTAAATCTCTGAGCCAACATATGTGTCCAGGTTGGGGGTTTATTGCTGTTAAAGTCATAGTACCTACCTGAGTTTTACTTTTTGCAGTGATTAATTACAATTATCTGAGCAATAATAATATCATGTCTGAACATATAGGGACCTATGTGGAGTGTAAGGGAATTTGTCTTGTATTTTCAGCTGAAGGCCCTCCTCAAATTTTCTAAATGAACCTCAGCAAGACAAATACTTTTTGAAGAAAATCGTTTATCAAAAGTAAATAATGTCATTGTGATTGACACCCACTATTTAACTTACTTACTTTGTTAAAGAATCTATTTCTCATGCCTAGTATTGTGTCAGAAACCTCTGTACACCCATAGAGACTGATAAAATAGAACGTCAAACAATTGTAAGAGCAAAGTGTACTGAGCATTTCCCTATAATTCTGAAAAGAATGGAATTCACATCAGTTATGGGTTTGATGATTGTATAATAAGAAAGTCTATTTTTAAAAATCAACAGATCTGTTTTGCAAGGGAATCAGCAAAACACATCAGCAATGACTGCTTCAGAAAGGGCACCTACCCCTGGAACCGGACAGATGAAACAGGACAAGGAAGGAGCCTCTCTGGCAAAGAGCCCCAACCTCCCCAGCAAGTAATGGAGAAAAATCTGAGCAGCAAAATCCTGCAGAAAATTATCGAGAACACTGTTTTCTTTTCAGTATGTCAGAGGATACACTTTGAAAGAGAAAAGAAATCATGGTGGCCTCTGTTGGCCTTAGTGGGAAGAGGGACTAACCATTGACAGTCACAGAACTAGGAAACAGAGCAATTACTTTCAATAGTCGATCCATTTTCAACACTCATAACATTGAGCTCACTTGCAAAGTTAACATGCAAGAGCAAACGGAAAATTCTGCCTCAGAATCTATCTGTGGATGAAAGAAAGAAAGAAAGAAAGAAAGAAAGAAAGAAAGAAAGAAAGAAAGAAAGAAAGAAAAAGAAAGAAAGAAAGAAAGAAAGAAAAAGAAAGGAAAAGAAAGAAAGAAAGAAAGAAGAAAGAAAGAAAGAAAAAGAAAGAAAGAAAAGAAAGAAAGAAAGAAAGAAAGAAAGAAAGAAAGAAAGAAAGAAGAAAGAAAGAAAGAAAGAGAAAGAAAGAAAGAAAGAAAGAAAAGAAAGAAAGAAAAAGAAAGAAAGAAAGAAAGAGAGAGAGAGAGAGAGAGAGAGAGAGAGAGAGAGAGAAATTCCTGACCCACCTCTATCCATTTCCATCCCAAATAGCTGAAGTACACACAGTGTATTCACACCGATCTTTCTGCTTTTTGGGTAAGGATATACATTTTGCAAAAGAAATACTTGAGAAAAGAGCATTTCTCCGTTTGTAGAAAGGCATAACAATAAAATTTTAAATACCTATAGCTGTGCATTTTCACAGGTTACTATGGGCAAGGTAGATACTACGCCACTAGCTTTTTTTCCTTCTTGAGCACCAATGCTCTTTAGTATTAGAAGCATAATCATCTGTAAGTTTTAAAGGTCACAAAGGAGGAATATAGGCCACAGTCACAGGGGAAACTCATCTTCTATGTCTAGTAGGTCTTTATGTCAGTTTGGGGATCTGGGACACAAACAGGGGAGATTACTTACAGCAAACAATGACAGCTCTAGAGCAACCCTTACTGCCTTAAAAGGCTTAATCTCAATCTATAGCACAGAGCCCACCTAGGTGATTTAGATAAATGATGCACCAGTCTTCAGATATTCTGTGAAAAGTTAGCTCTTGTATTAAGGCTTATGTCATGGTCAAACATAGAGATTTTATTGAACTACTGGGATTATTAAGAATTCCAGCAGTACAGGTATAATATTGAAGCTGACATATACATTAGCTTTGTGTTATTGATGTTGTGGCTTCTATTTCTTTGCACCTTGAATGTAATGTGAATATCAAACAGAAATTCAGCTGGCATCAAGTTTCCCAAATTGATCACGAGTTAAAAATCTAAATCTTAATTTATTTTACTAGGTTTTCTGTCTTTGTGAATAAGATAGGCTGTTCTTCAGAAAGACGTTACATAGGAAGGTGGATGTACTAACAATCCTTTTAGAGGGAAGAAAAGCAACCTCATTTATTCAAGCTTCCCAAGCATGGGTGGAAGCTCCTGTAATTCATAATAATCAAAATGTGATTAAAAAACATCATGTTTCCCTTAAATTCTTTCTACTTCAAATAGAGGGGGTAATAGAGCTAAAAAAAACCCCTTCTGTCCAAAGTTTTTTGTACTTAGAGAAGATACAAGGAGAAATTCAATGTTATTGTATGGTGCATATGGATGGAAACAAAAATCCTACCACAGCCAAATGAAAAAAAAAGTACAGGATATCAATCATACCCTCTAATTGTTAACTGCTAAAATAAGTTACCATAGGGCAACTATGTATACATATGTAGATATGTATGCATTAGAAAATTAGACATATAACTATATGAACTTCAGTACAGGTTTCTCCCTCTTTAGGTATACTCCCTGTAGTGTAGCTGAATAACAATAAAATAAAATAAAGTGTCTTAATGTGTGTCTGACATTGTAAGACCCTAAATTCGCTAGGATTATTATTCATATTGCAGAAATTTGATTCCCTGGTGTCATTGGTAATAAAGTAATAATAATACCTTTGCAAAAGGTATCATATAATACCTTTTCTGGTAGTAAGTCTGTGTAGTCTCACCTACTGGTTATTCACAAAAGCCCAGGAGTGAAAAATCAACTTAAGAACTCCATTTATATGAATAAGAATTAATGTACAATATAAGAAGCATCTTCCCAAACACTGTGGATATGTTTTGTTTTACAATAATCTTTTCTCCTTAAAGGCCAGAAGACCACACCTATGTTTGATACACACTCTACCCAAAATGTCAAGATATGCATGTTGCATACAAGTGAGGAGCCCCTTAGTCCCCTGGGGTAAGCAAGTTTCACAGGTTTGGATTCCTTTGTCAAAGATGTCTCTGAATACTACCAAGTTAATATAAGAACACTTTCCTAGAGGCCTGGACACTTGGGACATCTCATTCTGTCCAGGTAAAACCAAGAATGATGAAACTTGTACTGAATGTTGGAAACTGATACTAACTCTTCAACAGAGTAAAAATCCATCTGCAATTACATTTTTTCCTAATGTGCCTGTTTACCCTTCTATTTTCACTGTAATTTTTAGCCATGTAGTTTACTTTTTGTTTCACAGACTACATTGTACATACAATCATTGTTCATATTAAATTATGTTTTACAAAAATCTACCTAACATTCACATGTTGTGTTTGAAACAGTTGTGTGTTGGACAGCGACACATACCTACAAATATTCTTCATTTTTCCTGCACACTTCTGACTTTGGGATAAAGAGCTTGTTCATAAAATGGAGTTTTAGATTCTGAGGAAGCGGAATGTGCTCGCTTTTTGTACTAAAAAAGTTAAAATTCCTTTCTCATTGTAATCTGTAATGTGACATGCTTATAAATACCCTGTCACACTCTGCCTTGCACATTCCTAATCTTCTGTTGATAGTCATATTGACTTCCATTTACACTGCTTCACTCATGCCCATTCATACTGAATCAGGCTTTATGCTTGGTTGATCACACTGAATGAAAACCATTCTTTGCCTCTCAGACTTTTATATTCATAACCATTCTTATTTCTTTATTCATATTCTCTCCTTCACACATCCACTGTGTATTACCTCAAGATATTTCCAGCCTATGCAGTCTTAAAAATTTAAGACCTGATTTAGGGAAAAATGCATCCATGTAACTGATATATTTAAGAAAAAATCCACTTTCTGGATTTTCTTCTTTCTTGAAAAGAAAAATGGAAAGTTTTAGCGAACTGGAAAAAACGTGGAAAAATACTACAGTGGGATATTTGTTATGCTGCTCACCTAGGGCCAGTTGCTGATACCCATAAAATGAATAGTTCACCCTCTGAGTATGTATTGACTGAGTTAGTCCACTCAAAGTATACTGTATTACTCAGTGTGCCACCCAAGCCTTCGGAGATTTGTAATTGAAAAATTAGTTTAAGTATGCCAAGATTATATAGTCTGATTGCTAGCCTTAAATTGGGGAGTGAGGGGGCACTTGTTTCAAATAGAGAGATCACTTCTGCTTGAAGGAGTGTTTTGACACCTATGAGCCATGCGTAAGATGAGCTATAATACAGAAGAGCCGGCATTTTTGGCAGTATAGAGTTGATATAAAAATGCAAAGACAGATTCCCTCTCCCTTCCTGTCTTAATAGCACTTCCCTGGCACTCTCTGGTATTTGTGATATACTCAGAGTTGAGTGGTACCGTGCATAACAAAAAACTTCCAAACATGATATCATATTACCTTTTTATTTATTATTTGGTTTGCTATTTGCCAGATATATACTTGCAATGCAAGTTACAATGCAAAAAGAATATACCAAGCATATATGCTATATTATTAATTTATAAACTTCAATGTATTTGGGAAAAGGTTTATATGTTTTGCAACTTTGCATTTTCAGTAAAAGCATGCTACAGCTTATTTATCTTGGTGGTACTATAACCATCCATTTGTCTGTAAGATATAACAACTACTTCATGCAGTTGATTTTCTTCTTATATGTAGGTGGGTTTTATCTCAAATGATCTGCTTTCCATTATCAGGATTGATATATAAAAATCTGATACAGTTCCTCAGATGGCCACAAAATTATCCTTTTTATGGAAATGACACAAAAATGCTCTTCAATCTCCCGATTTAATGCTCTGGTCTTCCTCTGTCATTTTATTCTTTTTATTTCCTCACAGCACATGTCCCAGTAGATATTTCTTGCTTTTGCATCCAAATGAATCTAAAATACAGCACAACAGACTAAAAAAGGGGGTAGGCTTATTAATGGAGGTAATTTGCAAGCACAGTAGGAATTTCTTGAAGTTTACAGGGTACAAATTTTATGACTCTTCTGTGGTAGAAGCAAGGTGTTCTTAGTCATGTTTTTGAAAACAAAACAAAACAAAACATAGCCCTGCTTTGGTTTCTCATCCAGGTAAAGGACATACTCACCATGTCTGAAATTTCTTCCTTTCATGGGACACCAAGACTGGCAGAAGGAAATGTCTGCCAGGAGAGGAGTATCTGAGTGATGTCCCAGCATCTGCTCCAGTGGCTCCCAGCAACTGTCTGTGGTCAACGTGAATTAGGAGAAAGTGCTAGAGCAACTTTATCATCTACTGGAGGAGGCAGCTGCCACGTGAACTTTCTAAACCAGACAGGTTAATACTGCTCCCATAAATCACAGTAAGTTGGGGGCCACTGCTGTTTAAGCTACCCTGAATCCACCGCACGGTGTGTGGGCCCCTCTTGGTCACATACTTTTTGCTGTTATGTAAGAAGATCAAAACAACCCCGTATTGTACCATATTGAATAGCCACCGTTAGAAGGACAGTAGTAGTGAAATAAAGCATCGTTTTGCATGTGATAGTTTTAAATGCCTTTTAAAGCCTCTTAAAAATAAAACACCGGCTGTCAAGAGTCATAGTCAGGCAGCAGAAACTCAGCAGGTATTTCAGGGAAAAGCAGTGTATGCTCCTGGGGTGGCCCCTCGCCCCTTACAGAGGCACAGAAAAATCCATGGGGCAAAAGGGGCAATAGGTATATATAAAAATATATGTATATGTTACCAGATCCCTAGCTAGTGTAAATCAAGCTGGCTTAATCTGTGCCCTCACAATGTAAAAAAAAATCTGAGGATCTCATCTGCTACTGTATCATACACCCATTCTTCATGGACTTGGAGTAACAGCAGTTTCATAGTCCCACAAAGTCCTTTGCTAATTGCTTGCTTAGAAGCTGAAAAGGGTTTGGGGTTTAGTTTGTCTGGGGAAGAAGGGGAGGGAGTGTTGTTTGATTGTTTGTGGGTTTTTCTTCCCCCAAAGTAAAGGCTACAAACATGAAACTGTCTATTACACACTTCACAGCCTGCCTGGTTCACAATTTTTTAACCAAGTGTGTACTGTCAAACAATTTCAGCGGCTCCCAGGAGAGAACAATGTAACTAGCTGGTATGAATAATGTTTGTAAATTTGAGTAATAGCGCTTCCTGAAAAGCAATGTCTTTCTCTGTATATGTCTTTTTATTACCTGCAGCTCTTTCATCAGCCAACATCTGCTCTTTGATTCAAGCTCTTTCCTTTTTTCCCATGCTGATAGCTGTTAACACTGAACCTGCCTGTTACAGTTCAGGCTGTAAACAACATGGAAATATTCAGTGTTGCTGGTGTCAAGAATCTCTAATGTAGTCCCAGACTTTAAAGAGTACGTTCAAATAAATAGGAGATCAGCCTTCTGTCATGTTTCAGCTTGACATTCCTGAGGTAGCACAAATAACCTGCTCGGTAATGTGTAAAAAAGCATTGAAGCAACAGATGAAAAGTTTGTTTTCTGTAGTCCTGCTTAGTAAAAATAAAATATATTTTCATGATAAATAGCAACATGCCTTGATATAGGTATTTCTCTTCAATCATTAATGCTCAGCTTCCTATCCGAATCATTGCTCAAATAGTCTTCTGCCTGAAAGGAAGACAAGGAAAAAGAAGAATCCCGTTAAGATGTATCATCAATCCAAATCCATCAATTCAAATACGCCTGTGGTACTTTTCAGGCCACTGCTTCACCAGTTGTATGCACTTTTTTTAACCACCCCCACTGCACACTCCACACCACCCTCTGTTTTGCAATGCTTAGTGGTACACCCACCAGAGTGGGCCAGATTGTTCACAATAATCGAGGTTATTCACTGTCATCTGGACTATCCAGCACCTGGATATCAACAGTGACACTTGTGGGGCCAGTATGGCGTTCAGAGAGATGTTTTTGAAGTGATACACGATCAGGGCAAGCTCCCAATGTAGGTTTAAGATGGCACTACTCTTATTGCTCAAGTTCGGCTGCCACGTGCATGATATGTCGGAGATCAGAGGTACTAAAAATTAAACAGCAATCTCTAAATGACATATTCTGGATATCCGACTGCCTGTAGAACATGAGGACTTCTCTGTATCTTTGGGTCTGTGAATTTGAATTATGTCTAAACCATGGTAACCTCATTAATTTGAATCAGAGGCTCACCTTGGATAAATTCATGCAAACAAATTCAGCAATGATGTGTGAATGTTTATCACTTGTAGAGGTTTATTTAATAGACTAGACTTAGATCCACTCATTCATTCATCATTCAGTGATATAAGCTTTAAAGGGCAGCATGAACTAAATTTGTTTGCCAAGACAAGACCTATTAGTATAGATCTTAGAGTACAACACACTGAGCTGAAAATTGCACTACCTATACTTTTAATTGGTAGGTGGCAAGCCATTGCTATCTCTGTTTCGCATTGCATTGTCCTGATGGGTCACGATAATCCAGTCGCTGTAGAGTAAATGACACAGCACTGTCAGAGTCTGGATGCCAGGTGAAGAAATCGGTACCTACAATCACACCCCCTGTAGCACAGGCTTTGATAAATGCCGTCATAGCTGTGCAGAAGGAATTGCGGGGAGCTGGATTATTTTGTTTGTTATCTATGAGAATGTCAGTGACTCAGTATTGTAGCTAGCCTGTCTGGACAAACTGCTTTTCTTGCTGAAATGATGTACAGTAGTCCAAACGGGATGGCAAGTAAGACACATGCATACAAATAGCTCCCCGCTGAATGCAAGGGCATTTGTGAACACGTGGGACTTTCTGATAAGTCTTCAGATATCTTTATTCTAATATAACTTACTCCGGCATTCAGGATCAACTGGCTTTTCTATTGAAGTGGATATTTTTCAGTTCTCAACTGACACAGAGGGGATGAGGTGTTGAATTTTGTGTGATAGAAAAATGAGTGCAATAGTGTAGATGATCTGGTTAATAGGATGCTCCTTATTCTCTAAGTATCAACATCATAGTTTTCAAGCAAATATTCATTAATATTAATTAATGTATCCTTATCTCCTCTCCTATGAAGTAGGAAAGTTTGGTCCCTACCTCACACAAGTCGCTCCAAATATTTTTCAAGCCTCAGAGTTGCAGTGTCTCTTAACTAATTCTGAACCAGTCCTTCTTTCTCCTGCTCCAGGTTCCCCTATTCTTTGAGGCCTTATTATTCTACCTTCCATCTTTATTTTGTCTGCAGTTTGTTTATTATTCCTCCCTTGTTAATCTGATACTTGGGAATACAGTATGCTACTGAAAAGGAATGAATATATAAATATACGTTTTATTTCTTCATTTATCAGATGTTCAATACTGTATTGATATTATATTTGTAGTACTTTAGATTCTATTTGCAAATTAATTAGGCATTACACTAGCAGGTCATTCAAAATAAATTCCATTGTGTGCATTTTAGCAAAAAATATTTGTCTGCTGAAGATTATGTTTCATGAGCATTCAACACATTAATTCACAGAATACGTCACTATGGAATCCTAATGTGGCATTCATGAAGTTACTATTTCTACACAGGTGCAAACAGGCTGTAGTTTATACACAGACAGAACTATACACATATGTATTTATGATGTTAACAAAAGGTGTATATATATATATATGTATATATGAAAAATCTCTTTGTACCTATACAAATTTTACCATACATTTTATACATAGTTTTATGTATGTTATATGAGTACTATACAACAATAAATACATTACATACAGAAATAAACTCTGTATATGTACACATACCTATTACACACACTGCACACACCTTATACAAATGTATATACCTACATGTATTCATACATATTAACATGAGTATCACTTTTCTATCATTGTTAATTAGGATTTATAGTGATAATGTTGATAGATCCTTAACAAATAAAACATGACAGGCATTGCAGTTTTGGGCAATTATACTACACCTCAGGTGGTGTTAGCTGGCACTAAGCCAAATGACTATAATCACACAAGAACTCCAATAATCTCTCTGCAGTGTTGTAGTTTGAGTGTCTTGTTGCTATTTTGAAATGCTATATGATACATAAAAATAAGGGAGAAATGGTTCTGTCCAAACTTATTGGGGATATGGTCATGGGAGTGACATCAATGTCAAACAGTCAAAAAAGTTCAAATGTGTTCTGAGCTGTAAGTTTTTCATTTAATTATAGTAATATTAATAGATGTCACCGTAGTTTATATCTTTTTCAGTGCGAGCTGTGCAACAGAATAGATTGACTAAAGAGCAGATGGTTTTGTTTCTTTACAGGCAAAAGTAAATTCAGACAAGATTTGGAAGAGCTCTTTTATCAGATTGAAACATCTGTAATGTTAGCACCAATCAGGTACAATTTCTATACATTTTTTTTTCCATTTTTGAATATGATGCTTCTGGACCAAGTGTTTGCACACTACCTGGGAAGGCTGCTGCTTTTAAAAAGTACTTTAAAGTGACTTTGCAAAATATATGACTGTCCAAGACAATTTTGACATGGGGTTACATTTTTTGTAATTCTTGTAGTCATACTAGGAAAAAGAAAAATTTCATGTGTTATACAGACCCAGTTCCACAAAAGGAAACATAAAGAAGCGTCTCAGCAGTATGGGGATGGCTGCAACCTGACCTAGAGCTTAAACCTCAAAATCCCTCACAAAAGTGTGTTAGTCCTCACTTCCACAGGTACTTAACGATCCTGCGCATTCCCAGAAATGTACCAATATGGCAAGGCTGCGTGAGGAAGGATCAGTCTTTCCTTTAGGCTGGGGAAATGCGGGGATATCTGCCATCCCTCCTGATGCTGACCTTCCCTCCTGGGGGACGGAGGTTCAGGTGTCACACTCAACCTCTGAGCTGGAAGCCGTGCCAGTTTTTAAAGAGAAGTGACTCCCTTTAAGTCACAGAGCAGGAGCACTCCCTAGCAAGTAATACCTGTGCTACAGACTGATTGCCAAAGGTTGTGCCATATTAGGGTTATAATCAATATCAGCTCTGCCTCCCTCCGTCTGAGTGCCCCAATGGCAGGGCTGCAGCCCCGGGATCAGTGGCTGTGATCATATTCCCGTTTGAAGACGTATACATTTCCTCTCTCACAACATCATTTCTCTACGTATGTCGAACCTTCTTATGCCCCTGTCGTTCCTGTTCACGGATGACAGATCACTGCACTTTCTCAGGAAAACAGGTGTATTCTAAAATCCAGCTGTAATCCTGTATCAAACACACTGATGAAACAGTGGATTAGAACTAGGCCAACAAAGATATCCATCAAAATACTTATTAAGTGCCAATTACTTTGTTTGGTAATTAACTAATACGTAATGAATTTCCTCATAGCTGTTTCCTTTAAAGCCAATTAAATGCTTGAACAGACCTTCCATGTTTAATAAACTAATAAGAATTGTTCATTTATAGCGTATGCATTTTTGAATAATTACCAAGCAGCTGTTCTTATCTCCAGTATTTTCATTAAACCTCAGCAATCAGTTTTAACAATAATTCAGTATTTAAAATGCATGATCTTGAAAACTGGTTTATATTCATTTGTGTTGTTTCTTTTGAATAATTTTATTTTGGTACACACTGTTTGTGATTTGTCAACACACATAGAATTTAATTTTAGTTGCTGGTAATAAGTTGTCCTGCAATGTAATTATTTTCTTATCTGTAAAATATTACCATTTGGTTAAGTATTGGACACAAACACCACAAAAACAATATTGATGCTGCAGAAGGGTTCATCCAGCCTAGTATTATTTTCCAACAGTGGTCATGAGCAGTCTGCTAGAGACCTAGAGACAAAACGATGTTCTAGGTTCCAATTTCCACAAGAGCCCATGCAAGATGTGCATCCGTACCATCCCGTATCACCCCTTCTCTGGGACTCGGCTCCCCCACAGCTCTGTGTTACAGGTCTTGGTTCTTGCTTCGGAAGGGACAGCGTACCTTTGATCTCGATCCACTTTCTTCTTGCCACACCTGATTCAGAAGATCTCTGCCCTTTCTTCCTCCAGCCTTTGCCCTCTCAGGCTGAACACGCTAAGCCTACCCAGCTATTCAAAGCAGCACTTTGCAGTGTGCATGTCGCCCCACAAAATGCACAGCAATGCCCCGTGTATACCTCAGTTTCCTTGTTTGTGAGGGGAGAAAAATTGTACTTACCCACCTTTTCCAAGCACTTTGATATGTATGAAAGAATACTAATCTGATCGACTGACTTACACTTTCAAATGCAAAATTATTATTATTAATGTTAAAATGAAAACAATGAGGCTTAATTTATTTCTATTTCTTTGGATCATTTAATTAGGATGGTAATAACAAAAAAAATCAATATAGATTCCTACAGTAGATGCTAAATGTTATATTTGTCTTAGAACTAACATTTTTAAAGTTAATTTGGCAAATAAACAGGTGTGCAAAACACGAAAATGCATACAAAATAATGATATGTGTTAGGGCAGATACAGGATCATAACATCAAGCACTAGAGAATGCATGTTTACTCTTTTCGGAATAAAAACTCTAGATTTGCTAGAACTAAAAATGAATGTATGAGATGTTCTACTTTTTGTACTTCCTGAAGGCAAAAGATTATCGTTTTCTGGGGATACAGTGAGGAGAACTCTTAAATAAATAAATAAGATGAAATTAAGTCAGAAACAGGTCAGCTCAGGTTCCTATCTTATTAAAATCAAATGAATTTGGATAATGTGTTTTTCTTCTCGCTAGACGATCAGTGCTGTGCAGTCTGTGACTTGTCCTCTGAAAGAAGGATCACTAACAGGAGCCCATTAGGTCATCGCCAATCTGTTAGCAGAGAGGTTCAGTGCAGGGAACTAACCTGAGCTGACACGAGAACAGCTGAGGGTCCTCGCAAGTGGATAGCATGCACAGACCATCTCAAGGAGGGACAAAAACACAGGCTTTACATATTTCTAATCGGATGCTGTATTAATGCTCATGTATAGACACGCAAGATAACAAATAGCAACACACACTTGAAAGCGCTTGCTGAGATGTAGAATGAAGGGATAACTGACAGAAGCTAGAGCTAAAAAATAATTCAACTTATCATTATTTTTCTTTTTTCCCTAAGTGAACTATGTAATGATGCAGAAAGACTAATTAAGTTAATGCGCTGTCTCCAGGAATTTTCGGATACTGCAGATGCCAAAGTTTGTCCTTCATTATACAATTTAGGATTTCAAGGCTGTGTCTTATATCGTAGGAGCTATCCAGTCCTTGTTAGCCTAGCAGATCTACCATTCTTAAAAAATGTATTTTGACCTTGACAGTCAATTGTTTTTATGATTTATTAAATCAATGGCTGAATCAAATATGCTGCTTAGTGTAATTGCCAGGTTTTAAATACATGTTTAGTACAGCAGGAACAGAATAGGTATGGCCTGATTTCTACTGAAAAGAATTCATTTTGCAAACTAAATTCCCTCCAATTTCTTTACTTCCAGTTTTCCAAGTTTAACTCCCATTCCTTTAAACAATCTTAATGTCCTCTAACTATAAATTCATATAACTATAAAAATTATGCATACGGTCTAAGTCAGGACCCTAAGTTAGGACCCTGTATTGTCAGTGAAAAGATATAGGAACCTTCAGGAGAAAATTAATCCCATCCACCTTTAACAGGTATCTTTAAGTGATACTTAACCTTTCATCCCTTGATCATGCCCACTTTTCTTTATTATGTATACGAACTGGCCTGGCCTAGACAAATGGCTCAGAGAACAATATCTAACTTTCAGACCTTTGAGATCAGATGAATCACAACCCATTTGGTCCCTTTTCCTTTGCAAAGGTGAAGGACTGGTCTCCTGGCAAGACCAGTTTAAGCAACAAATGAGCATGAAGCTCTTGGACTGACTAGTCTTTCTGCTAGGATGGTCGCCTCCTCTTCCTCAGGGACGTGACACCTTATTGAAGAGCGTTCCCTGAGTGTCAATGTAAATAACCTCTTTATTAGTAAGTTTTGGTTCTGCAGGAGTAATGACAAAAGGAATCAAAAAGGTCAAGTGTGCCATTCTTCATTTCTTCTCTCCTTTGAAGGGGACAAGAGGGCAGAGGGGTTATGAAGGGCAAACTTCTGACTCTCTTTGATCATCCCAGGGCACACAGATAGAGTTTTTTTCTATCCATGTGGAACAACTCAAAGAAAGGAGGTAGAAAGAATTGTTCCTTATTTTGTGATGTTTTAAAACTTACTACAAAAACAGGTCTTTATTTGGAATATATTTTCACTTCATAATAAATGAAGAATGAAACGTCTATCCAGGCAACTTTCAATCAAATTTATAGAGTATAATAGATACCGATTGTATATATTAGTATAAGGGTTGTGGAGTAAAAGAGATTATTAATTTTCTTGTAATTTGTTTATGCTTTTTATTTATTGCTTCCTAATATCCTTCTATAATGTATGTCTGACATTTCAGGAACAGTGGGGAGCATCTAAAGCAGGTATTTATACTGTAACAATTATTCCCACTATTGGTTTTGGTATTTCATGGGAAATTAGTATAAAACCATAAGAAAGCATATTGAATCCTCCAGTGGATGGAGGTCTGAGAAATCCAATTCTCAACTTACTACTTTGGGGAAGCCTTACTTTAAAAGTTAATAAACCGCTAATGTCAACAGCAATGAACAGTAGGCTAACTACAATAGGAGCCCTGGGTTTCTTACACGTTTTCTCTAATCAAAAGGAGCCAATTATTTTTCGAGTTGTGCAAAATGTCATCTAATTGGCTGCCTAAAAGTCCTGTAGCCTGAGAGAAATGTAAAATTAATCAAAATCCTGTTTTAAAAAATGTATAAAGAATGTAATACGTTTGTTATTTTCCCTGAGTGATGAAGCTCAAATCCTTCTTCCTTTTTAGACCCCACAGTAGGGAGTAAGGGAGAGGAAAAGATGCTTGCAGTTATTATACATAGAAACACTCAAATTGATTATTTTCTTGGCTCCTGTAGCCACTTGGCTAAACTGGGAAGGAAATGTACTCTGTCATGGACCCCACGGTCCCTTATCTCCAAATCATCCAGACTGAGGACCCATCCAGACAGGCTCAGGCATCACAGTTCCTCCCATGCCAGGCATAACAAAGAGTGGGTTTAAGCACAGATCTTGCCTCAGGTTGGAGTTAAGATGCAACAGTGAAGCACCCTTGGAGCTGTAAACTAAGGAGAGTGTTTCGGTCCTCCAATTTAGAGTCTAATCTCCACGGTCACCTAGGAGCAGTTCAGAAACATGAGAATGCCAAAAATCATCAGTGCTTCTTGCCTGGTATTAATCCTAATCATAGGCTGTCATTTCAGGACTGCAATGAAGACTACTCATGGTTTTGTTTGGGTTTTTCACACGCACACACACACACACAAAATGTAAATTTTTAATCTATGTTTTTGCCAGCAAGAAGACTGAAGAAGCCAGTCCATTGTTATGTGATCTTGCTTTACTATTCTTCCCTAGGATTTTTATTGGCAAAATAATAAATCACAAAGCATAGAACAATGCCATCTTTGCTTAAAAACATAGTTTAAGAACCAAAACTTCACCTTAGATCAATATGAGGATTGTGTGTGCCCCATGAGCATTAGTTATTGCAGTAAGATTAAAATAAGTGCACCGTAATGAAAGAATTTGCAAGCCTCAACAATTTGTGTAACAACAGAAGACATAATTTTTTATAAAGTTACTTGCCATTTATTAAAACTACTAAACTAAAAGATTTTTTTCCCCTTCATTAAAAATAATCATCTCCCTTGAAAGGATGTCCATAATGATTGCAGTAAAATTCATCATCATAAGAAACAACAGGTGGAAAGCACAGTTGTGCCGTAAGAAGAAAAATGGGTTTAGGCCTTTGCACCATTTAATATCTTTGTTTGTTATTTTCTCTAGTATACGTTTAACTTGAATGTTTTATGATTGCACAGGAGATTTTATAGCACAGAACTTTTGCAAAGCCTTGCAGAGTACTAAGATGAAATGAGTTTCATTTACGAATATCGAATATGAGACACAGTGAAAAATAAATCATTCTCTCCTTATTTAATCTTGTTCTTCTGCGTCTATCCTATTCAGTTCAGTTTTTTCTCTTCTGTATCACAGGTCTGTTTCTCTAAGTAGCAGTGTAAATCTGTATGAAGTTGGGTATTCTCATTTTCGTGAAAGAGAGCACGATATAAGCTTCAAATTCTGCTTCTTGCTCATGCCATTGGAATCAAGTGCCCTTAATTTCCATTGTACTTTAAGCATGGCTCTGGTTTGTCATCTGTCTTCCTTCAGTGCAGTAAGTGCTCTTTTGCCTGACATTTCCTTTGAGCTATTTTAAACTTTTACTAAATGAATTAGTACAAAACAATGAAGTTTCCAAAGTTACTTTATGGCATGACGGCTGTGTGGTGGGTTCTAGAGAGACCTGTGGATGCAATGATTTGGTAACAGGATTATTTTCCTAAGTCACTGGGACTAGAAAAAGAGTTCAGCTTTCAAATTAAGCCTATGAAAAGGCTACCTAATGACACACTTACCAAATAGGGGAAACGGATGGAAAAAAATACAGTTTCCCTCGTGCTGTGAAAATGGAAACATCCCACACCATCAGTCTCAGTACCCCATGGGATTAGACAGTCCTGTGTCTAATGAAAAGGTGGGGCAGGCATCTAGGTTGTTTCCTTCTTTGTTACTTTCCAATTGCTTAGGGGTTTTTCATTTTTCAGGAGAGGAATTCCACCTTTTTCAGACCGTAAGAAATGAAATGAAACTTGCTGAACCTCCGGAGTGCAAGGAGTAGTTTCTGTGGCAACGATCCCCATTTGACAGCCCTCAGGACTTGCCTTTGCCTCCCGTGACTTATTTACTGTTTCAGCAGCACAGGTGGCAGAGGTGAGATCAGCAAGTTGCACAATGATCACTCGTGATATAAAGCACAGAAATACAAGTATCAGAAAAGTTTATTTATGCAAAAAAAGGGAAAAATAAAAGATTAAAATAACATTCAGCGGGTAATATTATTGAGTCATTCCACAAAGGACTGGTAAATCGGTGAACAAACTACAACACATGCTGCTCAAATAACCATTTTGCTGGTTTGAAGCATTAGGTTTAGATCTTCTTAAATTAAAAATAGTGATGGACAGACTCAATTTTCTGCTTTAGCCTCTTTGAATAATGCTTTCATTCTGTACCTAGGCCAAGCACCTGCACACCTGCACTGTTGCTGTTTTCTTTAATCTTACAAGTATATACACCAGAATTACACATACTATCTGATTAGAAATACTTAAAGCCTGTGGTTTTGTCCCTGCTCGAGACGGTCTGTGCATGCCATCCACTTGTTAGGAGCCGCAGCTGTTCTCGTGTCAGCTCAGGTTAGTTCCCCGCACTGAACCTCTCTGCTAACAGATTGGTGATGACCTAATGGGCTCCTGTTAGTGATCCTTCTTTCAGAGGACAAATTGCTGGTTGCAGTGCTGCTGCTTTTTTATTTTTTTGAGGGGGGGGGAGACACAGACATTATCTAATTCCAGCAATCTGAGTTGAATTTATTCAGACTTACTTTCCTCTTAATTATTTAGAGTTGCTTCAGGTACCTTCTACAGCAAATAAAAATAGGTATTTACAGGTCATAAATTATGTTTCATTGGTGCCTTCCAACAAGTAGGAGGAATCAGAGCCTAATTAGTGAATTGTATCATAGCCTAAAACAATAATAATATTAATTATGAAGAACACTCCACATAAGCATGTAGCTTTAGATCATTACAAAATAACAATGTTGGTTATTACCAAAATTGCTAAGAAATGATAAGCTGAAATAATGTGAAAATGACTGTGGTAATTTCAAAGTACCGCTAGCTTTATTTATTTTGTTTTTCAGAATTGCACAGTGGGAGTTATCTGGAGAAGGGTGAACTCCACATTCCCATCAGAGAATGCATGAACAGACCATCAAGTGACAAATAATGGTATGACCTTGATAACAGGCTGTCTGAGCAACATCTTTCCAAAGCCACTTAGCACAGGTGTTCATAGCACACCAGTATGATCTTCAGTTACTAGAGGTATGTATTTCAAAAGGTATTAGGAACTCTAGCATAAGAGAATAAATCCTACTAGTCATGATAGACTATGGGTAAGGGATCAACTTTTGAAGTTGTAAGTATGATTTTAATAACAAGTATGATTTAATAACAAGTCCTGACTGGTGCACTAAAACCAGGATGGATTACGAGTCACATGACTGAGAAGCCCAGTTCTACTTTTGCAGAGTATTTAGATGCCTATGAAAGTATTTTTACAGGTGTGTAGCTACCCAGTGGTATCAATCCAAACCTGACAGGCTCAGGATTCCTTTAAGAATTGTGTGTTTGGTGTAAGATGGTTATCTGGGCTGCTTCATGTTCAAAAGGATCTCAAAATTCACAGTGAGGCAATGAATGAGGTGTATGAGTTGCTGGAGGTTTCCATCCTTATTGACTCTAAAGAAAAATTAGCTGAATGGCCAAGTCTGGCCCTGGATCCTGAGACAGGTCAGGTAGATGAGACTGATGGAGGTCTGTTGTCACTGGCATCAGTCCAGAATGTGTTTTTAATTTAAAAAAATGGGATCTAGGCTTCTACCTATTGCAGTTAGGAATTCTTTGCTTGAAATACCAACTACTCGTCACAGAACAATAAGGCGTTATGAATATTCTTTTGCTATTTTCTTTATCCAACATTCTCTTAAACTAATGATATATATACTCACTATCCCCACTCTTTGAGTCTACGTAATTTGGATAAAGTTATAGGAAAAAGAAATACAGGAAGAGCATTGCTAAAAATAGAAAACCACTTTCCATTAACTCCTCTCACAGATTTAAATGCAGACATATTTTACACATTCATAGACATATAAATAGGTACATCTTTCATTCATAGCCCTTTGAAGTTTATCGCCAAAAGAGAATTTGTTACATGCAGATGTTTCATTCTGATTCCTGATGTTTAATCAACCCACATTGTCTTTGGAGATATAGTTGTGATTTTTCACAGAAAATTTAATTACAATGATTATTCCAGACTGGATTGAAAAATTAATGACAAGAAAAAATTACATGTTGGTATTTAGTATAATCTTTGATACTCAAGAGCTGAAGAGAGCCTGCAAAGGATTTGAAAGCTGGTTGAGTAAGTCCCTGGTTGAGCTGGTTCCAGCCCTGAATGACTGACTTCTGTCTTCTTCCTATTATCTTTGCAGAATATTCACCTTGCTTTTGGCATTGTGTTTATCTGATTGCTTCAGGCAAAATTAGATTACTGACCTCATCACTTCGAGTTTTGTTTTATTCTCAACAGCAAGCAGTTAGATCAAACTCATATAAAGGATCAGCAATGAAGTTAGCACTGCGGGAATTTTATTTTTCTTTTGTTTTTTATTTTCCTTTTATTTCTTTGGTGAAACAGTTTTTACTAAGTTATGGGATATGAGTGAAAATTGAAAACTAGGTGAAACGGTGGTGAAACAATGCAGCTGTTTCCTCAGAAAGAGGAAAGGAAAAATGTGCAGCTATTTCCCTTACTGTACATTAATCTGCTGTTGAAACTTGTGTCTTTGGAAAGGAAAAATATTGATTATTTTATAAATACAGCAGGTTCTTGGTTTTGGAGTTGAGACAGTCTACATATTGTCTGGGAAGCAAGACTTACACGTACAGCATAAAACGATTAATAGAACTGAGTGAATTCTGGATGGAATAGTTGAAGTAATTAGGAAGAACAGTGCTGCTTTGTTCTCGTCTCATGATTATTACTGAGCTGCTCATATACAAGCATACTTAAAAATATAGCTTATTTGGAAGTATTGCCATGGTAAATCAAATCCAGCTTTCCTGTTTCTGTAAGTGTCCAGATTGGATGGTTCAGAAAGAAGCATAAGGAAAGGAAAGCAACTAGGTGATCATCTTTACCCATGCAATCCCTTCCTCATATCAATTAGCCCAAAATTGCCTTAGATCCTGAGACACTATAAACAAAATTGTATTGGCAGATAGCTGTTGACAAATAAAAGGAGAGCAGTAGTACCTCAAAATCAGGAAGAAAACAAAAACCCATTTAATTCTTTCTTTTCTCATCCCTCTAATGATGGATGTTGACTGAGTGCTTTCAGCATTAAATTATGCATCACATGCTCTGATCAAATGAAAATTCCTCTTCTGTATATCACCTAAAGCAGAACTGTCTCATCTAGAGCTGAGGTTCCTCAGCTGATATATGCATCCTACGACAGCGGCAACAGAAACACAGAAGAAAACCTAACTTCCAAGGGTGTAAACTATTTCACTGCAAATCACTTTAGCAGAAACATTTAGCTAATGTGCTGATCTCACAGTTTTTATCCCCTGCCCTTCTTCCTGACATGCCAGCCGTCCAACCTTCTCCTGACAACATAAGCTGTGAGTGTGTAGCCAGTACAAATGAGCGTAGCATGGAGACAATGTCTCTACAAGTATGGAGACAAGGCAGAAGGAATTGAAATTTCTTTGATATCAAGGAGTCTTTGAGTGTGACAGAACTAGCTGTGTCAGTGGTTTATCAGCCAGTAAACAGCCTTCACATTTTTGTGCTAGTGCAGATAACACTGAGATTTCTTAACTGTTTGTGTTATTCAGCATCATCTAATTAAAAGCTTTTCTGAAGCGTTGGCTAAATTAGATTTTGTTGTCTTCAGAATAAGGAGCCATGATCAATGTGTTCCAACTATGGATGGGGATGAAGAGGTAAGGAAGAGGAGCTGCAATGGAAAGCCATCGTTAGAGGATTTATTGAATTATTGAATAATTTCCCAGTGGGACATGGGAAGCTGGGAGTAGCAAAAAGTGCTTCTAAGGAAGACACTTTTAACCTCTATAACTGCCCTCTGAAGGAGTTAATACACTTTGCTGCTTCTTTCAGCAGCAGCAAACCTACCTTTCCAGAGCTCAGCACCTAGCCTGCTACCCTAATCTACGTACTTTGCTCAGATATATTTAGAACTAGCCTGGATTCAAGGTTATAATTAATTCAACATATTTCTACAGTTTGCGTTGTGTAAATAAATCTACTTGGAATTTTCGGGTGCCTTCATGCAGAATCCACTGAAAGGTCACAGACTTTTATCCCACATACATAGGTGACAATTAACTTCTTTAGTGTCATGGAAGCCAGTTCACAGAAAATTAAAATTGCATAAAATAATAATGACTGACCACTGGGATTTTTTTTGTTTTCACAAATATTTCATTTATCTAATTTTAATGATATGAGCATTTGTGGAAAATGAATTTAAATTCCCATCATACAAAATCCATGGAAACCATCTTCTAAATTCCTACAAGTCATCTAGGAAAAAAATAAAAACAATCCACAAATAACTAGCGCATCCAATATAAAATATGTAATATAGCCTAAAAATTAAAAAATTACATTAAATTCACATTACAAAATAAAATTGAAAGTATATCATGCAACATGAACAGAGTAAGTTTAATTAGTATAGAGAATTAATTTCTGTAAGGATACTCCACAATATGTCAATATGTTGTCAATATGTTAAATGAGTTATTCACAGCAGTACATATGAATTGCGATTTGAGCATAAGCCCAAGCCTATACCTTAATCCAAATTTTCTTCACATTAACACAGTATGGGAGCAAGTCCAAGTTCAGATACGGGCATTAGGACTGAGAAGAAAACATGCGTCCTTGCTAATCTTTGGTATAGAGTCAAACAAACAGCTTCCAGAAATTTTCCATCACTTAATCAATCTGTTCATGCAGCAATATCTGTCCTTGATGGTGACAGACAGAGAAATCAGTCAAAAGACCTTGCTAGGGGAGCTCAAATATCACAGGAGGGATTTGCTGGCATGCTGATCATCTCAGGCTGCCTTTGGCTGTCTGGACAGGAATCTCATATGGTGGCATCATGGCCAGCTCACTGAGAAAGGTAGAAGTCAGTGAGCTAATCCCATGGCATCACCGTTTAGTATAATGGCACGACATACAATCTTGTTAATAAGCCATATGAAGCAACTGAAGCCAGCGAGAACCGTCAGGGTTAAATAACATTAATAAGTAGACTGCTAATACCTGCCTCTTCAGGAAATGCTTCATTTGCTATGTTTCATCAGTAAGTCTCAGGCAAGTTTGCAAAGGCTCCTATCCTGTATTTGCCCGTTTCTCAGACTTCTGCACCAACACCATAAACCCAGCCTGCGAAGCTGATGGGCACTAAAAGGGAGGGAGAATTATTCAGCTGTGATTCTATGCAAACATCTGCAACGTTACTGGCCACATTGCAAACAAAGGTTCAAATATGAACCTTCAGACTTGGAGGTTTTTGTGACTGTTCATAATTGTACTTGGTCAAGCCTCTTGCCATTTTTTCTTGTGTTTTAAATATAGGCTTCCACCTTTAGCATTGAGACTGTGACCTCAACCTTGCTTCTTGCTGCTTTATTTCATTAACTTTTTTTGTATGCTCTTTCATTTCTTCAAGTATTATAAACTGGGGCATTCGCTGAATACATTTGAATTAGATTTCAAGCGCTTAATGATTTAAAGTCAGAAAAATTCTTTTACTAATTAGTAGTCCTTTTTTTTGAGAAATGTCACATAAATGGAGTCTAGCTTATAATGTATTTGAACAAGTACACAAAAGCAACAGTAGGGTTTATTTTTCAGATATTTTTTTTTTCCACAAAATTGTGGATTACTAAAGTACAATGAATAAGTAGCGCTTCAGTGATGTAAAACTTGTCACCAACACAGAAGGCATACAAAGTGCTAAAAGTAGATACCAGGGGTGCAAGAGCCTCAGGACAGTAGTGATGGAGACTTCAATGACTTACGAGTGGGAAGCGAAGGACAAGACAGGTCAGAAAAGAGAAGTGATGTGCCATTTGATTACAGTTACATACACAAAGAGAAAGGATCATGGGTACAAATACATTCCTGGGTGAGCCCATTGTGTTATTCTTGTAACTGATGCTATTTCAGTGTAAATTAGTTTCTTGACAGAAAAGTTAGGCTTGGCTTTTTGTACGTTTACCACACCAAAGGACCTGGTACATACAAATATGCTTACTGTTGTCCCTGCAGCATCATACCCATGACCAGGGCTAGCTCATTTCTTAGGTTTTAGTACCAACTGCACCTGTGAAAGATAAAAAATTCGAATAAGGTTCATGATGAATAGCATGGAGCCGGTTTGAAATCATTGCTAGCTTTTGTAGGCAGTCTTTTGACACTGTGTTTATTCTCTTCAGCGCAGAACAAAAGATGAATTCACTACACCGTACCTTCATTAGCTCATATCTATTTCTACCTACCTATATGTATGTATGTATATATTTTCCCTTTCAAGAACCGGGCACAGTGAAATCCTCACCCAGCACCCCAAAGCAAGTACTTAACATTTAGTAGTGCTAGTCCTGTCGAAGTAAATACAGCTTCTCAAATATTCTACCATACATGTTTATTTAGCAGTTTTTCTATGTCGCTGGCAAAAGGTCACTGTATTACCAAGCAGTTCATGGTTAAAATTCTTAGGAATAAAACCAAAATCAAAACCAGAGGGACCAGTATCCCAATACTGGTTTTGGCCAGCTTTTCAGAGTTACAGTCCTCTCTTCATGCAGAAGGTTTTGGGGGTGCCCGTTGTCAGCCTTGGGACCCTAAAAACCCGGTCAGCCAAGGGACAAAAAGCTTCTAGCCCATTAAATGGCTAAACTGTGCCACAAGACAATTACAGGGATTTTGCTCCTCCTGTTGTCATTGATCAGATTTCTCACTGATGGGTTTCCTGTGATAGACTGGTAAAGGGAAGTTAAAAAGGGGAGATTTTTGCTAGAAATAAGTTATAGTTTAAAAGTAAGAGAGAGGCAAAAGAAACCAGAGAGGAAGAGCTGTAACTGACAGACTGTGCTAGCTGAAGTTGCTAAAAGTTAGGAAAAAACAGTTAATTAGGTGGAAAAGGTGGAATAAAGTTCCAGTTTTATGCACTTAATTAATTTCCACTGGTCCTCCAGGAGGTTTAGAGGTTTAGTATTAAAGTTAGGGAAAGAGAAAAAAAGGTATCTATCAGCAACTTCATCTAGACAGTTTTGACCAGGACAGAGACCAAAAAAAAAAAATCCATGGCAAGGTGGAGTGAGTCTTATGAGAAAATAAATTAAAAAATTAGATTTGGATATCTTTTGAAAATGACAATCTTAATTTATGTGTATATTTCTCCCTTAACAGCTCCGTGAATGACATGACAGGGACTGACTCTGCTCTTCTTCTGCTCCTCTGGAACATCAGGAGTGGAACAATAATAGTATGCGGCTACTCTCAATACAAGGAAAATGGACACATGCTGTTCATATTTCTAATTCTTAATGCCAATTATATTTAACAGTAGTTGCTGAGCACTGCCAGAAACCTTAAATAGTGTCCATCAGTACAACCAGTATCCAATTCCTATAAAAGGAATAGTGAGAAAAAAAGTGATGAAAAATATCAAAGTTAGGGTCATAGTTCTGTATTTTCTATCCCTTTTCATTATCAGCTTTGTAATTAAGTATCCATTATCTACACAATAAATGAAATTCTATAAAATATGTCAGTGCAGGATGTCCACCACAGACAGTGTGGCATGTTGAAGGACAAAGTAGAAATGCACAATGCCCTTAAAATCTTATCATTAATTTTCTACATTTCCTGTCTTTTCATCAATTTGACAATGTTACCTGAACATTCAATTGAACTGAGCAAGCATTCAATTCATTAATTACATTATTACATCTAGTATCAAGGAAAACATATTTCCAGAATTCAATTTCCTGCAAAGGAGGACATATGCCAAGTTTGAGATATGCTAATACTTGTGTTTAAAATATTTGCAAATGATTTTATGACCATTAATAACACTGCACTTCATCCACATGCAGATCACCCTCTGGAAGCAAAAATGCCATCTGTTCCTTTCAACGGTACTTTAATAGTATTTATATATGGCTCTAAGGAGGTCCTTCCGTAAGATTAAAATCTTAGATTTGTCACAAAATGGATTAATTTTTGTTGCCATTTTCAGATCTCATTATATTTTTGGCACAAAGTAAAATGGTTTTGTGTCATTTTCTGTTCTTTTTACAATTTTGTCACTGACAATGCTTTGTAAAGATAAATTTACATCAAGTATTGAGCCTTGTGATAATTCATTCGTACAGCAGGACAGCACTGATTAGAACTGCCAATTCCACAAAATCAGTTGACTCCTACTCATAAATATCATGGGAGGTGGTATAAGTATTGCTTGTTTCTCATGGTAATTTATAGGCAATTTGGAAAAAAAAAAAAAAAGTTGTTTGTTATTTAACTTGAATGAGACCACGTTTACTGATGCTTTAAATTCCTGAGATGGCTTCCATTTAAATAGAGTGCAAATATAAAAAAAATTGCAACAATGCAGAAAAGCACAATTTATGTCCTTTTGCAATACTGAACTGTGTAGCATTTAGAAGCCTCATAACACATAATAAGAAATTATTACCCTAATTTTGCAGATAGAAATTTGGCCAAAGATGGTTGGAGCGACTGGGAGCACAGCTGTTTTTTGACAAAAATTCCCCCCATCCCCTTACCAGCAGTCACTGCTGCTTCAGACCCGCTGAGGTGAACTGGCCACATGCGCACTCCTAACAACCAAGTCAGAGCAAACCAGGTTAGGAAAGACCTCCCTCCGCTGCTATGTGAATTTGGTTCATTTTAGGTGCAATGACCTGGATCTGGAAGTGCTTCAGCAACAAACAATATGATAATGGGTAAGTACTTCAGGGCCAATTGTCTATTTGTTTTTCCTGTTTTTGTATCCTTTGTATATGGGTATAATGCACATTTCTGGCAAATTTCAGTAATTGCTGGCATCACCAGTCCCTGCAGGCAGCAATGTTTTAGCCCACCAAAAGTTGTAAACAAAAGGACGCCTATCCATGCTGCAAACTCATGTTAGCTATGCCCAGACTGTACATCCACACAGCTGAAAGCATCATGGTCCCCTTTCTCTTTGTGCATGTGAGGTTCCTGGAGGACCCAAGACACACCAAACCAAGCTGGGACATTCACAGTGAGCATGCTGAAATGTGGTAAATAGTGCGTAGACATAGCTACAGACCAACTACTGCTCCACAGAATTGCTAACACTGCACAAGAGGCCCATGTAGGTTATATTTCCTTACTGTATGTTTTTTTCCAGTAATATGGCTAATTCCTCTTTTGCAGGGAATTGAAGTCTGAAAGTGTTTTCCTTGATAATAGACATAACAGGATAAATAATGAGTTGTTATTTATGCCGTGGAGGCCCTTGCGACAAGATGAGGTGGATGCTGAGACGTTACACGGATCCAAGGGGAACTTGGACAAGTTCAAATTAAAATGTGATCCTGAATGTCCTGGGCAACAAATGATAGGACTCTGGCAGAGTATTTGTGGGAGAGTTTCATATAAATTTTACTTGTTTTTCTACCCTTTGTGAGTCTTCCCCTTTTAGCTGTATTTTGAGACACAATATGGGAGCAATGGTTGTGTCTGATCTAAAGCAGCTATTCTTACATTCTCATGTTCTGTTTTAGTCTCACTATTTAGTGGTTATCATTCCTCAGATCATTCCTGTTCATTACTTCTCTACCTCACACACAAATCTGCTCAAAGAATAATTTTAAAATTGTGCTTACTCCCATTTCTCACTTCCTTGGGGAAAAAGAAAGCAGAGTGGGAGTCAAACACATTTAGCACAGATGCTGTCATAACAGAAGCTAAGCCATTTTGTCCTTGATTTGAGGTGAAGGGAAAAAAAAGAAGAAAAAAAAAAGGAAAGCACTGAAAGACTTGCCTCTGTTGAAAGCAGAAATAAGGTCTAAAAGTAAAATTACCATTCAGTTTGAACAATTAAATGTAATAACTGAGAACCCCCAATAAAAGGTCTAACCTGAAAAATCTGTAAACTCTTTCTAAGGACAACATATGGTGCTTAAAGCACATTATGACTGAAGAAAGCTAATATAAATAGAATTATTTGGGTAAAAAACCCTGGCAATGAAGTACTTCCAAACCAAAAAAGCAATTGCTTTAGAAGAGCATCCCATGCTCTTCTTCAGCACAACCTTGTTAAACCCCTGAATATTTCAATGTTGGTACATCTCTAATCCAAATACAGTATTGCAAGGTACAGTGTGAAGCTATTAATGCAGATTGCCAGCACAATAAGATGACAGGCAGAAAACAATTGAAAAAATGGATTGAAAGTGCCAAAACCCATTGCCTTCTATATGCCTATAAAATACTAAATTAAAGGTACATGCTTAAGGAATACGTTTTGGCATATTTGAAAAATCAGTCTATGACACAGAAAATAGCTACTTACCCCCCTCCCCCTTATTTCACAGATGGAATAACTTACTTGAAAATTTTGCTATCTGTCCGTGCCAGTCTGGGCAATCTTTAGCATAAACACACACGCACGCACACACACAAATTCCCAAACTTGATGACAGTAGTTAGTGGGCTCCACTGCATCCTTAAGCATTTTACTTTCATAATTTCAGCATGTATGTAACAATATTTCTATCTGAAATACTAAATACTGATCTCTAAAGCAATATGAAACTATTTACTTGAAGCTAATCAAATACTTCATGAGATTGCCTAATGAGCATAATACAGATGTGGCTAGCAAAATGTAAAATCAACACATTTGTTACTTTTTTTTTTTTTATTTAAACTTTCTTATATACTTTTCTGTTTTCTGAATGTAAAAATGCACCTTCCAGATACACTTTTGCTTTGATCAGGAAGAAATAGTGTTGGTAAAACTAAAAAACTCTAAGTGCAGGGTCCAGTTTAATATAAAGAAGGTCTTATTTATGCTATGTGTACATAGCACCTCTGTTTATTTTTTAATCTACTGTTGGAGCATCATGTAATGCAGCAATGTAAAAAGATAAGAAAAAAACAGTTTTATTTAGCTACCTGTCATGCTAAGCAGTGTTCATCCAGAATTCTGAAAAAAGTGATATCCATAGGCAACCATAACATTTCTTCTGTTACTCCCTACTTTTGAGTGGAAAGCATGAGATACTGCAGAGGGATGCAAAAAAAGTCACTACCAGAAATTCCCCAAGCCCCTGACAAAACCTGGGAAGGAAAATTAGAGCTCCACATTCACCTGTTTTTCATCCAACCAGGCAATGCCATATGACCAATCTCAAACTGCTTTGAGAACTTCTAGAATTGCTTTTTCACTACATTAATGAAGACTGTGGTGCTGCTTTAAAAAAAAAAAAATCCATAATTTATAGTCTTACAATTAATACTTTCGTGTTTACTACAATATTCCATTGGCCCTTGAAATAACACAAAAAGTTATTGACTCAGTATATAATAAAACTTCTCAGTATAACATTGCAACAATATTTGGGCCTCGTATATGCACACAAAATGATTCATATTTTCAAATAATAATAAGTTATGTCTTAAGAAAGTATACGCCTTAACAACTCTAAGAAGTCAGTTAGGCTGCATGCCAGCTTGTACTTAGCCCCAGCTTGATTACCTAGTTTTAAATAATAGGATTAAATGAAAACTGAGACTAAGTTACTTTCATATTGCATTTCATATGTTCACAGCATTACAAATTAATAGCAGTTGGCCCCTCTGTTTTTCTTAATGTCACTATGAAGGGATGTTGGAACCATTCTTTCAAGATTTTTTTTTTAAGTATCAATTTTACAGCCAGTTCCTGAAATGGCATATATATTTTTGCCAGCATAATATATTGCAATCAGTTTGGGATTTTATTTGCAGGAGATATATCAGGAAGCTGGCATGAAAGCTCCTGTTTTGAATTATGTGCTGTAAGAGTGGTGTCCCTCCAGCCAGAGTTTTAAACTCCAAACCTTTTCCTAGACTTGTGTGCTTTAGTCTGTCACTTTGCACAGATATTATGGCAAAGAAGGAGGTGTTAGTGTTTGTTGGCAATTTATATTAATGGTTCTTTGAAGACCCGAAAGCCGTAACTTTGTTCTTTACAGAACATTCACCTCAACAACCTGACTCCCTCGCTCTTGCTCGGCCTCAGAGATGCTGGTATCCAAAGAATCTGTCCCTACTCCATACAAAGTAGAACAGCTACAGCCAGAGGGACTGTGAGCATTTTCTTCCCTAGTCCAGATCTCATCACTTTGTTGTTAGACACTAAAAAAAAAAAAAAAAGAGTTTCTAGTTCTTCCCAGAAGTCAAGGTAATTGAGTGGAAACCTACATTAACTGTAACAGCTCACATAACTGATATATGAGTTTGGCAGATATGCTTGGAGAACTTCTCATTGGGTTAAGTATGGACACATAATCGGTAAATGTTTTAAAAAGCTTTTGCATTCTTGGCATGCCTGCAAACAGATCTTGAGATACTTACGACATACTACTTTTGAATATCTGAGCATCCACAAATATTGGATGCCGTGATGGATCTGGCAAGAAAGGCATGGGAATTTCAGTTATTGATTTTGCATCAAGATGGCTATGGGTGCCCATCTTGTATGCTTCACATGCATTCTCTCTCTGTCTATCTACCTATCTAGCTAGCTAACTAGCTATCTTTTTGTAGATCTAAGCATGCAATTGTGAATGCCGATTATTTCTAGTCTTTGGGGCTTCATACAACTAAAAGATGCTTGGCATCTTGTGGAATGGGGCTCCACATGTACACAAAATTTGCTAGTGTAAAAAAATGTATAGAAGGTTGCTATTCACACGATTTCTTCTAGCATTTGACAATCCTAATTAAAATAATGTTTACAAAGAGATGGTGGTTACTGAATTGTTATAGTTATCTAATCTTGCATCCTCCGTATTAGTGTTGGACAAGTGTCTCTGTAATCGGGCTCATGACAAATTTAACGGTTAAGACTTTCTGCTAAGTGTTTTGGTCTGTCTCTGTGTTATGTATGGTTGAGGGTTTTTTTCAGCCTATGCTTTTTTTGGCCATATGGTATATTTGACTGCTTTTTTTTCCCATTAATCTTTCAACAATCCAGACAAATGCAGTTCTGTGCCTCGCCTAGTCTCTTGACCCTTAAACACTGCTGCCTTACAAAGCAGAATTATGGTCTGGTTCCAAGGAACCCGGCTCTTCCTGAAGCAAGACATCGAGGGCAGTCATAGCTGTTGTATGGCTGAGTCCTTTACAAGGTTCAGATGGTAAATATTTAACTGCTCCTCTTTGTTGTCTTTCCTTCTGCCTTTAACAGTATTTCGCAGAGTGATATTGTCATTCTAGCAGTAGGCTGTGACTAGGCTGTACCATCTTTTCTTTTCCTTTTCCTTTTCATTTTTCTGTTTCCTTTTCAATTTGAGGTTACTGGCTGTGGCTTGTTAAAAGTTCATGCTACCAAATCTCTTTGCTTTAGCTCTCATAAATTCCCCTTCCCTGTAAAGGTATCAGATTTATTTTGTGTTTTTATACAAATATTAACAAAGTTTACTAATAAACATAGTTAGTTTTCTTGTTTGGTTAGAAACATAGAGTTCTTAATATATTTTATGACATTACAGGAATGGACACTATGCTCTACTTCTCAGTCAAATTAAATAAAACCTCTTTCCTGAAAGACATGCTATGCAATTTAAACATTAAGGACAGCTCCTACAGAGAGTTTAGGAACTGTGATAGTTGGGTGGAATTTAGGGAACTAGGTCTACGTGCAAAATTGTAGACCAAACAGACACTTAGCAATTGCAAAAGTCAGGAACGGGACCTCATTTTCCTTGCCATGAGTTAAATGCTGCTGCTGAAGGGCTGGTAGGATTTAGAAAAATGGAAGAGAGAAAATCTACATAATGCAAAGGAAGTACACAGTAAATATTGGCCCCTAAAAAAAAGTTGCTTCAGCAGCTTGTTATAAGGTTGATAGCTCATACAAATCCTGAGCTACATGCTCTGGAAATGCCCTAAGCTGCGGTACCCCTCATAATGACCAGCATGCTTCAACAGTAATCCATCCTGTTCATCCTTAATTCATATCGTTCCCTGTTCCACTATTTCTGCTCTTTTCCTTTTTTGTTCACATGAGCAATAAGCTATCTAGGGTAACGATGCAGCACATGAAGCAGGGCCTCCTGGGGAATAAACAAACCTTGCAAATTCCCTTAGGTATGCTTTTAAAATTAATCTATTTTGGTTATGATATTCCTGATGAAAAAATATAAGTTTAAAGTTTGTCCTTTGAGAGACTCAGGATCTTTTGTTTCAGATGGTGGACTGCCGTTTGTTGTCTGCTGCTGGTTCTTTTTGCAATGATTGACACCCAAAAGCTCCCCAAACAGAATAATTTAGAAGAAAAAAGAAAAGATTCCACAGACAAATATTTAATCTAAAATGACAAACAGAAGGAGTACGATTTGTAAAAAAAAAAACAAAAAAAACAAACCAAAACAAAAAAGGAGGAGGAATATTACAGGCTTTGTATTCTTTTATATTAACTTTAATCTATCAACTTTAAGACTTTAAATCTGATATCGGTCCCATTCAATAAGATATTTAAGCAGTACCAGAAGTGCTTAAAGTAAGACACACGCACAACTTGCTCAGTGTTATAAAAACTTTGTTTCAAAAGTTGAACAATTTTTAGCCTTTTTTTTCTTCCCTGCTCCATGTTCTGTTTCAAAGGAGTTACTGTCTAGCCTCCTCTTCCATCACCAGACACAATTATTACAGTACTCTTTCTACTAAGAATAAATGATACAGAAGTAATGTGATAGCTTGGTGACCAAGGCAATGACAAATGAAATGTTTTTAAGAGTGACCATTCACTATAAATTTCACTTCTAGTGGATGTAGTATATTAGACCTTGTCAGGAAGTAAATCTCATTATATCAGAAATCTAATCATTGCCAGAGTCCTTTTGAAGCCTTAGAGTAACTTATTAGCAAAGGATTTATGGCAATTCTGAATCGCTTTCAGAAAGGTACATCACATTTGCAGCTGGGACCCAGCATGTATAACAGCTGTCCCGACAGTGTCCTTGTACTATAGTGGTGTCATCCTGGCAGCTCTTTAAAATCTAAAAGCATCTGGTTCACATTTAATTTTTGTACTCAGATGACTTATCTGCATTACATTTTAATGTAGGGTGTTTCATTCATTATTTAGTGCACATAGACGTTCAACAACCAGCAACTTTGTGTATGCCACAAAACCCTCACCAGCAGTATAAGCTGTTTACAGGACAACATGCAGACATAAATTTCTGGTAAATCACTTCAGGTCTACTAAAAAACAAAAGCAGAGCTTTCTCTGTGATTTATGCAAAATTGATTGAGCAGATTAAATGCTTGAAAACAACTGCATTTGATACTGGAAAATTGCCATTACTGTTCTACTAGTGCTCTGACAACTTACAGCGTGTATCTAAGTTGAATGCATCTCTAACTCTGACATGCGAAGTCATTCCCTTCCCCTGTCACGGGCATAATGTGATGCCAACAACAGCCAATGCATGTCAGCCTTGTTTTGTTAAAAGCAAATGATCAGCATGAAATACTATAATTTCTTAATTTTATTTTTGAAGATAAGTGTCTGGTACCAACTATGAAATTAGGAAAGAATGAATAAAAGCCTGTTGCCTCATCACCTGTTGCCTCATAAATCTGAAGACCATTTCCAATTCCAGTCGTGAAGGAAAATGTATTTCAGAAAAAGTAATTCCACAAGCAAAATGGTGATGTGATGGAATTTGAATTTTTCAAGCGCCTTTTGCATTATTTACAGATATTGACAATGCATCTGGAAGAAACAGGGATTTGGGGAACTAGCGTTTCAGCCTGTAGAAAACACAAAGTCTTAAGTTAGCAGACTGGCTGAGGGGCAGCTGAAATACCATAAATTCTTCACTAGCAACACCTCACAATCACCTACACTTGAGTAAGTTCTTGAAGAATCTTAAACAAATTCTTGTGTTATTTTGCTACCACAGCGTAGCAAAAAGATGGCTGTACAGCAGCATTATATTGATTTACTAATATTCCTGTGACAAGCACCAGTAAATTCGAGACATGTCATGGATACCAGTTTCTCAACACCTCCTGACATCATCAAAGATGATGATTGTGTGATCTTTTTCTTCTTCTCACATTATTAAAAATCATTAACGACACATAATCCATAACTGCAAACCTATTGTAAAACCATGGTTGCATTTGCATTTTGCAAGCTTATGAAATGAGGTGTTTATGTTTGGTCTTCATTCCAGAGAGAAGCCAGTTCAACAAAGGGAATCTAGAGGAACTGCTCCCTTTTTTGTCATGTAGTACATGAGTATCCATCACTAAGATGAGTTAAAATAATTTTATTCTTTGTTTTTATTAAAATTAAATTTAATATATACTTTATATATAAAAATTAATATTATATTTAACATATATTTAATTATGATAAAATTACACAGTAAATCACAAGAATTTAGCATATATTGTTAAGAAACACATTTCACATCCTAGGAACTAATATTTCAGGATGTGTAAATGAAAACCAATATCCTGGATTACATGAAGTGACATGCCTATTTGACAGCAGAGAATTCTGAAATTCATAGTATATACCAGTCTCTGCCTTCAAGACACATTTCTGGGCAAATAACTGCCCTGTGTTAGCTTCCTAGCTCTCATTTTGAACTAGGTTTTATTTGCTTTAAACAACAAAATATTGCTCATCTCATCTCTTCTGACATCTGTCTGTTACTGGTCAATCATTCCCAATCTGAGATTAGAAAATTATTGACCTACAATTTTATTTTTGCAAGCATGTGAACTACCTTCCATATTCCAATCTACCTAAGTTACAATTGTTCTTTGAATAAAATAGTGGAGGAGAGTAACTAACTCTTTGAACCGTAGATTACAAACTGCATCAAATTGTCCACAGAAGCATTTTTATTCATGGACTATTCAACCATTTTAGAAAGAATTTGATTTTTTTTCAGTTACAGAAATCTACTTTCTAAAATACTACATTAAAATTCACAGAATGCTTGAGTATAAATTTCAGGGATATATATTTCCAGGGATATATATCTCTCCAGCTATATTGCTGGGAGAGATTAAACTGAATATAGTGTTTTAAACAGACATTTTAAAGTTTTCAGGGAAAACAATGTTTATGTTGGAAGAAAATATAACCTGAAGGTGCAAATCACGAATATCCTTCACTAAGCAGTATAATGTGACTGACTAGAGCAGCAGAAGACCAAGATGAGATTTCTTGTAGTTTTTGGTGTCTTCATATAATATTGAAGCCCAGCATGACTTTTATTGTTGAGTCATGAAAACACTTCTTGAAGGACAAAGCTTTTTGCCCTTCCTCTCTTGAGGATATATTACCCACATGGTATTCTACTTATTTTATTCTGGCTCTAAGAAAATACAGAAAAATTTTCACCTTTCTCCTAACCTTGATTTTTTTTTTTCATTTCCGAGACACTTAAAAGTTTTGCCTGGGCTCCTTGAATTAGCCCAGTTTATAAAAAAAGTTATGGATATATGAAGAGAAACAGAAATACAGCTGCTATGGGGGAAAAAAAAAAAAGTGTCCAGTAACTGATGCTGTTGTTTTCTTTATGTTGGATCTTCCTCCAAGGAATCCATGTGGAGTGACACCGATGCTCTCCCTGGAACATACCGCTCCTCCTTTCAATCCCTGCACTGATAAACTAGTGCTTAAATGGCTGCACAATCTTCTTTAGGGAATGGAAGGCATTAAGAAGGGAAGAAAGAGACACTCCAATTCTTCTCCAGAACAAAACAAAACAGAAAATGATTCACTCTTTGAAAGAGCTAACTCTGTTCTGAACCTTTTGTTCACAACTGTTTGAAGGCCAAAGTGCTCGATGTCAAAGAGGTAAAATTCCTGACAGGGGACATTACAGTGGTTGTTAATCGCCAAAGGGCTTTGTATAGGCAGCCCTTAGAAAAGATATACACACGCAGTATCCCTGTTACTGTCATGGCATGTACTGTATAAAATTTATTGACCCTTAGTTGTTAAATGCCCTGTGATCCAGAGCCTGTTATCTGCGTGCAGGCAGGAATAAAGCAGGGAGACGTGGTGATGCCTTTAGGCTGATGGGCTGCAGGGAAGCTGGCAGGAGCTGGAGCTGGGGAGGGACATCTCCCCTGTGCCCGTACATCGCGCCGCTGGCTGCGCAGGCTGAGTGCGCTGGATGAAATCAGCGCCGGCTGGCTCCTCGGCAAGGAAAGAAAACGGCTGACGGAGCAGCATGTATTGAAACAGACGTACTCCGTCGATGCGGACCCTGGGACTGTGCATCGTCTAGGATTACATTTCCCCAGCTAAAGTGTAGATATTGCTTAATATTAAAACAGAGAGAGTTACGCATAGTTACTTCAGAATAAAATAGTTCCACAGTGCTTTGATAGCCATAATGGTAAGAACTAAAGGAAACATTACAGAGATGCATAATTCACATTAAAACTGAAATATCATTGTTAATTATTTCCTTGCCATCCCACTGCAACTGCAGAACAGATAATACAAATTCTCTAAAATTTACAACTATCAGTATTTGTACTGGCCTCAGGAAAATAATCCAGATACATCAGTTGTCTTCCCCCCTCCCCATAAACACAGGTGCTTAGACAATTCAGCTTTCCCCAAAATTAACACCTACATTAGGAGTTAAAACTAGATTTAAACTAAATAAGTAAACCTGAAAGTTAAAATGTTAAAAACTTAGGAAAACTCAAAGCCTATTTTACCCAGGTCCTGAGTTTTAAGCAATTTCCTTTGTTATTTTAAAAACATCTATCCTTCACCAGGTGTTGGTACCATTCTTACTGTTGTGATACACTAGTTGTTTTATGTGCCCTATATTTGGGAATGAAATTACCCTACGGTCTGGTTATCCACTTCAAATACTGTAAGGTCTTCCTGACTTAGCTCCTACCATGATGCCACTGAGACTGACTTGCCTAGCTTCTGCTCTTCACATGGAAAGCAGTCTTGTTGCAAACCAACTTTATTAGAAAGTATTGCAGAGCTAATAAATTCCATAATTTCTCACAACTTTAGTAAAGCTAGTTAGTTCAAAGTTTTGAAGAAAAGAAAGAAAAAAATTAGGATTTTTTTTTTTCCCCCAGATTTTAGTGATTTTGTAGATCCCTGGAGCTATTTCAGTGACCTGATAAAAGAGAGCACCTCAGGTCTGTTCATTTGGGTTTTCTTCCTCTGGTCCACACTTTCCCCTCTACACTCCCTTGATCTTTGGCCAGCTCTGGAGAGCCAGAGCTGGAAAGCAGGTGGCTGGTGCCGTACTTTGTAAAGCTCCCCAGCAAAATGCACAGCGTATCAAGGAGTATGCGAAGTTAAACACCCGCGTAAGTCTTTGCAAGACCCAGGCCCTAATTTAGTTTCCTGATTGTGCCTTTTCATAACGTGTCATGGAGTGCAGTGCAGTTCCTGAGACAGAGGCACCTAATGCCATCATAGACATCCTTGGGTATCCCGCCGGGCTTCCCCATTGAGTTCTGGTGGTGCATGAATCTACTTTGAGGTCCATGTCAGTGTTCTACGGTGGATGTCTCAGATACAGCAAGTGATCTCAAATGGTACTAGGCATCTTATGTTTAGCCAACTCAATCGTGCCCCCAAAGTTTGTTGTCTTATTGCATGAATCAGTAACATAACAGTGTTACACTTAAAAATCTAGTTATGGATGAAAGAGAACATGAATTTTATGTGGATCCAAGTACTTACTGCTACCCTAACTAATGTCTTGACAGTCTAATCAAAATGCAATGAGCATTTTCTATTAGCCCAGTTACAGTGCTGTTAACACGCACAGTCCAAATGAATACAGAAAAAAACTCATTAATAATATATTTAAAATTATTTAGCAATACATTCGCTTTCTAGTATCTACCCCTTTTCTTCAGTGTTACACTCACCCTTGGGGATGTCCCTCTGGGTCCCAAGGTCCACAGTGCCCATCAAGAAATTTGGACGGGAAGGTATTACATCAACTTGTTAGTAACGTCCTGAGGGCTTCGCTGGGAGGAGTGCGGCATTCATGCTGGGGTTTCTTTCTCTTCAGTTTTGGATCTGACCAGGGCTGTTATTTCATGTTTTCTTAATGCTGTCTGCTCACTGGCATCTTTTTCCCCACTGGATCCCAGCTACATCCTCACCCCTTCGCTGTTAAAGACATACAACAGCCTCAGTTATCGGAAAAGGTCTTTTGCTTGTTATGCAGGGACTGCGCAGGTTGGCTAGGCCTTTACCACATTTGGTATGCACCTTAAACAAGGTAGGTAAGGGAATTGCTGTCACAGCTGGAAATAAGGTAAAATTAACTCCGGCCAAGGTGAGTCCAGGCGAGTCCCGAGGCTGGCACTGGTGAGTTAATACGCAGCATGTGGCATTTACTCAAACCAGAAACAATCACATTTGCTGAGTTGCAACAGCAGCTAGCACCCAAGTTTTGATCCGCTTCCATTTTGTCAGCTCTCTCTACGGCATTTAAAGTTAGACAACCAGGCTTTTGGTGCTGTAGGAGAACTGGCAGATGGAGAAACAGATGTAAAAGTGGTCCAAGGCAGAAACAAATCAGGAGTTAAATGAAGGGAGAAGCACATTAAAGGGATTTTTGACACTTACAAAGCATGAGAAAGACTCAGGTGTTTATCCAGTTTAGTCCCCGAGTTCTGTGGGTACGTATTTATAGCTGTTAGACTTCAAAAATAAATGCATACATCTGGGATTTTGTTACAAACCTACTGCATATACTTTTTTGAAGAAAAAGAAAAGAGTTTCCTCTGAACTGGAGGACTGCAGCACTTGCTCATGACCCAGTTGTATTTTCCCAAATTAGAAACCCAAAGAAACTAAAACCATAAAACCATGCACTGAACAGCAGATGTGAACAGAGAGAAGGCAGGTGGGGAACACGGCCAGTTATCTTCAACTCAGGAATTAGTTTGCTGTGGATCTGGGAATTTCTGAAAATAAATAAATGGGACCAGAGTATTTAGAAGGAGACTCCATGATCTACTGAAGTTACTTCACGTTAATCTGTCATTAAAATAATGATAGTGGATACTACTCTTGTTCAGCTTTCCTCTGTTCTATGAATATTCTATTTTGCATCTTAGAACTGGCTAAACTGCCCAGTTTCTGCTGCTAAATATATATACACAGCTCCTAAAGCAGTTGCAGGTTCGTATACTAATACTTCACCAATGTTAGGCAATGTCTTACTGCACCATTGAATTCAAGGGATGAATCTGGAACAAATAGAAATCATTTTAAAAACTCCCTTTTACTAGGAGGTTTTCACTGATGTATTTACGGGAAAAAAAATCAAAATATTCCAAAAATGTGAATTAAAATCTCATTTCCAAATAATTCTGCCTCCCAGCTTGGTCATGATAACAAACTATTTAAATATTAAGGCACACAGGGTTTAAGAGGGGTGGAAGATACTGTAGCCTTCTCTAGATGAAAGATGTTAGGTACTCTCAGAGAAGTTATAGGGAATTTCTGTGGAAGTGGATCTCAGCAGGAACAGCTTTGACCAAATATAACATCCCTTGTTGGGCCAGAAACTCTCTCCTGTAGTCCTCCCTACTCAGTGCATTGCCAGTTTTGATCCCAGTTTCCAAAATGAAATGATGCCATTGTCTTTATGGGCACAGCCTGTATTAAGGCCGATAGGAGTCACACAAGATTATGAAACAGCGTAATTAAGGTCCTGGACAGCAATGTATAATTTCAAAGAAAAACAAACCTCTGGAGTGCAAGTTCAGAAAGATCCGGGAAATAAACTTCTGAGTCATTTTTGTGGGCTTGTTTCCTTGAGTGTTAAATGCATTTTTTTCCTTCAAATTTTGTGAATGAATTTGTTTTTCCCCAAAATTCTCCCAGGACATGTACTGTCAAGCAAACGTTTTACAAGAGCGGGTTTACTTGGAAACTAAAATTTCTTCTATTGGCAGATGAAGACCATTATTTATGGTAGACTAACATCACTACAGCTAGTATTTTCTCTATGAAGTTTACAATACAAGATAGTGAAGTTATTTTTATGTGAATGACATTTTTAGAATAGATTTTAATACTAAAAATATTTAGTGTATGTGATTTTCTGTGAGGATAAACTAAAACCAAAATCTAACATGACTTAGACACCCCTAAGGAGCCCTTCAAAGAGCGCATAACTAAAGAGATGTGACGCAAGTCAATTAGAGATTGACAATACTTCTTGACAGCCCAAATTTTCATGAAATTCTTTTCCAAGGCCTTTCCAGTTATTATTAAAAGCCTGTTTCACATACTACATTATTAAAAAAGTGGCATTTTAACAAGAAGAAAAGAGTCAGTAATTATACTAATACCTTACATAGAAACCTCTCCACGTTAATTGTCAAGAAATGCGTAAACCAGAGTAAAGTACATGTAAAAGAATCTCAGGTCCCAGAATATTATGAAATTCTCATACATAAAGCTCTTTTTTCTGTGCTTTGTTCAGCCATTTCCACCCTGTGGAAATTTGGGGTTGAGTTGTGAAGGGTTTTTTTTTTTAATGATTCCCATGTTGGATTTGTGATGATATCTATTTTTTTTTGTACAAACTATCCTGGGGCGTTTAACTCTAACAAGAATTGTGGAGTTGATCAAAACTTCCTTCATCAAAGTCAGTGAAAAAGGAAAAGAGAACATGGGGAATCTATGCAAAAAAGGAAATTATTTGCACCCTCAGAGTCATTTGAAACAGCTATGCCACTAGGACTGCCTATCACACTTTCATTAAGTGGACTCAAACAGTTTCCTAAATAACTAATTCTTACAAAAATATATCTCCCCACTCCTTCTTATGAAAGATATGACTTAGGAAATTTGAGAAAGCAGCATGAGAGCAAAATGCCTCCATATAAGAAGATTTCTTGGTTTTCTCCTACCGACTTCCTTGTCCTGTTAAAAGTACTCCCACTGCTACTTCAAAACCTTCTGTTCTCTTCCTCCAAGAGGCTCTTTATTTCAGTCTTCTGCCACTTTTATGACCACATACCTGCAGTCCAGGTGTCACCTCAATGGTTGGAAATAGGGCTACACTCTGCTTAAAGTGTGAGAACAGGGCTTGGGATGCAACAGGAGACTGTGGGTGGACACCAAAAAGTGGAGGAAAATTTTTTTTAATATCACTTGAAATTAAAAGGGGCAGGTTGTAACGGAATGGGTATGTTTTTTGTCAATTTTAAGATATTTTCTCAGATGCATATATGTGGAAGTAAATGTTTTGCTGTTTTAAAATTCCTGGATTTTAAAGGCAATTTCATTTACTTTTCTCCAGGGTATAATATTTGACTTGGCATGTGTGACAATGTTCTCAGTATATCAGGACTAAACCAGCAAAACAAAGGCTGTCTTTTATCTCCCTCTTACCTATACAGACATTTATGCCTCAGTCAGTATTAAGGTAACTGAGCCTTTCAGGATGCCATTAAATAATAAGCAAACATAGCTGACAGACCTAAGCTTAGAGGGACAGAGAGTTTTGTGCTCAATAATAGCAAGCAGACGGAAAACCCTCGAGTCATTTTTGTAAACTCTATCTTGAAATATATGGAACCAAGCTCTGCCCTTGTATATGCATGTCTAACTCCCAGAAATTTCACTTCTACTTGCACGTCTGAATATATCAGGACAGAACCGGACTTTATATTCCCAGCTAGAAAAATTATTTTTCTTGCAGTGAAACTGAGAATGATCTGCTGTCTTAAATGAATTTGTCTGTTGGCTTTATGAAGAAATCTTGAGAGAAAGAAAATCAGATGGTAACTCCACTAATGACAAATCCTGGTGATTTCAGCTTTTTGAAGAGCCAGGCAATAAATTAGTTACTTGGTCAAAGAACTACTCTGGAAATGGCAAAATCCTCAGTTTTAAAATGTGAAATGCGGAAGATGAATTTCACCAGAAAAATGAAAAATGCCCAGCTAATCTCTATGTCCTTATATTTAAAGTAACCATGTAAAGTGTCTTCTCTTGGAGTCTAAGGAGGTGCCACTGTGCTGTTCAGATCATATTCTGCATATTTTGGCAGAGATCTCTTTAATTCAGTTTTTGAGTTCCAGACAATGTTGTAACCACTGAAACTACGGTTCCCCACAGTGGTAAGGTATAAGCAAGGCATTCTGTGAATGCGGGAAGATATTATTATACCTCTTTTTTTTAATCAATTCCAAAAGCATTCAAAAATACTAATTGTAAGGCAGATAACATGGCATGAGGATCGTTGTGTTTACATAGGCTGGTCTGTAGCACCATTGCTGAAAATTAATGACAGACCTAAGCGTACAGCATGTTTATATCTAATACTTCAGTATATATCCATTGTATTACTGTTTTGGTTACCCCCACTGACTTCCCTGCACGAGCCCATCTCTTTATCTTCCAGCTGAGACATCTGGGGAAAAAAACACCAAACCACACACACACAAAAAGATGAGAGGTCTAGTATTCATAAGTAACACCGCTATGTTACAATAAATACCATCTTTTGATCACCCTTTTTCATCACATATAAAGCACAATGCACCATAAACCTTTGCTCAGCAACTGAACGTTTTCCTGTTCTTTTGAATATGAAACACAAATCACACACACTGCAGAGAAGGCTAGATGTCTTTGTGTGTTTTGCTAAACATAAACCAGACCCACGGCTGTCATACTTTTATGAATGTACCTGGAAAGATGAGTGCTGGAGCCTACAGTGTTTGCGTATAACACAGTAGCTTGTTACTGTGAGTGATATTCTAGCTTTATTCTTCTACATTCTGGAGGAAAACAAGAAAAAGAAAATTATTCTAATTGTGATATACAAATTATGTACACTTCAAAAATGTTTAAAACACATTGCAGTTCTAAAATACCTGAAATAAAATTCTTAGCAAAAGCACGTGTAGCTTTATATCTGCATAGAGAATCTTGCACCAGACTATATTGTGGAGATTGTATAAGAAAGCAATTTATGAGCAGAACTATTTCAGAAACAACTACATTCCAATAGATTAGTATTTGGTGGCAGATTACTAAGCAAAGAATTATCTTACCAAAAGATATATTTTTTAATAAATATATGCAATATACCTGCATATGCAATATATATATACATATACACGTACACATATTTTTATATGTGAACATTGCTTATATTTATTTGTTCATGGAGAGGTTCCAATCTCTGGAGCACTTTAATAAAATGGGGACACAACTGGCAGTCAGAGATTTTAATTAACAGAAAAAGAAGCAGTTTAACAAGCATTCCAAAATCTGTAGAGCTACATGTTCTTAAATCTAATTTATGTACCCACTTAAGTATATGCCCTTTTATATACCCTTTGTGTGCTTAACTGCTTAAAACATTTTGAACAGGCTGTAGCAGCATTTTGCCAAATATATTAGCTGCAAGTAGCGTTATGTATCCGGACTTCCACTATTTGATTAAATGAACTAAATGACACTAGAACAGCGGAGATTAAAATAGGTCTTGTGTGTTTTTCCAGAATGGTGCTGCTGAGTCCCAGCATGGCAGTGCTCATTCTTATATTTGTCTTCCCTTAATGACAACAGCAAGAGATTCACTGTTAGGAGCTGCTTTTATAATGTGAATAACAAAAAATAATCAGTGCTTTTCTCTCGTACAACGATGCTTTCCTTGAAAAGAAACATCAGGGTATATTCTCTTTAAAAAAGATCAGTGGGTTTCCCTTTCGTCTGGACAATAAAGGCAGAGTATATTTACCGAGAATCAAGTATATGCTGCCAGTTACACGGCTTCTGGAGTGACGCTATCTCACAGCTGCTTGGAGAGCTGGAGCCGTGCAGATGTATCTGCACATCTGTGCAATGCGTGGTACAACTGCATGTCAATATGCTACAGGGATCCTGCATTTGCTTATTTTATTTAGGAAACACTGTCCTTTGAAAAAGTGTTGTCTCTCCTTGCCTCCTAAAACGCTCATTGATTGCCAAGTATACCAATATACGCAACATGGGCAAGTAAGCCTTCTGTCATGAATACTAGGATATGAGAGGAGAAAAAATCATTCACCTGGACATGAATATGTGTTTAGGCAAACAAAAAACCTAAGTCTGAGAAGGTACTTCCCAAGCACACCAGCTGCTGAATGCCAGGTGCTGAGCAATGCTTTCAAATTAGCCAACATTTTCACGGGAACGCTGTTCTGTCAGCTCACCAATACTACTGAGGAACTGGGCATGCGCCTACTTCTGTTACCTGTGTGCAAGTTACATATATGTTCTCTATATATGTCTGTATTTTTATATACATATGAGTATATAAGTATAGACTCGTAAGTATATACATGCATACTAAGTATATCGAGATAAGTGAAGGATTTCTTATGGCAACACCTACCACATTCTGACACAATGTCTGAGTTTGACTTTACTTTGCTCCCGTAAATCGGTTTTGAGTCATCTTTTACTTGTCATTTACACCCAATCGTTTTTACATGTCTGCAACCTGCAATTAAAATGAGTGAGTGCAAGATGAACTCTAGAGTATCTGTGATTTTTTCACTTACAGATTAAAACATTTAATGTAATATTTAGTCCATTATTAAACAAAATTATTAGCCACAGCTAGCACATGTAACTAAAATTCTTGGGTGAAAATCTACTAGAAATGCTGTGTGATTTTGATGGTTGTTACATACCTGATTTAAAAACACTACTGAAAAGCATCCTTTATTAAGCAGCTCAGTAACCATTATTTTATTCCTTAAAAGTGAAGACTGCTAATCCTCAACACAAGCTGCAGACGGGGTGGGTGGGTGAGGGAAAAACCCAAAATGGTAAAAATAGAGTGAGTCAGGCTACACAAGTGTATGTCTGTAATTCAGACCTGGTTTCAGATCATGGAGTTTTCCACCACAGTTTTTATAAGGCCAAAGAGGAAAACTCCTGATTAGAGCCTTTGTAAGCCACAAAAGCCAGCATCCCTCCGCTAGGTCCCACTGAACCTTGTCCCCATCACAGGTAGTGCATGCATTAGGACTAAAAATCGGTTAACTAGAAAATACAGAGGGACAGAGTCAAGCAATGGAAAACCAAATTTGGATGAAATTCAGATCAGAGAGCATACCGTTACCCAGACAGAGTATTAGGTTTAGGGCTCCTTAGAAAGCTCATCTGAATAGTCCCAGCTTAAAGTCAGGGAAAGGCTGAAGGCTTCATTTCAGAAACATAACCTGTGTGCACTGACCCCAACAATGATGATGGAGAGAAGAGAAAAGCCGACAATAAAAACATGTGATACTACATTACACAATGAAAAATGTGAAGTGCCACTCACTGGATAATAAAAACCTAAACTGGGTTGAGGAAAAGGGCAAGGACTGACCTTGACCATGTAGAGCAACAGTAAGACTGGGAAAGGAAAGCGAACATTAATGGAAATTTTGTATTTTTCTGTAAAGGGATTCAGACTGTTAACACGACTACTAACTTCCACTAAGGGTTACATGCAAAAGCAGAGCAAATGAAGATGCAAACCCCCCAAACATCAAGCTGGTTTTGAAGTCATTTCGCTTCCTTTCCCTACACAGTTTTCTTCAAAAATCCATACTTCTGTACAGAGCTACTGCTGTGTTTTCGGTATCCCAGGGGACACAATACAGTATCTGAGATCACTTAAAAAGGCATCTTTGTATTGATATAAGATGGTGTAACTGCAACAAGTGCCTTTTCCTTCCCCCTTCACAAACCCAATGGGAACCAGAGCCACAAAAAGCAGCTTTTTGTCACTGAAAACATGCCTCAGGGAACCGCCGGGCTGCTGCATGCAGCCTCCGCAGTAGGCTTGAGATCCCAAAATCAGAGCCATAAATATTGTGCCTTTGCATTTAGGACTTCAGAAGTAGGAGCTCGTGTATTTCATAGGGAATTGCTTTAGCTCGGAAGACGGGTACTGAAGATCTGCTTGCTTTAAAGGCTGAGGCAAGCAGACAAGCTGCGGTTCACACTGGAGTGTCACTATCTTCATTGTGATTACAGAATTGACTATTTTTTTCCATTGTGGATACCTTGCTGAGAAGCTTTTCTTCAAAACCTTAGGAAAGTACATCCTACTATTCTATAATGTAATTGCTAAGGTAACATGGCTTATGACATAGCTACAATAGTCTCAGTGTCTGAAAAATAACACATCTTGCTAAAAAGATTAACCTGAGTTGAACCAAGCACGTGAAGACTACTAGATTTTTTTCTCCCAAATAGAATGGTTTCTTTCTTCCTCAGGATAGAGTTTTGTTAACTAAATGCAAGTATATTTCCCAAACAGAGCAGCTATCTTGCTTTCTTGTTCAAATTTTTTTATTGTTCATTAAATATTAAAAGTATTGTCTCCTTTAACACTTCTGCAAATACTGTCTTATGAAAGCCCCTGACATTTTTGTTAGCATTTTACTATTTTACAAAAAAAGGCATAATAGTATAATGATTTCATGACAGCATGTTGCTTTCGCATAGTAACCCAAATGTCATAGCTTAGCAGAATTGGCTGGGTGAATATTGTCAAGGTGAATATTGTCAAGTGCAATCCGTCCCAGTTAACCCAACATAACATGAAATTACATTAGAGAAAAATGTAGCCTAAAGAGAGGACACCTAAATCATATTTGGAGCCTCTAAGACAAGACTCATTTATGACATTCTGGCTTAGCAAAGGCTCTTTTCAACACCCGTGAACAGGCAAGAATTTTTCATAGCATTTCGTTCAGTCAAAGGGATAGATTTAAAGCTATACAGATAGGAAAGAAAAGTTCATACGTTTTGTAAAGAGCTTTCTGAGAGTAAGAGAGTTTGCCTCTATAACCGGATTTTTTCTTTAATTTTTTCTTTTATTTGAAGCTCCTGAAGGAGGAAGTGCTTATCTTGAAGGGTTCATGCACACACTCCTAGAAATCTCTCTCACACGTAATTATTCTTCCCAAGTGCTATATCTTTGTAGAAATATATTAACTTCTCCTATTCCTTTTGCACTGCAACTTGGATTGGCTTAGGCAAAAATGGGTTTTAACATTTGAAAAACTGTATTCCCCCAAACAATTATAATCTGATAATTCATTAGAAAATTTTATAAACGTAGACTTGCAAACTATACTCAAGAACAGAAGCTCTACAGAGTCTTTAATCCATCAGTTTCTAAAAATTGAAGTGATCTTTTATTCATTCATACTACAATACATTAGTTAAGAATTAAGTAGAGTTTTGCATTGTATACCACAGAAGTTTTATAATTACTTTTTATTACGTAAAATCTTTTTAGAATGTTTACTTGCATGGGAAAATTTCAAAGCAAGCTAACTACAGATCTGTATGTCTATGCTTGATCAAGCTTGCTGAGGGTTATGAGAAGGTAATTGGAAAAGAAGTAAGCTTTAACCAACATTATAAAATTAATTAAAAAAAACCTAAAATGCTTAAAAATTAATTTCCTCTTGATACGCATTTTTGGAACATCCTCAGCAAACTAAGTACTAAATATTTTTTCCACTATCTTGGCATAAAAGAAGATCAAACATAAATAATAATATCCATCCTCCTGATATGCTATCTTGTTCTGATATGCTATATTGTTATATATCAGTTCTCAGTCTGATTAGTGGAATCTAAATAGAAATCTATTTAAACTTATTTCAGAAGAGAAATCTATTTAAGCTTATTGCCTTTTAAAAATTTTATACGGGTCCGAATGTGTCCCCTGACTGCCCTGTTTAGCGGCTCCATCCACAGCAGAGTAAATACGAGCAATGACAAATACTCCAGCCATACTCTGTCACGCAGCCTCACTAGCAGGCTGCTGTCTGCTCTGGAATGGGCTTGTAGTAGTGTTCAGTGAAGGAAGGCTGTTTGCACAGTATTAAGGCTAAGTCCACATACAGCAGTAGATCTCTAGAGCAAAAAAGTCATTGTGCAAGGAGCCGACGGCCTCACCTCAAGGTTTTTGGCAGATTTTACCTCTGGTCAGCCTAGTTATGTAGGACAGCTGCCCAGCAGGGCCTGACGGTTATAAGGTGCATTTGGGGAGCACATCTTTTATTTTACTTCCATATGCCAAGAATACAGACTGTGCTCTCCAAGGCCACTCCTAGATATTTACCAAAGCACACTTACGCGAGTGTGACTGAGATACACTGTAAGAGCGCACTGCTGAACTGAACTAGAGCATTGGTAGAGACACATCTTAAACTGATACCGCTGTCAGATGTTAAAATCAACTTGGACTCAGCAAATTTTTTTGGAAAGCAGGTATATCTCTGATCCAAATGCATCTTGACTTTCTGTTAATCAGCTTACCTTGCTCTCTGGCAGACTATATGGAAAATTGCACGGACTCCCGCCCCTGCTTCCAAGATAGTTTTTGCATAGAATTTCACGATTTTTTAAAGATCTATTCCTGAATTGAAGTCCTGAAATCCTCCATGACATTTAATTTCTGTTCCCCACCCAGGTTTCCTCAAGGCCACATTGCAATGCAATAACAGAGCAATCAAACTCTTCCCTTCTATTCTGTAGGATGTGGCTATGTGCAAAGATCTTGAAATAAATATTAAATAGAATATTAAATCTTTCAGCACTATTTCATTAGAGAAAATGCATGTTCATTATCCACATATTGGCTAATAATAAGTAGTGTCTTAACAGATCCTGATAGATCTTAATTGGAACATACACATGTATGTCTAGCCATATTTCATTTGATATTCTTTTTCTTCCTTTTTTAGACAGTAATTAAGAAAAGAACCATTGAATAAAAATGTATTCAATAGAATATTAATATATTTTAAATACAATGATCTGCTCATGATATGGATAATTAAGATGGAAAAAAGCTGATATTCATCTGTCTCATCTTGGATTTACTTTGTTGATGATTATGGACACAACTCTGCTCGATACTTGCACAGAAAATATGGAAAGCACTGGGAAATCAGCCATGCAGAGTTCCAGAGAGGAGTAGAGAATGAGGTGAACTAGAACGAATCTTGCGCATGGATGATGTCTTAAAATGGCATACAAGCAATTTGAACAGTCTGAGGGAGATGCATGTTCCAGAGATTGCCCAATATAGCTACCAAATGTGGTTGACAGGGAAGGGTTGTTTGTGAAAATTATTACTACTATTAGTGATGTCACTCTTTATCTTACGTTTTTATTTGGCCTCTATGGGCAAATTCATACCGATTGAGAGGAAAAAACCCCCATGGGATAATGTCAAAGTCACCCCCGTGTCTTAAGCATCATTTGACACAAACATCCATTTGAGAGGAAGATCTTTTTAGGGTACTGGGATGAATATCTTAAAAGCTTTGATTGTAACTGATAATTCCGATGACAGCAGCAGTTATCTACACAGCCTCAGTATCCACTGCTTTACATCTTATTTCATAGGATTCACTGCTTTACATCTCATTGCATATATTCCAATAGGATAATAAAAAGGTCAGTTCCCTCATCTGTCTGGTGGATTATTTCTGCAGTGGGATAGGTACTGGGATACCAGACCTCTCTGAGCATTATATCCTAACCGGGCAGGAATGCAGGGAGCTTGTAGCTATAGTGTTTGCCTTACAAACACCTTCTTAGGATTCCCACTGACTAAACCACTAGCTGCTGCACCTACTGCAAAACAATGACAGATTCAGATAACACAATATTAATCATATCCCTATTAAAGAAGAAGGCTAGGTTAATTTCAGAGGGTCATTGCAAACTAAATCATATTAAGTGTACATGCAATGCAGGTATCTGGTTTCTGTCTGCTTTTCTCTAGGAATACATACTAGACACATACCAGACTTCTGGTTTCAGCAACCATTCTTCCTTCAAAACATCCATACATCAACATGCATGTGTTTCTTTACACGCATAGGTACACACAAACCACACGCTTTTCTTCTCCAATAACACTAATATGACATCTTTATGTAACAAGAATTCTCTATCATCTATAGCCCTTCAGATTCATCTGAAAGGTTAAGAAGTAGGTTAACACCAGAAGCAGGGGTTTTTCCCTTGACATTCATAAGCTCCATGTATCCAGAAATCTTGCAGTCTGCAGACCTTGACCCAAAGAACATATCATATAATCTTTTCGGTAACCAGTGAAATAAAGATAGCAAAAATTACCTCGTAAGAACAACCTTCAGCAACACTTTATTACGTATGACACCTACTTACTTAAAGCAGTCATCTGTACAAAAGAATAACTGTCAGTGACTTATAAGAAGAGTTTTCTTATGTTAAGAAAAGATAGTATATCAGATGATTTTCTAATAAAGGCACTTAGTTTGACTGAGTCAAATATAGGAGCTTTACATACTTTGACAAACACTGAAACACAAGTATCTGAGCACTGGGATATAAATTTATGACCAAATAAAGGTTATTTTCCACTCTTGATATGAAAATATGATCTACTCTGTGCCAGGTGGCCATGCAAGCGGTGCAGCCTATTCATTGCAAGCAACAGAGCTAAGTCCTTTCTCTCTCTCTGGATTGCAGATACAGACTCTTCTCTTGAAATAAGGTACTCGGCTACCTTTATATGATGTTGGAAAGGCTTTTACTGAAGCATGTAGCTCTCGTACTACAATGTACACAGCTGCTTGCTTGAGCAGCCTGTTCAATTCAGTATGCGATTCTTGGACTGGCTCATTGATCTGATTAGCTCTTGATCAGCTCAAATTGAGATCCTTTCTTCAGTCTACAAACATAAGGGAGCCCTTTACTTTGTGATATCCACAGAGTAAATTTCTTTCAAAAAATGTACTTCCTTCTCCAGACACTCCGTTTTACTGCTTTTGCTGACTTCTCTGCTCTCTTCATCTGTGGAGACACAGCCCCAGTAGCCGCAGTCTAAATTGCTCTTTTAAACTGTTTCTCCAAACCCTTTATTTCCATTTTGAGTCTTGCACTATTACAGCTCTGCATTAGCATATATACCTTCTATTCATTATGAAATTCTTTAATATTTCCTTTTTTTTTTTTTTTTTTTTTTTAATCGAGTCTCTAATATTACCATTGAAGGGATGAGGAAAAGTGGGTGATCAGGAGAAAGAGTTATCCAGTACCATCACTTTTAAACATATTGTCTCTCTAAAGTTTCTGAGGAACATTCTGAGCAACAGCTGTGTGACAAGACTGCCAGATTTCTTCATTATTGCAGATAATCCCCAATCCTACTTAATCTCTCTGTCTATTTGCCTGTGACATACATAAAGCTCCAATCGACATCATATCTCAGTCCTAGTCCTAGCACTTCTTCTCTAAAGATGTGATTCTTCATCTCTACTGCACTCGCGCGAAACCCCACCTGGAGTACTGTGTCCAGCTCTGGGTCCCCTAGCACAAGACAGACATGGACTTGTTAGAACAGGTCCAGAGGAGGGCCACAAAAATGTCAGAAGGCTAGAACACCTCCCTTGTGAAGAAAGGCTGAGAGAGTTGGGGTTGTTCAGCCTGGAGAAGAGAAGGCTCCGGGGAGACCATTTTGCAGCCTTTCAATATATAAAGGGGGCTTACAAGAAAAACAGAGAGAGACTTTTTACCAAGGCCTGTAGTGACTGGACAAGGAGCAACTGTTTTAAACTGAAAGAGGGTAAATTTATAAGAAAGACATTTTTTATGATGAGCATGGTGAGGTACAGGTGGAACAGGCCGCCCAGAGAAGTTTTGGATGCCCCATCACCGCAAGTGTTCAAGGTCAGGTTGGATGGGGCTTTGAGCAACCTAATCTGGTGAAAGATGTCCCTACCCATGGCAGGGGGTTGGACTAGATGATCTTTAAAGGTCCCTTCCCACCCAAACCACTCTGTGATTGTATGATACATCCACACTCTGATGATGGCTGTTATAGGAGCACATTCAACCTTGAAGTGCCATGGCAAAGTCTTTGGCAAAAGGCAGCAAAAGCAAATACTTTTTTCCCTTTTAGTTGTTGGCTGTGTGCTCTGTTAGTTTATTCTAGAGATACCTACCAATTCTTAAACACATTATTAGAACAATTCATGAGAACTGCAACACAGGAGGACACTCATATTAATTAGTTTTAAATTCTTTTTTTTTTGCTACCATTTAAAAATAATTCTTATTCTTCAGTGTTTTTGTATAAACTAGACCTTGACTTGCACTCAAAAACTTGCTGTATAGTTTCCTGTCAAAAAAATTGCTTATTAACATCAATCTCTCATCAATTGCTCGAGCTGAGCACCAAGCCTGTAAACAGAAGCAAAGTGTCTGTTCTGTTAATCTAGACAGCTTTTAACCTGGATGCAGCTTCTGGTTATGAAATCATCTTTCAAGTAAAAGACACTTTTTCCCAGAGAAATGATTAGGCTTTAATTAGAACATTAACTCAGTTTCTCTGCACTTTTCTTGTGCTAGGAAGTGCATTTAACAAATTGAACTCAGGCTACCTAGTGACAAGAACATATTTTTTCAGCCTTCCTTTGTTTGCTTTCAAAATCTGCTCTAATAATTTTTCAGAAGTAGTCTCTGTTGCTTCATCAAAGCAAGCACCATTTTGATTACTGAAACAGGCCATTTTCTTTTTCTGACTCTCTGAGAAATCAGAGCTGAAAAGACATTCTCACCATTAGTTTTTTCTCTTTGGAAAGTAGTAGCATTTAAAATAAAAGAACTGTAAATTTAGCATTATTAAACAAACATAAACAAAATAAATGAAAGCAAATTGCAAAAGCAAGACATTTTTCAAGCTTCCTTTTGTACCACAGCTGCAAAACAATTAAACATTATAAGGAAGCATCTTATCTGCAGAATATTTGCACTCTCAGAACCATGATGGCTGGTGGATATGGGAAACACTGATTGCCATAATGTTTTTCAAGTAGAAATGCTGACAGGGAACAGTAATTTCTTGCCTCCAAAACTATATTATCATTTGTCTAACCAGGAAGCTTTCTATTTTAAAGTTAATGTTTCATTAGCTTTTTTCATCAGAAAAAGTACTGAAGCATAAGTGCACAAGTAACCTTTGGGCTTTAACCAGCATATTTTTTCTGATGTGGTGCTTTCAATAATGTCTTAGACTACTGCTAGTAGAATCGTGGCCAAGATTGGGAATAAAAAGCTGAAAGTGGAAAATGAAAATTCTCTCCATCTCAGGAAACCTATGGGACAAATTGGGTTTAGCTCAGATAAGAGGAAGCAAACTAAGTAACCTTGCCTAGTATTTTCTGCATACCATCAGAAAACCACGCCCATTCATCTTCAGAGACATTTATGTGCAAGGCACATAAATAAATTAAAAAAAAAAAAAAAAAAAAAAAAAGAAAGAAAGAAAGAAAGGGAGACTATTCCTGTAGATAAAACCAGCCACTGCACTGAAGCCTGGCACAGAGTAGGCACAAGGAAATAGTGGGAGATGCAGCTTAGGTGAATCCTAACACTGTTAAGCAATACTTTAGTTCCCCAGACTAACCTCACTGTTATTGGGTAATATTGAACAGTCATCTCTTCCCAACAGGTCAAGTTCATGTTTGAACTGCAAATAAAAAAACCCTAAGATTAATAACAGCAGTTTTGGTGGGTTCCAAAGAGTTGGTGACTATTGCATTATTGAGTGGAAGCAATCCCTCCTCCTACGAGAATAACTGCAGGGCACTTGTATCTGAATCTGTGTTTTTGCAGATAAGAGAACCAATAAGTAAAAGTAACGCACATCAAATGGCATATGGTTTGTGGAAAGTCAACTAGAAAGCAACACAAACTACTTGGATCTTAAACCCTAGATACCTAATTGAACACTGGAGCTGGTGTACAAGGGATCCTGTTACTAGATAATATTATTTTCATAGTGTTTACTTAAAGTTCTTTCTGGTAATGGAATGACTGTGCTTTTAGAATATGATAGTACACTCAATACAGAGAAGGACAAACAATGCTTTGTTAAAATATTTTTGTACTGATGTTGTGGTTTAACTCCAGCCATCAACTAAGCACCACACAGCCGCTCGCTCACTCCCCCGGTGGGAAGGGGGAGAAAATTAAAAGGGTAAAAGTGAGAAAACTTGTGGGTTGAGATAAAGACAGTTTAATAGGTAAAGCAAAAGCCACTCGTGCAAGCAAAGCAAAACAGGGAATTCATTCACTACTTCCCATCCCACTACACCCAGGCAGGTGTTCAGCCATCTCCAGGAAAGCAGGGCTCCATCACGCATAACGGTTACTTGGGAAGACAAAACACCATCACCCCGAACGTCCCCCCTTTCTCCTCCTTCCCCCAGCTCTATATGCTGAGCATGACGCCATATGGTGTGGGATACCCCTTTGGTCAGTTGGGGTCAGCTGTCCCAGCCGTGTCCCCTCCCAGCTCCTTGTGCACCCCCAGCCTGCTCGCTGGTGGGGTGGGGTGAGGAGCACAAAGGCCTTGACTCTGTGTAAGCACTGCTCAGCAGTAACCAAAACATCCCTGTGTCATCAACACCTTTTTCAGCACAAATCCAAAACATAGCCCCATCCTTGCTATTATGAAGAAAATTAACTCTATCCCAGCTAAAACCAGCACAACTGAATTTATCATTTTGAAGATCCAGATAAATTTCCATCTTTAAATAAATCTTTGCCTAAAAACCATATGACATTCTGCGTATTTGCCTGCCCAGATACTAAATCATCAAAACTTGTAGGCACTATCGATTATTCACAGTGACTGTGGTACAAGCATGGATGCCTGCATAAATGAATTTATGGCATAAATTCATCCAGCTGAGAAGTCTTGAAAGAACAATAAAGTCCTGTGTGTTTTGTTGGGAAATTGCAGTGGGGCCTGAACTGCTGTTTACTGTTAGCTGGATTTCCAAAACAAGACCATTCTCACCAGTTTACAGACAAATTCAGATCTATTGGTGAGCATAGTAATCTGCTAAGAACAACAATTTTCTTGCCACTGAACAGTGATTAAATCACACCAGGTTCATATAATTCAGCTGTCCAATTCTTTCTGCCACGCTCTATGGCAAATCCTATCTACAGAGATCCTGATCCACAAGGTACTAAAATACATACCCAATTTTAATCACCCAGATGTGCTATGGCAGTAATATTTTAGCTTTTGCAAATTAGGCTGCATAGATTCTGAAGATTATGTTTTCCAACGGAAATGCTATGTAGAAGAATTATCAAAAGCATCACAGAGAATTAAGCAAAAAAACTGAGAAAATACCACTAATAAACAGTAAAACAGTGCCTGTCAAACCATTGTAATAATGACTACAGCACACTACTTATACCATATCATGTATACCACGGGTACTAAAATTTTAACAGTATTAAAACTTTAATAGCTCCGCAATTAAAATCTTAAGAAAGGGAGAATTGGCACAATTTTTAATTTTTTTTTTAAACCTAGAAGAGGGCTTTCCTTGCATGTTTTTTACCCAGAGCCTAGCATGAGGAGTGCTGTATGTGAATTGTGGGGAAGGTACCCCACACTCAACCTCTCCCCGCTCCTCAGTCCCTACTTCCAGTGTCACCAAAGTATCTTCTTTGTGCTTTACCATAAAGATACATAAAATATAAACAAAGAAATTGATAATTGTCCTGAAGTTTGTGGACCTGGGTCATTGGCACTAAGTTAACATACACACAATTTAAGCATGTAATTGTTTAGTTCAGTTGAACTGAAGAGTATCAATAGCTCTTTATATGCATAAGTGCTTGTGGAATTCGGTAAGGCTATGTAGGTAATGCCATTTCTAACCTTTCTGTATGAGTTGCAAAGGTTCTTCCCTCACCCATATGCGATCAAATAACAGGCACAAATACAGCCCAAACTACCTTGAGAAATTTCTTCTATTGGTAGAAGGATGTCCAGAGCAGGGCTAACAAGCAAATCTTGTTATACAGATTTACCTGTATTCCAGATAGGTCGGTATCTTCCTCTTCCCTGTGACTGATCCCATGTTTTACTACTTTTCAGGAGTATTTCCAGCACAACAAGATGACAATACAGAGGACCTGCCTAACCAGGCAGGGCTGCTCAGATTTACGCTAATTTATCCCAAGGGGAATATTAAGTTTACTCAGTAAGTTCCCATTAAAGAAAGGATTGCATAGCTGTGCTAAAGACCTTAAGAAGTATTGCATGTATTTGATGTTACTAGCTGACATGATATGAAACTACCAAATAAATAAGAAATATTTTGATGCAAAGAAAACACTTTTTCTTAGTATAGCAATTTAGATGCTTTGTTAGTTGTCTTAAAAAATATTTCCTGATATTTAAAATAAATTTGTATATTTTTACTGTTAATCAATATTATTTCATATACTTTATTATTCCTTCATAATATAATTGTAAAAGTTATTTTGAAGTCAGCATTTCTAAGTATTTCTTCTAATTAGGGATTTAGTTTTATCCATGAGTATTTGACTTGTCCTTAAACTCTGCATCCAGCTCAAAGAATTAATTTCTTTTACTTCGTCTAGAAGAACAAAACCCATAATATGACAAGGAATGTTGTTAATTTCTATTTAAGCAAAGCAGAATATATATAAATCCAAACACACTTAAATAAACTTATTTCATTTATTAGCTTCCAGGGTCTCTTTGTATTAGTTCATTAAATAAAACAATTAAAATTTGTATCATATAACTCCCACATCTTGAATTGAAGAGCATTAGTTAAGTTGTTTTTCTATGGACTTTAAACCACCACTTCCTTGCAAAACACTATTCATTATAAATTTGACCCACTGCAGATCAAATTGAAGGGGAACAGCCTTATTAGTTTCCTAATTTAGTTTCATTGCATGGATTATAACCATACAACAAAGATAGTGGCACAAATATGTTTGAAAGTGATAAAAGGATAAGATCATAAATGCCACTGTAGAAGATATTATCTTTGCAATCAATTTAATCCTTTGATATAGGGAAATATATTTTCTTTGGTTCAAACTCGCACAGAAAATCCGCACTCTCTCATGTATGATATTCAAATTCAAAGCAAATGCTGTGTCTTACATGAGCAGGTTGCATGATCCAGTCTCATGCATCCAAGGCATCTTAAACAAGAACAAATGCAAAATCACATTTTATAAATATTCCAGAAATACATTAAGAGAAATACAATAAATTAAACATTCATATAATCCTTAATAGAAATTAAAAAGCCACTGAGAACTTAGAAGCTCGGAATTAGAGCCAGCTCTTCCAAACACTTATAAACACAACCATAGACCATATTATCATAGTCTGAACTTGCAAAAAGTTTTTTGTACATTCTCATTGAACATTTCCAGCCTTTAGCATTATTTCAATATGGCTCCATTAGCCTAGTGATGCTTTCAACTAACTCATTTCCCTCTCTATTTAGATGTAAGAAGAAATAATAATGGTATTTTAAGTATCTCCCTAATTTTAAAGATAGATTTACAGTATTTCCTTTTAGTACGTGGCCAATGGAAAGTCTGTCAAGCCATTATTTTTGAGATGAACAAACAGCAATGGCACAATATAGTGCAGTTGTTCAAAAAAATCAGGAGAAGGTAGGACACTCTAAGGAGAGGGGAAAGAAAAGAAACTAAGAATTATCATATTTGAAAAGAAAAATTAAGCTAAATGTGTCTGTTCTATTCAATAAAATAATACCCCGGGAAGTAGGACAGTAGATTATATAGAGTATGTAAAGACATTGTTGGGGAAAAGGCTAGATATGCCATTCTCTTGAAATACTGTTAGTCAAAAAAAAAAATTTACCTCACAGATGAATGAAAATGTTGAAAAGTCCACCAATCCTTCTTCAACAATGTTATTTAATAAGGATGCTTCCTGTTATCAGCTATACTTCGCTCAAAACTGAAAGAGAAGACAAAAATTTGTATGTATAGCCAAAACAAGAATTCCCTTTTAAAATTCTTAGACTAAGAGAAATGGTTGTATTTTAAATTAGCATAATCTCTAATTATGAGAGTCTCTTAATTATTTATAGTTTTTTAGAAAGAGTTTTCATAATGTTAAAGTCAGGGCTACATTGTACTGCTCGGAGACTAACAGTTCTACATTTCCCCTGAGAAAACTGGGAACGGCACAGCTCCTCTCCAGGCATCCAAATAGGTGCCAGAAGTAAGCAAATGATGCATCCAATTCCTCCACAGCATGCCTGGCATTTGATATCATGGCTCATGGAGCCCATCTCTCTAATGTCCTTGGAGCAATATGCTAGTGTAAGGGAGGGAAGTGAGAAGTATCTGTACCTTAGATTGCAACTTTTTTTCTCGTGCAAGAAAGAAAGAATAACTCGTGTTGTCCTTCCAGATCTTTAAACCATGGAAAGACCATGCTTCAGTTTATATTCATTGTTCACCATAAGGTCAGCTACTTCTGCTGTCTGGTACACAGTAATAACCAGCAAACGCTGACTTTGCAATGACTTCTGCTATAGCTTCATAGTTGAGCCCATAGTGTGTGCTCAATAAGCTGAACATTCCCTTCTGTTTTCACTAGATATGCCCCTAATTTTGCTGTTTGTGGAGAAAATACTTTTAACATGCAGCCACACTAAGTCTAATAGAGATTCTCACCTCTAAAAGCGTCTCTCCAAGAACAAAGGGACCTGGGGTGAGACATGCTAGAACTTCAACAGGAGAACTCCCATGAGGAGAGCCCCTACCTCACGGAAATGAAAATAAACCTTAAAGTAACTTCTGGTGTGAAACTACTATAAAATAATTTCATTTAAGAGGCTGACCCCTGGATTTTATAACAATAACCACAAACCATTTTGCAGATCACCATCAAAGGGGAAAAATACAAGATTACTCATGAAAGCATCCCTTAAACTAAACTATTTCGTTTAGTTTAGAGAAACATGAAATGTAATAAATAACAAAAGGTAATAGTATTTTCAAGGATCAATTACAAGGCTCAGTAAAAGAATGGTGAACTTATTTTATGTTCTAAGAGTAATTGTGAGACTTAACTTCCAATACAATTCTAGCAAAAACATTTTTAAAATGGAAAAATGCCAAAAAGGAGAATTTTTTAATGAAATAAAATGCTCAAAATATTTTTATTATTCAAAATATCTCATTTTAGTAAACAAAATATTTCATACCAGCTTCAGTTTTTATATTTGCAAACAATAGAATCATACACATACCATATACATTTTTAAAAATTGCAAAAAGGTGGGGGTTTTTTGAAATGGAAAATTCTACTGCTCCTTTCTGAAAAGTGAAAATGGAGCATTCTCATTTTTTAATGAAATTCTCTTCAGATTGTCACGTTTCCACAAAACATTTCACTTTAAATGAATCAGCATTTTCTAACTGAGAAATACTCCATCAGAAAAATTCTGGCCAGCTCTACTCAAAATGACAAGCGAGAAAATCTTCTAACTATTTAACAGTGATTGCCATCAAATTAAATCACTGTAGTGCGCTACATCAAGCAGCCAGCAGTACTGCAGCTGAGCCAGGCTGCCCATCCACTGTCTGTCTTCCACTCATCATCTGTCATTTCAGCACCCTCCCCCCACCCCCTTTGTCACCAAAAAATAAGGCACTGGAAGAGTCTTAAGACGGACAGCACCAAACTGAGGCAGTCGGAAGAGGGGTTGGCAGGGAGAAGCGCCTCCCTGTTCGCAAAGAAGGTTCAACACCACTAAAAAGCCTTCCCCAGGATGGGACTTGTCCTGCTGAGTGCTGGCTGTCCCACCAACTGAGCTGTTGGTGGAGGAACTTTTCACATGGACCACTATCAAAAAGCAAATATAAATCAGAAACAATGGTAAACTAGCATTATCTGATAAAAATAGATGAGAAACACTACAGAAACACCTAGCACAGATACGAAATGGCAGGCTGTGGTGTCCCAGAAGAGAGTGTAATCCTGCAGCTTGTAAGTAGAAGAAAGAAGTCTGTTCAATTTCAAACTCATGAAATCTTAGGACTACATTTAAATCTGTTGTAAAACATATATATATTTATATTGTTTATATGCAGATTTGCTCTGACATCGACTTTTAAGCTGTGCTATTCAAAGAAGGCGTTAGCCGCACAGTTCCCATTAAAAGAAGCTGAGCATTTGCACACTCATACTGAGTGCGAGGATTGCACCACGACCACGTCAGAATGCTTTCAGATCTGCAGTAGTCTACAAACGTCCAAAAGCTGCTTTCCAGTTTTACTATTCCTTTACAATTCTTACTTTAAAATACACCCTGCAAAAAGGATCTTCATTCAGCTTTCACAACTTTCAGTGGTATTTTTTCTTTCTCTGCCTGCACTACACATTACAGTGGCATTAAAGGCAAAGTGCCTTTAGATGAAACACAGAGTTAAGTGCTGTTAAGATCTAGACTGTTGTCTCCTCCAGCCATTGCTCTGGAAAGAACTTTGAAATATCTTAAAGCTAGAAGCCCAAAGTCTGTTTTATATCCAAGTACATTTAAACTAGAAATCACTTAAAACACTCATTAGCAGCAGTTTCAAGACTGTGCTAACTCCACCTTGTGACATATCATCCCCCTGTTACTAAAAGTAATCATATAACAATACAGCAGTCCAGTCTCCATGTCTCTGTATGATGTATTTGTTGACTTACTGGTGTTAATGTTTCTTACAAATTCAAGCACTTTAGTCCCCTTAATGCAAAGTCTTACAGCACGGAAGCTTTCATCTTTCTTATGTAGTTATTAAGGCGGTAAAGGAAAATTTCTCCCAATCCTTTTTATCTATTTCTCTCCTGTGTGTTGTAATAAACACTTCCAAATTTTCTGAATTAATCTTTTGCCTGGGAAAGGAAGAATAAACCAAAAAACCCCCCAAACCCTAACACCTGCCAGTGACCTGAGATAAGCTGCCTTCAGCGGAATCCGAATCCCGGTTCACTTGATGGATCTCCGCCTGCCTAATTAAACTGCGGACAGTGAACTCTAGGCTATAACTCTGCTCCTCACAGAGCAGCAATTCATCATTTTGCCATGCAGCTCATGTTGTCAGGACAAGCTTTTGTCATATGTAACATGCCAGTTTTTGTTTTGATAGGTGACTTTTAATTGAACCATAATGCTGCCAGAGTATGAGAGGACTGAAGTTATAAATCATAAATCCAGGTCTATAGCACTTACGCTCTTGGAAGCATGTGAATGTTAAAGGAGCCTGATGCTATTAGGTTTTCCAAAAGAAATGAGCTGCTATGAAATGGTACATGCCACTGTATAAGGAGACGATAATTATTTATGTAGATTTATAAAAGTAGAATAAATGTAACAGTTGGTGCCATAAGCCACCTGATGAGCAAGTTATGATGAATGCTATTGGACTGGTTATAACTTCTTTAAAGTATTTGAGTTTATATCCTTGCAGATCTCATAAATTGAGAAATACTTCAGTAATTTCAAACAACTGAGTACAATGATAGGTAATTTGCAGTTAGTAAGAGCTTTTTATGGCTACTGCAATTAGTAAGTGAGCGCAAGCAGAAGTCTTGAATAATAGCTCAACTCATAGATATATATAAAAAACTGTAAAATTAGGGAATACTTTTAACATTGCTAGAGAAAGAAGCGATGGCAAAAAAGCCAGATTAACCGTCAAAAGCCATGAAAATCTTCCATTTAACAATACAGAGACTTTCCTAGCTTTCATATTACAGCAAAGCAGTATAGTACTACACTCAAGGCCCCATCATACCATGTGCATGGCTATCCATGGCAAAATCCCTACAGATGTATGGAAGTTGAGCAAGAGGAGCAATGTTCTTCTCCTTTATTGCACAAGACTCCCATTTTTTTCTAAATAATTCACCTGTTTTCACTGTTAATAAGCAATTTTGCACATGAGCATATTACATATTATAAGATAATGCATAGGATTGTCAAGTTCATAAGTTTCTCGGTTACTTTTTAAAAAAGTAAAGCTATGTTGGTAGTAAGTTGCTTTTACCAATAAGGACTTTGTCCATTTTTCTCTTCTATCTATTCCAAGGCACCAGAATTTTGCAAACAGCAGCTCAGATAAAATTATTGCAAGGTATGTATCAATGAATCTTTAAAAACCAGGCTCCTGATCAAACTCAGAATGATACCCAAAAATAGGTCTTCCTGATATTCATGGACATGAAGGGGGAGACTTCCTTGCCAGACTTCATTTTTCTCAAACACGGGGATTTAAATCACTCTTTAATCCTTCAAGTAACCCCCCCCCCAGGTCCCAAAGGCACAGGGGCACTTTGCTCCCCTTCCCAGCCAGGCCTTGGTTTTGTATCACATTTTCCTTTTCCCTGCTGAATTTTCCCTACTGCTTACATGGGGGCATAGGCTTAATTTGCTCTGCTGTAATTCAAATTACATTGACTTCTACCATGGTTCCTAAAGACAGTGGTTTACCTCCTGAGCAACAAGTCATCATGAACCCTTCACGTGTCCCCATTTTAACCACTGGACTAGCCTTGATGAGGCCGCCTGACCCAAGCAGTATCTGACTCACAGTATGCAAGGAAATTATAGAACTAATTCCTCTGGGATCTTTTTTTCTTTAGACACCAGGAATGTCAGTTGTGAGAGCTCAGTCATTTCTTCATTTTTGCCTGATCATACCCTTATTTTCAGTATTATGGGATTTTTCACTTGAATAATTGTTACTGGTATTGTACAATTACTATAGTTCTAGAGAAGTATTTAACACACGCATTATGAAGCCACAGTATCTTTCTGCATCTTAGGTTAGATCTCTCCAGCCTATCCCTCTCCATACTGCAAAACTGTTTTTCATATAGCCATAGAAGTTAAAATTCAGTTATTCCAGCTAAACATTATGAAAATAATTTGGAATTAGCAATCACTGTAGAAAACAGTAGTTTTGTTGTATTGTTTTCAATTTGAATTGAAAGAGATGCATAAAAGCAACAAGGCTTTGATTTTAAAGATCATTTCTACCTTGAACTATTTCAGGGGAAAATTGGTTAAAAATAAATTATCTGAAATTAGCCTCAACTAAAGTAGCTGTCATCCAATTGCTTGTATTTTGCATGCCTTCTTATTTAAAGAAGGTAGTATCTAAAATTATTCTGCATTTCAGTTTTGCAGGCTTCAGGTCACAAAGTCATCCTGCACACAGCTTATGTTATAATTGATAACTGATGGAGTATTACTATGTTTTTAATCTTCCTGAAACTGCAGTTTTGAAATTAGAGACATTTATCACTCCATTTAACCAGCTACGAAGCTATGAAAAAATGTTTAGTCAGTATTTCCAGAATTCAATCACACAATCACAACATGTTCTTTCCAACCATTAACAGACAGCTTACTAGCTTTGTCACTTAATGCAGCTGAAATGCAATTGACAGAATGACAAATCTTTTTATGAGGAGACTGAGTCACATCAAATTAGTCACACAGAGATGTTAGTAACATATAACCTGCAAAGATGTAATGTCTTTCTGATTTTATACTTTCCGTGTTGTTATTCAGTCACTGCTGCACAGATACAGATAGAATGTCTTTTTGATTTTAAACTACTCCTGCTACCACTTGTGCAGGGATTTATAATTAGTTTTAAGCTAGGACAAAGAATTCACATATCATCTGAAGCTGAAGATGTGAAAATGTATCTAGCAAAAACTAATTTACACAAATATTACACTATTTATTATACACCAGCTTTATTATATGCAGAATTTTCTTTAGCTTCAATCTACAAAATCAAACCTCAAAGGCAGGATCCTTGCAATATATGTTCCAGCTGGACTACTACATCTAGATTATATGAGAATCTTATTCAAACCTGGTCTCTTAGAGATATTTGGTGCTCTCTGTTGGACTGATAATTTGACTTACAGTACAGGTGGCTTTGCTCCAGAACAAATCCATAAACCAACAAAAGAAAGTATAAAACCCACACTATGATCCATTTGCCCCACCAGCAGTTCTGAGATACACAGTTAAAACACACTGTCAGTCTCAATAGTATTGTAGCTTACTGGGGAATAAGTCTTTCTGGCTCCGCTGCGTGGCCAGGCTCAGATTTTGACATAAAGATACCCACCTACGGACTGAAAAGATCTTTGTTAGCTCGGTTTCAGAATAAAGGGAAGGTGTCTGCCTGAGGTTTCCCTTTACTGAACACGAAAAACCTCCGTTTTAAATACACAGGCAGCCACCCTTAAACAGAAGGAAATGGTATAAAATGCTTAGAATTGAAAATGCAAAATTAGATTATTGTTTATTGAGATCATTATGATCTCAACAGTGACTTAAGTATCTTTAATTAACTCACAGTCATGCCAGTCATGCTTAGAGCGCTGCTTTGAATATGCAGCACTACCAAAAATTATACATTTCAAAAACAGTGACTATCACATAAGTACTTAACCCAAGAACTGCTTGAGCAGGCATTGCTGTATGTGCATGGGCCCACACTGACTAGAGCAAGCAGCCTGGAAGCTGCTGTCAAGACCAAATTTGTGGTTATCCAGGCTGGGCTGGACCATGCCCTCCAGAGCCACAGGTGGGCTTTGTTCCCCACAATGCACCCTGATGGACACAGCTTGTCCATGGGCAGTCTGCAGGACATGAGCGCTGCAGCTTGCAGGCAGCAAATGGAGTTGAACCTCTCTGTCCTGTATTTGGAAGAATTATGGAAATGGTTATTTCAGAACACTTGCAAATGTTTGTACAACATGAAATCTACCACAGTTCTTATTTCTTTCTTGCAAATACAAGTCTTGCCTTTGCTAAAGTGTTTGAGCTCCTCTAAGCTCATTTTTAAGAACTCCAATTTGAAGTCCCAGATACTGTTGCCCAATGTCTTAAGGACAGAGAGCACTTTGGATCCTCAATCATGCCTATCATGCTAGAGGTCTGGGATCTACCCTTCATAAAATCTCCTACACATCAACCTCTGTGATCTCGGTGATTTCAGGGTGGTTGTTTGGCAAAATCAAACTGCTTTTGTAGGACATTAATCCTGATTTTTGCAGTAGTCTTTCTCTCTCCATCAGCTGTTTGTTCCCATATCTCAATCAGGCACTTTGGACCACAGCACCAGAAAACGTCATTACCTTCAGCCTTGAGTGATTGAATTTGAGCACTGAATTCTCATACATGTCCCTTTCTTCTGTGAAGTGCAGCATTCCTCAATATATCACTGTGCACTTGTTGTCTGGAGAACCGGTGCATCACATGGAAGAAATAAACTTACCTTGCAGGCTTCTCCAGACTGTAGGCCCTCTCTTCTATGTACCTATTATTTCTCACAGAAACTGAAGGAATTGCACATCTTTGAGATCTCTAACTCTCTTGAATTTGGCTGAAGATGACAGAGCAATTAAAAAAATATAAAAGAGGATCTCATTGGTTGACAGACCAGCTGACAGAGAAGTTGCTTTAATCTTATTTTTTTGGAAATATGGCTCTGGTAGCAAATTCTATGCAATATGGAATATGAAGCTTGATACTGAAATATTAACGACATTCTCTTACTGTTTTTTTACTGTAACTAACCCCAAGTTAATACATTGTCCCTTGAAGTATAAGGATCCAGAAGACTTGGTTATTCTTTCTCAACCTGCCATTGACCTGTGCTTACTTCAATAAGACATCGAAATTTTCCCTTACTCCAACTACTAAGTATTTGATTAAAAAAAACCTTTACTTAGGCATTGACTTATTTTCCATTGAGGTATTCTGGGCCCTCCAAGTAGTGTGTTAAGTCTTGATGTCTGTTCTTGGACTCTTAAGCAATGCCTCTAAGATCTCAAGACAATCATAACTCGACTTTGAGGCTTCACTAAATCCACCCGAGTTGAAGGCAGAATGTGCTGCTGCCAATTCAAATTATTTTTCTGCTCCTATAATTCAAACTACAAATCGCTACATGTCAGTATAAACAAATACTGGTATTTGTTCATGAAATATGGGTGCTTCAAAAGTTAATTTGTATTGGTACACAAATTTGATTTCTATTTGTATGTGGATTTTAGGATAATGTTCTTGCTACTCTGCTTTTAAATTATTTATTAACTGTTTAGACAAGTAGTCTCATCTTTTCTTTATTCCCAGAGAGGTGAGACCAGGGATGAACAAAATGCATTTGCCAATAACTGGTATTTATTTTGGCCTAAATGAAAGTGCATGTTGTCATTTATCCTTCTATATGGCATTGTGAATTTACATAATGATGTATGATAACAGTTATAAAAAGGACACTGTCATTTTGAAGAAATGAAGCCAATTGCAGAGACAGCTGTAAATGACTTCAGCAGAGTTGATGACAGCCTCCACTGCTTTAGACTTCCATGTACCTCAATTTAACAGGTAAATTCCCAACACTAAGTTAAAGTAACATTGAAAAACATATTAGAATTTTTTATTCATAATATTTGACATTTAAATATAACCTCAATATCTTTTTTAACTATCCATGAAACAGGAATGTATACTTAGCACATAAGAGCATAATTGTTCTTTCTCTTTTTTTCACTTCATTATTCATAGAAGCAGCATAGTCCAAACATTTTGAATAAGATTTCTTTATCTCTGTGCAATGTTTATTTAATCTCACTGTTTCCTCCCCTATATCAGTGAAGATACCCTGGACTTGCATAGATGACAGAGACCTGAATAAGGGCCACTGCTTCCCAAATCACCCCTTTCTAATTACTAATGCTGCTCTTGTCCACTCTTGGCCATCTCTCACTTCACATAACTGTTCTTCTTCAACCGAAGTTCATTCATTTCTTTGCTGTAAAACACACTCTTCCAGTCCTTTTGCTGTACCAATCCTTCAGTGAGCTCTTGCTTTATTTTTTCTTTCCTATCCACAACACCAAGTATGTAATTTTCTCTTATGTTTTGCATGCAGTTTTGTTACATCTCGTTTCTTCTTCCCACAATCCAAAAAATTCCCAAACTGAACAAATTTCTTGGGCAACCTTAGCTAATACCACTCCCCTATGCTGGAACTACCTTCCTTGGCTAGCACTGAATCCCTCTTTCCTGCACACACTTATGGCTGGCCTTTTAACATTGCCATCTGCCTCATATCTTTTCCTGTGCATTTATTCACATTTTATTCAGTTCTTATTTTTTAAATACTGCTAAAAAAATAACAGGGTATTTTCAACATGCCAGCCTCTCATTAGACATCACATGGTGATAATCATTCTCCCTGAACCGCAAGTTATTTACCATTATTTGCTGTCCTATGTCTAAAAGCTTGTAGGTGCCTGATGGTAGAGACCTGACATATTTCAGTCACATATTATTTACACAAGTTATTATTGTTAATTATTTATGTAGACTCCCCATTTCTTACGTACATCTTCCTGTCCACCCAACACTCTGTAACTATGTTCATTTCCCTTGTCAGTCCCTTTGACTGTGACAACCTCTCCTTAAAACCTTGCTGCAACTTTGAATATTTTTCCTTATCCCATCTTACTGTCACAACAATAATATCCCTTTTCACTAACAAGGTTTAGGAGAATGAAAATGCAATAAACAAGAAAATAAGACTAATAATTTGAGAAAGTACGCTATGTTGATCCTCAAGAGCCGCTTTGTCTCTTAGTAACTGGTAACAGGAATTAAGATGACAGGGCAAATCACTGGGAGCGCAATACTATCAATGATAATGAAAGGTTTGTCTAATTCCTCAGAAAAAAAATGTTATCAAAACAAGATAATCTTTTTTCTTTTCACTGATTCTTTTTCTTTTTTGGCATGGCACTATTCATGTCATGCTTGCAAAGTGCTTACAGGAAAATAAACCCCAAATTTTAATTCAGAAACAGAATTTTCAAACACCTACTCAAGAAAGAGAAGGAAATCCATTTCAAAATAAAGCCTAATCTATCTTTGTGTGTGTGTTTAAATAAACATTAAGAAAAGAAAGAGAGAAACAAAAAACAAAGTCAGAAAATAATACTGTTTTGAATTTTTATCACATTACTTTACAATGAGCCAAAAAAGGCACATATTATTGCAATTTTGTTAACGTTTAACTCCCATTTCTGCAATGTAATGCACATCATAAAGCACCAGAATATTTTTAAATAACAATGAAATTCAATGTGTATTGTATGTCCAGTGTACCACAGGACACAAATATGATATGACATACTACATTAACCTGCCAAGATACCATAATAACTATTACTATGTGTTTTCAACTTTTGATTTAAAAACCACAAAGAGTTACAATTCAAATCCTAACTGGATAAAAAATTACTTTTATATCAGTGCTGTCTCCGGGGATATGCTTAGAATTGGAACGCTTGTTTTTTGAACACTTTGACATTATTTCTCATTGAAATGAGCATGAGAAATTGTTCATCAAAAGCAGAGAGAAAGAAAAAAAAAAGGATTACCATTTTAAACCTATCCCAGGAGCTTGACTTAAAATTGAGGTAATTTCATAGCCAGCTAGAATTTAACTCCTTATAGATTCTAAATGGCAGCTCTCATACTGCTCACACAATAGGAAGAAAAAATACTAAATATATTTATTCTGTAATGACCTGAACTTTAAATGGAAAGGCTGCTACTTTCATAAAACAGTAAGATTTTTTTCTTCTGATGTTTTAATTTATTTATGCAAGAAAGTGATTCTGACAAGGCTCTACAATTACATTGCCATGCTACTACAGTTGCTTCTGCTCTTGCTGTCCTTCCAGATTCTTATCTGTTCTCCTCTCATAGCTTTCTTCTTTTTCTTTCCACCCTTTCTTATTCCCTTATTTTCTCTCCCTTATCTCTTTTCCATATTTTTATAATTACAAGTAAAAGTCTTATAAAACTTAAGAAGCCTTCAGATAGATCCTTACTAATATAATTATAGTATGGAGAGCATAGTGATGTTTGAATGTAAATTAGGGTAAGTTTTTACAGTTCATTAGAAGGACTCAGGGATTGAATTTAGTTTAATCAAAGCTTGAGTGCTCCCAGTATACACAGCACATATCTAGTGAAAAAAAGCATTACTATAGGCTCAGACATTAAAGATGTATGTCATGCTTTGCATCCATTTAAAGGAGTCCACGCATGGTGCATCACAGACCCTAGTACCTAACGGCCTAATGGAGTTGAACGAAAAATAATTGCATGTAATTCATTAATTTGCAAATGAATATACATTACTTCACTTTCTTGCCTTCCTTCTGCAAGCATTCCTCCCATAGGCTAACACATACTGGGGGAGATGCTGGCTTTTGCCAGGCTCCCGCCACAGATGGCGGCAAGCCCTCAGTACCTGCTCCTGCGGCATTTTCCACTTTATCTGACCTAAGGTCATTTCGAATGCATTTGGCAGTTTATCTGGCAGAAGAAAGGGTGCTTCCCACTGCTGATTCCGTCCTGGTTCATTTCCCTGTGGCGAGCACTATTTCTGGGCTTCAATGCGCCCTGCAGCTAGTGAGAACGGCTCTCAGAACCGGAGCTCCTGGGAGACCCAGCTCCCTGCACCCCTGTCTGTTGACAGTATATAGGAAATACATTTCTCACCTGCTCACTGGAAAAGCATATATCCTTAAGATAATCAACGAAAATACTGAGTGTCATTCCTCTTAGAAAACATCTCTGTGGAAATTTCCTAGGATCTCTCCTTGGCTGCTGGTTTTCCACTTAGATTTACTTTGTGATACCTAAAAATGTTCAGGGTATTAATCCAACTGATACGACTTTATTTAGTGTTAAAATTTAAATGCAATTGTCATGCCACATTAAACTACTTGCTCTAGAGAATTTAGTTTTCTTACAGTTATTTTTCTCAAATTATCTTCAGATGTTTAAAAAAAGGCCAGGTACAGCCGGAGAAGATCCCACAGAACATGGAGCAGCTCAGGGTGTGGGGGCTTACTGGGGCACGTCTGCAGACTGCTTCTGGATGGGGAATGCGCAGCTGCTGCAAAGATCACTCTTTAAGAAGACTACACTAGAGCATATCTCATTGAGGGTGTGCATGCGAGTGCAAGTACTCGCCTTGCAAAAAATGTACTGAAGGATTTGCAGCTTAACATGGAAAGGTACAAGCTACAGGAGAGATGGTCAACGTTAAGAAGGCGTAAGGTCCTGGGAGAGCAAGGGCGATACCATCCTACATGCCATGCCATAGCACGGCTCTGAGCCACGAATGGGCTGTAGCTGCAGCAAGAATAGGGCAGTGGTGCCCGAGTGCTTCCCTGCCGCGGCTGGAGCTACCATGGCTTCCTGGGTGCTCGACCACGGTGGGCAGCAGCACCCTGGCTTTAATCAGTTTATCGTCTGCAAAAAGTGGGCTGGGTTTCGTTGCTTGAAAAGCCCTGGTGTGGATTTGTGTGTTAAGTTCTTACTGCCCTAAAAATAGGAGTTCATAATTGAAAAGCTGGCAGATCCTTTAATTATAGGGGAGCAAACAATGCCACCAGAGAAATGTAAATACAGCCTAATTGTTACTTCTTTATTTCATTGTTAAAGAGCCAGCTGACATAATGGCAGACATGGGATAATGCCTGTGTCTTAAGCAGCAAGATCTGCAATCAAGTTTTTAAAATGTTCCTCATTTGTCTCTCTCATGGGACTTTACATGCAAAGTCTTGCCAAATGAATCAAGAAAAAAATAGGGTAAGTGTGAACGTCGGAAAAAGAAACCGCAAAGAATACATTGAAAGTACTATACAGGGCACAGTTTAATTGAATTGTGATTTGTTGGTCTTGTAAGCACTCTCCAGAAAGGAATGTCATGCTAATCAAAAGCTGTCCAACTTCACCTTATTTTTAGCAGGCAAACTTTAAATGAGACAGTTCAGGATTATGATTTCTGAGGGATATTGGATCACATTCACCCACAGGGCATTTAAATATAAAAACCTATTTATATGCAAATTCTTTAGTATTTCATGTAAAGTGGATTTTTATCAATTGACCATTCTATTCTATAAGTTATCATGTTGATAAAACATCTTTAGTAATGGTAAAATGAAGGAACAAATATAATCAGTGAAACTCATTTAGGTAGATCCTAGACTTTCTTGAGGCATTCCTGTGAGTTCTTGAAACGTAAAGTTATAACATTAACAAATCGCCTTTCATAGAAGGATCCAGGAATAGAAGTCCTCAGAAAAGATTCTTTTGATCACTCTTACCTTAATTGGAGAGATAGCTAATACTGGGGAAAGTTCAGAATATGTTACTCATAAGTCAAAGGAAATGAGAGCACGCTTTTGCTATAGAATCAAATCCTTCCATCTGGTTTTTTTTTGGTGTGGTTTTTTTTTGTTTTTTTTTTTTGGTTTTTTTTTGAGAAAACTCAGGCCAAATCCCTAATGTCCAAATTTTAGCTTGTCCAGCTTTTGTGACGCAATATCCTTTAGATATCTGTAGAAGAAAATGCTTCATTATCAGAGCACCTCTGGTTGTAGTGAGGGAACATTTGCTATTACAAGGTATTTATTTTGATAGTGGTTTATATGCAAACATGTAATTTGGGGAAGGGGGTAGGTGTGCCTTGTTAATTCTACGTATTGTGCAACACTAAGAGGGTTTGCGGGGGTGGAAGGGGAACTCCTCTGCTGGAGGAAGAAGCGATCTCATCGGGAAGGTCAGCGCTTCTGGCTTGCTTTCATTCGCCCACTGCGAAACGCCTTGGCAAAACCAAATATATATTTGTGGTGCCTCTTTGAGAGTTTTACCGGCAGACTATGAGCACCAGCACAGAGTACCGCCATCCACACTGATACAAACACTTCCAGACATGAAACTCCTTACCTCCAGAAACGAACACCACCATCTCAACTCTCCTTGCAGCCCGCCGGTGTTAAGGATTATTACACCGAATAGCTGCAATCCACCCTAAATCTTCTCTTTGGGATCAAAAATACACTAATTCTCTTGAAAGACTTCGACTACACTGTTTTTTTTCTTTTTTTAAACTTCCCTCGAGTTTGGAAGGCAACAGAACAGTTATCCCAGCACTGCCTTCTGGAGTTTTGTAATAATCTAGACGGCCGAGATGAAACTAGTATAATATGGTTAGCCAAAGGACACAGAGCAGCCTAGGTGATTAAGTGAGAGAGTTCGGTGATCACAGATCTCGCCCTCATCCCTGGGAGGTTATAGTCATGATAGCCGATTGCTTTGAACATGCTTGCAGTGGTTATTTGTTTATTTAAACAAGTTAGATGTAATAAAGCAGTTCTCTCTTTTCCTGGAAACAAGTTAGTGTTTCTTTGGATTGTTTATTCCTCCAAGGCTGAAATCGGGGACAGCCTTTTAGAAATAATAAAGTACTACAGATTGTGCTGTGTTTGGAACAATACACAGAAGTGACCATTTCATACGCCATATAGCTTGTAAGGAGTTTAGTGTACATTATTACAGAAAATGGCATAATTTATCTGAGTACTAGTGGCCTTTCTGGTAATAATATTGCATAGAGAATCAGGTATGAATTCAAGCATATTTGTTTGATGTAAATGTTCATCGCTTTCTTCTAAATTTACATAGTCCTTTTAAGAGGTTTGAGAGAACAGGCAGGGGACTTCACAAATTGAAGCTTATTAGATAAAAGAGACATTAATATTATTAGTATTTGTTCCAGAATTCAATTGACCAAACAAATGAAAAAGGTCGTCTTTGCTAATTCTTAACAATGAGTGATTAAAGTGACATTTGAATTTACAGTATTTTTAGTACTTAAGCTTTGCCTTAGTAGGTTCACAACAGACTGCAACACTCAATGCCTCTTATTGCCTCCAAATTGTTCTTACAATTTGCCTCTCACTTTCATCTATTAAGTTGTTCTCTAATACATTAAAAAAAAAAAAAAAAAAAAAAGACCTTTTCAATAGTCAGGCATTATCACTGATTGGACTGGCAGGAACTGTACTCTTTACATTTCAGTGAAGATTACTATTCTGTGATATCTTTTCCCTGTCTTTCAGTTGCACATATCAATAACAACCATATTCTGCTGTATTATTATAGCTAAGTCAAACAATGTAATTTTCAGAAACATATCCAATGCAGTTCATTAAAACAATGAACTCATGTCGCTATTTATAATTTCTGTATATCTATATTGTATTCATTCATTTCTTCTAAAGATACCTATTCTTTGGAAACAGATTTGCCAAATGATTTATTTGATGAATGCAATGTTTTTGTTTCTCCTAATTTTCTACAGACGGTACACAGCTTTTATGAATTTCATTCCACTACTCTGAATAGAGAAATTTCATCCTATCAATTTCTCCTGATCTTTTTGGTCATTTTTCTACAATCCTAATTCTTCATTTGATCACTAAAGCAGCAGTGCATTGTGCCCCCTGATAAGCTAACATTTATAGCTTTTAATATAAATGCATATTCTAATGTGAAATGTCTTACTGATATTAGTTTGAAAGCAGAAGTTCTTTCCAGCACTCCAGGGAACAGAAAGGTACCTCCTTAACAGAAAAAATACAACCCTAATTAACCTTATGAAGTAAATTTACCCTCAAATATTTCAATCAATAAGCAAGGAAGGGCTGAGGCTGAATTCAAACAAACTTAAAGTATTTTTTGTAATATCTCATCATCAGATTGAAGATCTGCTAAAATTCTTAAAAGATCTGCTCACCATATTCATGGGAAGTTTGAATTTCACTCAGTTTCTGATTTAAATTTATATTCTCGCAGCTACTACATTTTACTATACACAGAAAACTACAAGCTTGTAAATAACTTATCTTGTATAAATAGCAGATTTTCAAAATTCTAATAAAATCACTATACTTGCTCTAAGCTGTCATCAGCTAACATCTATTAAAATCATCCTGGAAATGGAATTGGTGAAATAAGGATTCACTTTCCCAATGTGTGAAACAGGAAAAGACTTTGAAATCAAACAGAGATTATTTTCAAAGGCTTTTTTCTATCAGAAATAGAAAACCATTTACAGTCAAGCCAACATAGGCACACATACAAGTTCTAATAAGGAGATGAAAACCAAAAACCTAGTGCCATCACCCATGTTTTAAAATTCCTTCTTTCTCAGCATTAACTAACAAAGGTTGTCATTTGGAATTACTTTCACAAAGGTGTACTGAGACATGGCCACCATTTACCGGTTTTAAAGTATTTCTGTCTTAATTTCTAGCTTTCTACTTTAGACCCATTTTTTTAAAAACTTTTTTTAAAAAGCAGAACAAAGAAGATTTTGATGTCAACTATACTAGTTTGCCTCTGGAGTGATTTATGTAAGCGAACTGTTACTCCAGACCTTTCTGGAAGGAACTGGAGCCGAAGGTGTCCCAGTCTTCACTTCAGGTAGACGCTTATATTTTAGAATTATCAGCAGTGAATTAGCCATATGCATCCTTTTAATAATCAGACTTATTAAGGATAGAAGATTATCTCCTATTCTCAGATGTAATTACAACATACCCCTGATCTCCACTAAGTCTATAAACAGAATACTTGTTTTAATTCTTGACCCTCGGGATCAAAACCAAAATCAGAGATTAAATGAAGTCAAAAACTTAGCAGTAGCCCACTATAATACAAACTAAAATACAGAGAGCGTCCACAATTATTTTGTATTCAGACTTCGCTTTGTATTGTGTTCAAACACTAATCCTTCCATTTACTTTAAAAGATTAATGCAACAAAAGGGTGACTAATTGTAAAAGGGGCACAATAAGGTTCAGGTTAGTGCTCTTTTGTATTAGAGAAAAATAATATGTTTGAGACGGAGAAATTAAATTTTCTGGAAGAGGTCAGCATGGGAATCAAATGAATCCTTCTGATTCATGCAGAGTCATGCATTAACCACTTGAGATTTGGAAGGAAAAGACTTAAAGCTTTTTTCCCTCCTATACAGATAATTTCCTTTAATAACTAAGATGCTATTTTGTCTTCAGAATATCAACTTTCCAAATTAGTTGAATTCTGAAGGTCCTCCAGAGCACAACATCTATGATTAAACACTTTCTAAAGTTCATTCGACGAGTAAAAGTGGAAATTCCATTATTTTAGCAAGAGCAGGCATGTCAAATTTATCAAGGCATGACAGGATTGAGGATGGAATAGAGGTAAGGAATCTATGTTTGTAAGTTATATTCACAGGGCACAGAAGTTATTATAAACCTCATTATTATGTGGTACAGTAATCAAATGAAAAGTATAGTTATTTTGACTCTCGTTAAGCCCAAATTATGAAGAATTACCTTCAAAACTTTTAAAAAATGGCAATCTAGAGGCAGCAGAATCATAGAAGCAGGATTCCTTTGGCTTGGTTTACTCATGAGGAAAGCCCCTAGTTATGACTTACCCTCCTCGGGAGCTCCGGGGGTTGTGGGAACAAAAGCCCTGTGCAGGGTTACAGCCTCTCCATCCCGGTTGCAGCAAAAGGGATGGCAGCCACAGGAGCTCCTCCACCTGAATGCAGAACCCAGATGAACCTGGGAAGAAACACATGCAGAACCGTCACAGAGAACCCTAATATGATTCCTAGAGTCAGGGGTTAATGCCGTGGAGAGAATTACCTATTTTTTACAGTTCTTTTACAGTGCCTAAACCATATCCAGAAGGTGGACCAAAAGCTTAATGCCTGGCTGTTCAAATAGCTAAGTGACTAATTGGTTGCTAATTTATGCACTTTCCCCACCACCTCCTTTCCAGCTGTGCTGATATACAGCTGAGGACTGTAAAAGTAAGTTACCAGGCTGTCCCTGCATCTGAGTATTCTTGCCCTCCACAGCCATGGCAGATTTGTGGAAAATTACCCCCAGTGTGCTGGAAACAGATACCTGCTACTGAGACATGGAGCTAGTTACTGCAGAGAAACAGAATTGATGCATGTGTGCTGCCTATGGGAAATGAAAGCGGAGCTCTTGGTGGGATCTTCTTATCATGATCTACCCAAGCTTCTGGGCATTCTTATAGAAGTAGAGGGATGAGACAGGCAAAGATAAGCATAAACCATGACCAAGCAGATAAAATTTCTTGGCGAGATCTGATACAGCATTTTCCAAGACTACAGTAATTGTACTGCGCTGTAATCCCAGGATGTCTACCTTAGTATGGAAGAACAGAACATGTACAGTTTTATTAAATTAGACATAATTCCTAATCTTTGCTTCTTCAAGAAATTTAAAAAAAATGTTACTTTTCTATTTTGTAAAGGGGTATTTTTGTTCTGTTTTTAATATCAAAAGGTTCCTGCAAAATAGAAATCCCATCCTTCAATCAGCTATAAAGGGCAAGTATGGCCAACGTAAAGCCATAAAAATACAATAAAATATAAATTATTCTATAGCATTGTCAAAGTGTCTGAATTACCCAACTGCCTCATGATTTTGGGCACAATTAAATTCACTAATAGGAAAGCAGTTGAATAACATCACGCTTCATATGACTAGTTGAATAACATTGTCATACTCAGGCTAATACATTGTGACAGCTCCTGCCTAGAATATATTACTTAAGATCTTAAAGTTTTGATCATAAAAGCGTCATTTCCAGAGCTTCCAAACAAATAAAATAATAATATAATAAGAGAATGAGTAAAGGTCTAAAAGTTAATATTTCAGAACAAGTGAAAATATTTCTCAGTTAATTTAAACATTTGTCTCTATGTATCTTTGACATTTGGAGCCAGAGGAAGGGGTGTTAAGAAGTAATTGCATTCGCTGCCTTCCAGATATCTTTTATTGGTTCTCAAGTGGATCTGAATTCAAGAAATGGCTCTGAATGTTTGTGTGCATGGGGAAAATATTTCTTTTGACATTTTGTTCTCTGGTAGGATTTTTATGCTTATGCGTGTATAAACAAATTCTTTGAAAAGCAAACTCTTTCAGTATTAGTGAAAAGGGGATGACAAGGCAGCTCTTCTAATTTTCTGTTTATAAGAGGAAACATGCCAGCTAAGGATCTTTGACCTATTTGACCTTTTTTTAAAAGATGCTTTTATTTTAAGTAATGGGAATTTGGTACCTGGATCATTGCTGCGCAAAGATTAAGCTAATTGCAAAAATCAATAAAAAAACAAGTACTTTGAGACACAATCCAACAAGCATTACAATCAATAGGCAATGGATTAAGTCCCTTATAACCATTATACAGATGGAGTCATGAATAGAAACCAGACTTTTTCCAAACTTGGACCCACTACCACAGTTTTCAAAGGTGCAGTGTATAGTACAGCTTTAGTTGGCTGATTTTAAAAACTCAATTGTATGCATTGGTCAAAATGTTCTACAGAATACAGAACATAGCGTTCTGTTACAACAGAAATGCTAAGGAGCACACTGCTTGAGGGGCAGTTCGGGTGCTTGAACGTAGGTGTCTGGTGCCATTTCACATAGCTGCTGCCCCAGGAGGGTGAGCATGTTCTGTCAGGTCCGTGTTTTATCTGTCAGCTCCTGGCAGATGTCTGGGATGCCCCAGGCCATTGGAAAAAGCTTAAAATGTTTAGGTACCTAAATCACTCCAAGGGTTTCCGAAATGTCAAAAAAAGAAGAAACAACATTCTGAAGGTTGGGATTCCTTTAAGAGAAAGTCTATACATTTTGGTTTCCAATCTAACATACCTTTAAAGCTATTGTTATAGTTGTTTATCATGTTAGCTAAGACAGAAAACTAACTTGCCTACACCAAACTAAAGAAGGACTGGCTGATTCTCTTCTCACTTAACCGTTATTTGCAGTAGTTCTATAGATGTCAACATAGTCTACGTACCCTTCATGGACAGGATTAATTCTGGAAAACAATTCTATAGAATGTGCTATTTTGTCTTCTCCAGGAATAAAAAACTATGAGTGCAATTACTCTATCAGACTTTGAATCTCAGTTTAGTATACACTAAACAAGGTATCACAAGAAAACTGTTTAAAATTATGCAAGTGACAAAGTTGGCACAAGTTCCCATGCCAGCATCTTTGTTATCTGACAGTAGAAATGAACAAGGGTTGCTTTCTGGTAAGAAAATCCTGTAAGAACTGTAATGACCAAAATGGAACAGCCCTCTCCAGGGATGGGATCCACACAGTGTGCTGCACCTGATGGGACACATGTTTGGTGCTGTGCACCTCAGGGTTCCCAGTATCTAAAAGGCTGTGGGATTATTTAAACTAGCCTGCCTTTCTTTATAGCACTAGCTCTAATAGCTTTTTAAATGATACTTTACAGAATCTGAGTGCCTATTTTACTGGGATTGTAATGGACCAGCACCTGCTGGTGCAAAACATCATCTGGCCTAAACTTATTCTCAGTCTATTAATTGAAGTACGTTCCTCTCTTCCCTAAACAATTACAATGCAGTTTTTACTTATTTTTCATTTTACAAGACTAATTAGAATAGTAGTTTCTAAATTTCTCAGATATCCATAACCGCAGATGTTCTTAGCCGTTTACCCCAGTTTTTTGTTAATTTTATGTACCAAATACCATTTCAGACACGTAATAGAAATCCTCCATTTCTCTGTAAAGCAAATCCAGAAATATGTTACAGAAAATGAAAATACAGAATGAAAATTAATTGATAGTTTGTTAAGTTTCAAAGGAAGGAACAGCCAGAGTAAGTATGGACATGGCAGCAGGAAAAAATTGCTCAATCTAATAATCAGTAATTGAATTCTGTTAACGGAAATGACTCATAAATAAAACAAATGTGACCAATATCCCAACATCTTTTGCTAACAAATTTGGTTTGTACTGTATTTAGTACTCTAGATAAAAATTGTTCCCTCTATTAAGCCTCCCTACTTTTTCAGCTTGTTTAACCTGTAGAGACTTAGCTTGTCTTTGGATCTGCCTGTCTTGCTGTCTGTCTCTGCTCGTCTTGCAGTCTGTCTGAGGAACTAATTAGAGGAATGTCTGCAATGCCTGGGCTAGGCTGGGTGACAGCCCCGGTTTGAACATACATGATGGAGACAGACTCTGCCAGAAGAACAGCTACCGCGGTTTTGGTGTAGGGTATAGCTCACAAGGAAGCATAAGAAATTTCACCAGATGGCTGGCTCCAGCCTCTGTTCCATGTGTTGTGGTTTAACCCAGCAGGCAGCCAAACACCACACAGCCACTGGCTCACTCCCCCCCACCCCACAGTGGGATGGGGGAGAGAATTGGAAAAAAAAAAAAAGTAAAATTTGTGGATTGAGATAAAGACAGTTTAACAGAAAAGAAAAGGAAGGGAAAATAATAATAATAGTAGTAGTAGTAGTATTAGTAGTAATAATAATAATAATAATAATAATAATAATTATGGTAGAATATACAAAATGAGTGATGCACAATGCAATTGCTCACCACCCGCTGACCGATAACGGTCCACGATCGCTACCTCCTGGACCACACCTCCTATATATATACTGAGCATGATGTCATATGGTATGGAATACCCCGTTGGCTAGTTGGGTCAGCTGTCCTGGCTATGCTCCCTCCCAGCTTCTTGTGCACCTGGCAGAACATGGGAAGCTGAAAATCCCTTGACTAGTAAACTGCTTAGCAACATCAGTGTGTTATCAATGTTCTTTTCATACTAAATCTAAAACACAGCACTAGGAAGAAATTTAACTCTATCCAAGCTGAAACCAGGACAACATGCAAGCAAAAATGACTTTTTTTCTGCCACAAAAGACACAATAGCGTTACATCCCCATCCCTGAAAGTGGAAACCTTAAATCCTGCAGCAGCAGCAGCATGGACAGACTCAGCTATCTCCCGCAGGTGCAGCAGCGAGGTGGCCCTGAGGAGACGAATATGCAGCAGACAGTGAAGTCCCCTCCTGACGAACTCACTGCACTTTGCCTGGAAAACACATCTGCAGAGCAACTCCTGCTCTTCTCACCCGGAGAGCTGCTTTGTGTGTGGTGCCTCCTCTCTTGCACGAGCATCACCGGCGGTGCTGACAGTGGGGAATTCCACTGTGGGGCAGTGGGAGGGCGGCTGCTCTTTCTGCAGACAGTGGTGAAGGGCCCTGAGCTCTCCAAGCAGCCGATCTGGAGCCACTCACCCTCTCCAGTGCCCCCCCCGCCTCTCGGGGCACTGGCCCTCATCGTGCTTTCTGGGCACAGCTCCAAGTCCTCCCATCAGCAAATAAAATGTGATTAGACAGAAGATAAAAAAATTATTAAAAGCTATCAAACAGGAAATTGTCACTGGAAATTCTTGAGGCACAGGTCAGTGGAGGATGAGAAGAGTGCACTGGGCAAATATGTCTTCAGTTCCTGTCCTCTGCCCATGTTCTGGATTACTGGGACCCAACACGGCTGTTCGTCTGCGTTCACCCAAGCCTTGGATTCAGGTTCCTGAACTGCACTCCCTAGTTGGAAGTGTGGGACAACAAAAAGCCCAAGTCCTGCCAAGAGTAGTGGCACACATTCAAAACTAAACTCCAGCAATAAAGTAGCGCAGGATGGATGGTTTCACACCGAACCTGTGCTAGGTCAGACAGGAGACGAGCCGAATAGCACCCCAGTATGCACTACTGGTGTTCTCATTAATATTTGCTATAAAAAGCACTGATGACTTCCAACTTGTCCCCATGCAGACGAGGGTAGATACCATATTCCATACAGCAACTTGCAGAGTTGTTATTCTAGTCATGATTAAAAAAATTCTGTTGGTCGCCTTCCATCCTAGTGCAAATACATAACACCTAGCATTATATGTCTGAATATTGTTATATTATACTGTAATACAGCAGATGTGGATGGAATACCCCGGCACCTTCTATGCTGAAGTCAGTTTCATTATGTTTGCAAAAGGCAAATACAGATACATCAGTGTACTTTATTATAATGTCATATTCCTGACACTATAGTAAAAGTTGATTTGGTGTTTCCATTAGAAATCTCATTTTCAGTGGCTTATGACCCATCCATCTAAGTTTTTTTCAGGATGAGATTTACCATACAGACCTCAGTCTACTTATAATTCCTCCTCTAAAATATTGGTCAGTATTGGTTATCTGCACATTTTAAATCCCAAGAGCTCAAATGAATTGTTTTCTTCATGCTATTTCATTTTTTAACAGTATCAAGTATTCGTGTCCTTCTTTAAGAATATAAAAGCAATTAAGAAATTTAAGTTAAAATGTCCTTGCTTCCACATATATCACATTCTTCTTTTATTTTTTTTCATGTGTTTTAACCAGAAGGTTGAAAACCTACTTGGGAAAAACTGTAAAAATTCTTTAAGAAACAGGCACCCACCACAATTTTGTCAGTGATTTTCAAAGCACTAACTGAAAATCTATGTTTAATATATAAATGTATTGAGCATTCTATCTAATGTTTAATAAATGTCTCCACATTCCACCCCTCTACTTCATTTGCGTGGTTGTTGTCACACATGCAGACACATGCAATTGACATTCAGCCCTTCTTTTTTGCATCACCAAGAGGTTCTGATCTTTTATGCTACCGCAAGCTTCACAATTCTGAAGGTCTGAATGAGTATCTTAGCAATTTTTAAGCCTATACAAGCAAAATCACTGAACAGTTATACAGTTTTTGTATTCACTATAAAACATCATTTGTCTAACTCTAGTCTTGGATTGCATTTTCCAAGTTATAGATGTTTTTAAGCTCAAAGTTTAACAAATCATTGCACTAATAGTTTCACAGGGTTGTCACGAAAAACTTAGAACTGATTATTCTTTTTTAAATGCCTTCAGGTTTTTATCTAAGCTATACAGAAAGCCTGTTAGGAATGTTAAAAAATCATTTCCGCTATTACATATATTAGGAATATAGGCCTATTCCAAAATATGACTTAAAAATAAAACACTGGCTATTGCAGCGTATATATTTCAAGTATCCAGCAACCAGAGTGGAAATTAGAATTCCACTGGAGAATGGGTCATACCTGGATCGTAACCTGTCAAACACACAGATAGGCACCTGCATAAAGTGAGAATACTCTGCAAGGAAAACCTGAAAAGCAATCAGTAGGGCGACTTTGAAAACTTCAATTCCATCTTTTTTTTAGACTTAAAAAGCTATTGGAAGTATCTGCTCTTGCTATTCACAAGGTTATACACTTAAGAGAGGAAGGACCCCCAAGTATTACTGTTCATTACACACATCACTCATCAGAATAAAGACAGCCATGATTCGTTTTTTCAAAGTAGCATTTTTCACCTTCTGTAGGAATGTCCTAATAACAGTCTATACTATGTAGAGAAGGGGAAGAGTTGAAGCTTTTCCAATTTTCTAGAAATTATTTAATAATTCATAACTTTATTTGGCTGGAAGATTTTAACACTGAGAACTGAAATGCTTCACCACGATTCTGTTCTTGAACTTTGGTACCACCATCACTCCTCCTTTGGAGAAATAAATCATCCTTGACCAGCCTGTCTTCTATAATAAAATGACTAGGTCTGTGGATGAGGGGACAGCAGTGGAAGTCAACCTTCATTTCAGCAAACCTTTCAAGAAAACATCTAAAACATCTTTGCAGGGACACTATGGTCTAGATGGGTGGACTACTAGATGGTTAAAAAACATTTTCTTGTCAGACACAGGGTAGCAGCTAAAGAATTTCTACAGCAATCATTATATTATTTTGCAATTGGGTCGAAACGATTCTTTTTTACTCCACCTAGAGCTCAGTTGTGGAGCACTGAAAAGATCAATAATCCGTGTTCATTTTAGCATACTCAGAAAGCATAAATGCATAAGCTATACTTATTCACATGGCGTATCCTTTTTAACCAGGTAGAAAGTAAAGTCATAGAATCATAGAATCATAGAATCATAGAATCATTAAGGTTGGAAAAGACCTCTAAGATCATCGAGTCCAACCATCAACCCAGTACCCATGTCCACTAAACCATGTCCTGAAGCACCACATCCACACGTTTTTTGAACACCTCCAGGGATGGTGACTCCACCACTTCCCTGGGCAGCCTGTTCCAAAGCCTGACTACCCTTTCAGTGAAGAAATTTTTCCTAATGTCCCATCTATACCTCCCCTGGAGCAACTTGAGGCCATTTCCTCTCGTCCCATCGTTTGTTACTTGGGAGAAGAGACCAACACCCGCCTCTCTACAGCCTCCTTTCAGATAGTTGTAGAGAGCAATAAAGTCTCCTCTCAGCCTCCTCTTCTCCAGGCTAAACAACCCCAGCTCCCTCAGCCGCTCCTCATAAGACCTGTTCTTATGTGATGTGGGATGGAAGAAACAATGGTGAAAATAGTATCCCTCCAACATTTCATCTATTTTCTGTGCAGCTGGAGAACAAGCTGCTCTCCATAAAATAACATGTATCTCTTCAGAAAACAAGGTGTTTAAGCATGCTACCCATGCCTTCTTATCACAAGGGCATTACCAGTTACACTTACTTGATTTAACATCAGACAGCAGGTAAATGAGGTAAGATAAAAATAGAAAAAGCTCTTCAATTTTAGTACAGCCACTCTGTCACAGGTTGCCCTATAATCCAATAGTGAAGGTTATAACATCTTTAACTAATTAACACAAAATATAAACAACACAATGCAGAGCCATTTGCTCTCTTGATAAGATGTTGCAGGTAGGAACCTGTCTACTAATTATTTAGCAAAATGTTTGAAGTACAAAGGAAGAAACAAAAAAGAAACCCCAACTTCAAGCGCACTGTCTGATTCAAGTTAGCAATACCTACATCAACGTGCCTTAAGGAACAGCAAGCAAGTTAAGGTTTATAATCTTCAGTTTACTTTGCCATAAAGGTCTATTCTATGCTAACAGAAGCGTATAGAAATATAACACAGCAGAATGACTGTTCCCATTGCCACACTTTCCCAGTTTTTCTGCTGTATATGGTCTGCTATATATAGAACACAAAACCTTACCCCAATTAGGGGGGAATGTGTTCACACGACATCAGGTCGAGGTGGGCTGCCTGTGACTGTACTACACTGCTGGGTTACCACAGAGGATTTCCCCATTTCTAAAATGAGTGGGAAGTGTCATGTCTTCTCCTGCACCATGTTCTCACAGTTAAAAAAACAAACAAAAAAACCCCGGCAATATATTTGCTTAACTCCTGCAAGCATCCAGCTAGCTCCAACACTTAGGCTGTTTATAAAAGTGTCAAATCAAGGAAATGAAAAGGAAATTATGAAACTGTTCTCCAAAGCACTTTTTAGTAATGTCATTGCTTTTCAGATGATGCAATTGACCACAGTAACAAAATCACATTCCCAAATTATATACTATGTTACGGATTTTTATTGAATCACCCCTTGTCAAATTTGTAGGTAGAACAGTGACAAAATAGTGCGTGTTTAGCAATAGCAGTGTGCCTTGAAACATTGATAAAAGTGTGGAAGGCTAGCTTCAGAGAATGCAATGAAACATTTTATATTCTTTCTTTCGCTTATTAATCTTGGGGATTTATCAAAGGCTTAAAAATCTTAACCTAGAAAAATAATAGGGAAGCAGTGGCTGGTGCTTTTCCTAGTCAGAGATAAATGAAAGTCTGTACTTGGACTTTTTGTTTTAACTCTGCTCTTTCTTGAGAAACTGAGAAAAGCTTAGCCTTACTGGTTAGCCACACACCAAATAGGACCCCAAAATTAATTGTGATCCTACCTATCCTCAACATTGGAAAATAAAAATAGGCAAGTGGTTCAATAGTACAAGGCTGTGATAAATCTAATCCTAAAAACTCAGATATGGAAAACTCAGAATCTGAAACAAATCTTTCTGATTGTTATGAAGCTATTTCTACTGACCATGGATCAAGTCTTAATAATTTAGATATACTTAAAGATTATTAGAATTTTAGTTATCAAGAGAGAAACCAGGGCCCAGCTGGTTTTCTTATCAAAATTCACTTGTGACAAATGCATTTGTTTTCTTTGTATCTGAAATGAAAATGATATAGAGCTACCGAGCGTCATTTAACTGAGAGGGATTTTATTTATTTATGTATTTGGTTATAAGAGAATTCAAATTTACTGTTTTGCTCCTTCTCAGTTTTCACATGTGAAAAAAGACCAGAAGATTTCTACATTCTTCAGCATGTAAAGAGAAACGCATTTCAGTGAGCTTGATGTCTTCATAAATACAGTATTGTTCTTGTCTCTTTCTCTACATTATGTAAAGTATTTTTCTGAAGCAAAAAGACCTTTTTTTTTGTTAACAAAATGGAAGAATATAACTTTCCTATCACACTTAACATGTTAGCAGTTGACAGGGAAACGTTAGCTACTGAAATAAGAATGGGAAAATTCAGGTTTGATGAGGATTCCACAGCCATCTTAGTCCTATGTCCTTAAACACAGTTTCATTGTGAGCAAGTGAAGGTTACAACCCTTGCTTCCAATGTAATGAATTCATGCAGAGGTATGTTATGCACCCTATGACTTTTGGGAATTAAAGACAGACAGAAAAACATGTTTTTTCTCCAGCTGTAGCAGAGAACCGAGCCTTTCTTTCTCAAAGATATGGATGGACTACAATGGCATCAAGCAAAGTACAAAAATTCCAATTAACACCTTTTCAACGGGTATCTTTTTCTTCCCAATGACTGCATCAACAGACAATGAGTAATTTAGGATGTTTTTGTTATATCTCATTACAAAAAAAAAAATCTTCTTTAATTGGAATCACTGTTATATCACTCTGTTAAAATGAGGTTTCAGAAAAACCAAACAGCAAAATACATAATAAAATCCATGACAAAAACTAAGGCTTTTGTCTACACCCCTGTTTTGTAATGTATGCTTAAAAGTCCGTATGCCACTTCATATAGTGAAACCTAAGAAAAGAGAGGATTCAGATGGAAAATCTTTCCATAGACTCCTGAACTGTTATTTTTAACTTCAGTTACTCAACTCATTCCACTTGAAACAAGTTAGTCAGTGCACAAGTACAGGGAGAAAAATCCACAGCTCATCTTTCAATAATTATTATAAGACCATTTATCAAGAACAGAATAACAAGTAATTAGTTATCAAAAGGAATACTGTTCTCAAAACTGCTACAAAAACAAAAATCACAGTAAAGACTTGACTGTAAAGAAACCAAATCCAACACAGAGAAATGATCTTGTTATTCTGAATTTCCATTTAAACAGTCAAAATGAAGTAGCCAATGGATCACAAAAATAATAATAAACTCACATAATATGGCAGAATACCAAAAAAAATACAAAAAAGAAAAAATATTCAATCTAAAAGACTAAAGAACGGACAGCATTTAGTGATCAAAACTTTTAAGTCCACATTTACAATATTACATCTTAAATCACATTACTTCTCTGAACTTACAAACCGAAACAACCTGTGTGAAACACCAACATGCTTAGATCCAATGAGAGGCAAATAATATGATCTCTCTTTTCAGTAATGAATAAATTAAACACATCCAAAGAACTAAAACTGATCACTTCCACAGCTTCTCCTTGTGGAGGAAAGCCATAATGCATCGCTGTCTCCAAATTTCGTAGAGTACACTGAATTGTAAAAATGCTACTCCCCACAGAAAAAATGGTCACAACCAAAAGTTCCACTTTCCAAATTCATTCTGCAACAGCAGAATTTAGAGATGCAAGGGATCCAAAATTGCCTTGGGATCATCCCTTCTCATATCTTCTCATTAAGACCGCTGTTATTACATTCAAGCATTGTGCAATGACATTACATTGCTATTACGTGATTAGCTCACTTCAACTGTCCAAGACAGTAAGGTAGGCAGATTTTTTCCAGTTCACCATATTGAGAAACCTAATTGTTTTTCAGGTTATTTCCAAGTCTGTGCTCATTCACCTCTAAACTTCTCATGTTGACTCATGTCATGTTCTCATTTATTCTAAATTATTTTAAGTCAATTAAAAGATTCTTTCCCAGTCCTCTCAGATCCTTGCTTGAGATCAGACTAAATTTCACCTTGTCTGAGCCCTAGACAAATTGTCTTGCCCTTAATGCCAGAGATTTTTAGATTAAAATAAAATGTCATATAGCAATCCATCAATTTGGGATAGAAATTACTACACTCACTCTCAAAATCCATTCCCTGGCCTCGGTATTTCTTGGGTTTAGCAGAGTATCCCAATGTTTGATGTTGTACTGATGATACTCATATTGGGTTTCCTTCAGACAAACATCTAGGAGTTATTCTACATCTGGATTACTTCATCCTCCAACCACACAGAAGGAAAAGACAGTAAACAAATTTTTCTTGATACTGAAGACATACATGATCTACTAGTCCTCTCTCAGCACTACCATTAATGTTTATGCTGTGAGCCATTTTTTTTCAGCATTGATCTGCACTGGATATCACTTGTGAGTTACAGCGGTATTGCAGACGCCACTTACTAAGTTAAAATCTTGTTAAGTTTCCTCCTCACACTTTACCTTATCATATATCCCATCTCTTGGATGCCAAAAAGCAGCCCCTGACAAATTTTTCTCAAAGAGAAAATTTTCTGTTTTCAAAAACAGGTGGTAGATTCAGGCCCCCAGACTTCAAACATTCTCTGAACTGCATGGCAGAAAGGAAGGTGAAAAAGTATGAGGGCTCCCAGTGAGGGCTTTTCCTGGTGAATGAACAAGGAAGAGCAGGACAATCTATTCATCCTTCTTAAGCAGCTGCTTCTACATTGTGCATTCCCATGCTACTTTATCTGGCTATTATGAGCTAACAACCTCCTCTCAACCTGATGAAACAATACATTTTCTGAGAAGGGAAACTGCACCACAGAACTGAATTGGTTAAGTTCTTCCACTAAAGAATATTAAAATACATGAAGAAACATTAAAAACATTACTTTTACTGACTGTTTATACCCATTAAGAAGGCTGTACCAACAGCGCACAGTCCCATTAATGTTGAGTTTTCCACGTGAGGTACCTTCTAAACTTATTCTGGTTTAGAAGATCTAGTAAGATTGTAGCCTATGGCTTCAGATTTGTACACTTCCTGGAGCTACATAAAATAATATTAGAGGGAATCCAATTTCCGTCTAAGAAGGCCATGTGCAGTCATTTCTAAACACTGACATTTTTGGTCATTTACACACAGACTAAATTAACCTGATAATGTCACTACTTTGACATTACAACTTATGTTTCATAAACATGGTTTTGTGCTTATTGTGTTCTCACAGTAATTCTGAAACCAGCTTCTGTACTCTGTAATACTTGATTCATTCTATTAAGGAACATTGATATAAATTATTCTATTTTATCTCTTTCATCATTCACAATTCTTTCAACAGTGAATAAAGATTATATGGAAATATAAATAATGATCAGTCATTTGTTCTAGAAAAAAACAATCTTGTTTCTTAGGCACTCTAAGCTTAAGCTTAGTAACTACGTTTCACCGCTGATTAAAATAAGAACTACTTTGCAGTAATTGGCATTCTGTGAAATTAAAGTATAGCTGAAGGAAAGACTTATTTTTTCTACTTAGTTTTTGTACTTTCACAAGCCATTCCCTTTGCTTAAAGGTTGAAAATAATTAACTTCAGGTCTTTAATAATGATTAATTTATTAAAGTAAGTGATAACATGAGGTGAATCCCACTGATGCAATAATATATAACACATTGATGGATTTGTCTCATTCATCTAATTGAGGACCATGTTTTTGAGAGTTACTGACCCAAGATGCTTCAGAAAAGACACATCAAACTTCTCAGTAACGAAATAGTAAATAGCTTGCCCTTCTTCCTGTCTCTTCTAAACTGTTTGGGATTATGCTTTAAGACATCTGTACAGGTGACAACAACTGCAAATTCTTCCGGCTTGTGGATCAAGGTGTCCAGACACAGGGTGGTCCAGACTGAGAGCTGTACTCTTCTTGTTGGCCTGACTCTGTTTCCAGGCAATTTCAGCTCATCTTCCCAGATCATCTGACAGCATTAATAGTTTATCTATATTAAGTATTTTTCATTTAAAACCCCTAAATAAGAGGTACTTTCCATTCATTTGCTGCCTTTATCTTGTTATGCTTTCCCCAGACTAAGAAAAAGAATTCCTCAGTTCTCCCAGTTTTACATGAAATCCAAATAATGCATTGAATGAGAAACTTAGGGTCCGCTCTTCCTCTCTCTTATGCCTCAGAAAGAGCATTACCAATTTGATTCCTGTGATGTAGCCAAAGGTGACAAGAAAGAGATCGTAACAAGGACGCATTAGTTGTCAGTGCAGCTTTCTCTTAGGGGATCTACACCTTAACTTGTTCAAAGCAGAACAATTATAAATTCACTCCACTACCTTTTACTGTCCGTAAAATTCAGAAAGAGAACGCACTGAAACAGACCAAACACTGAAGTTGAGGCCGTGACTTACTGAAGCATTCAACAATAGGGCAAGACTACTCTAAACAAAAACAATACAGAAATTAAATGAAACAGTGAAGCTGAAACTAGGATTATTTGGTGACAAAACGGTATATAATTTTGCATTCTTAATTTCAAGACAATCCTAGGAAACCAGTAAGAAGAAGGAAGCTTTTCTAATTTTCCTTTAATACACTGTGATTGAACCTCTGCCATCCTATTCTTCAGAGACAACCTCATCTTACTGCCCCAGAGAGAAAGATTACCACATTTCCAAAAGGTTTGTGGGCCTATATTGACATAATTGGATTTCTGCTCTATTACCCAAACTCACTCTTTTTACGTTATTTCTTCCTCCTCCTTTGCCTTCTCTTTAAAGACAATCAGTTTTAGCCAGCAAAGAATGATTTCTCGCATTGCTGCTGTGAATCTGTCACTAAAGCAAGCTAAAAATCGATGTGTGAAGCACCTTGATGCTCCTGTGACTTTGCCAGAACTTTGGCAGTCTTGTAACAGTACCTTCTGTGCCTCTGTTTCAGTATCAGGCTATCAGCATGGGTCCAGAAACGGAATCTGTGTATCCTTCATGTCACTCCTTAGTCTTCCTACCCGCATGCAAACACTTTGGTTTGTCCATTTTCAAGAAAGCAAGACGACTCAGACAACAGCAGCAACATCAGCTCTAGCACATCAACTGTCTTAGCTCCACCACTTTTCCCCCAGCATGACAGTGAAGACCATCTGCAATCAGGATTTTATTGAAGTACTCTACTGCTATTACAATGGAAATATCACTTAAAGCTTTACATTTTAGAGACTTTGGTTTTGTTTCTCTTTCCTCCTTCTGTAATGCTAACAAAAGGTGTGGTGGGGGGACCCCAGCCAACAGCCGAACACCCACCCAGCCTCTCACTCACTTGCATCTCCTGCAGGAGGGGGAGAAAACAGAAAGCAGGCGAGAAGATTCACAGAACGAGATAATGGCAGTTTAATACAAAAAGCAAAAGCTGTGTACACAAGCAAAGCAAAGCAGAGAAATTAATTCGCTGCTTCCCACTGGCAGGCAGATGTCTAGCCACTTCCTGGAAAGCACAGCCTCAGCGCAGATAATGGTTGCCTGGGAAGACGAACACCATAACCACAAACATCTCCTCTTTCTCCTCCTTTCCTGGATATCTTATTGCTGAGCACACCGTCATATGGTATGGAACATCCCTTGAGTCAATTTGGACCAGCTGTCCCAGCTATGTCCCCTCCCAAACTTTTGCTCACTCCCAGTCTACTCTCTGGGGGTGGGGAGGGGAGAGAGAATGCCTTGACACTGTGCAAGCAGTGTTCAATAGCCAAAGCATTGGTGTGTTAAAATATCACACTATTTTAGCCACAGATACAAAACACAGCACCATGTGGGCTGCTATGAAAAACATTAACTCCATCCCAGTCAGACCTAGTAGGAAAGGTTAATGATTTTTTTAAGTCCGTTATCTTGCTATGGGAATTAGAAGGTAGAGACTAAAAACTCTGAATCTTCCATAAAACCTTAGTGTTCTCCAGTGACAGAATAATGCAAACATCTTTGATTCTCTGATCCTTCTTATTCTTTCAAAATAAAACCCACTACTTTCACACTTCAGACCTCTTGCACATAGGGCTTTCCCTATTATAGGAAGCAGGAGAAAGCAACCAGTGGGACTTTTAGTCTATCACCTGTTTATAAAGAAGTCACAGGCATCCTTGCAGAAACCAGCAACAGCTTCCCCAGCAAATCCCCAAGATAGCGGTAAAACTAATCACCTTCCCAACCACTTGAAAAAAGTAAACAGGAGAGCAAGTGTGACAGCATGTTTTCTTACCTTAAATGTCCTGCCATAGATGTTTAGTAAGATAATGCCAATAATTCCTTCCAAGAAAACTTCAAACTTTGGGAAGTAGATTGATTTAACTATTTAACAAGAAGTTCCATGTTAAACTTAAGCAGGGAAATTTCCAGGACAAAGTGAGGAAGACCACCCCTCTAGCCATATAAGCTGTTTACTATCCTGTTATATTCATTGGCACAATTCTTTATTCTGCTGCTGTGCTCTTCTACTATATTCTGCTTCTACCTGGAAAAGCTGACATATGACAGAGAATCAAGATGCTGGAAAATCATTCTGCAGTCTGAATTCTATAGCAGCCTTATAAGTGTCTGTCACCTATCATAATCTTGATATCCATTAGCTTTTCTCTATTCTTTTTTCCCGTCTCTTTTTCTCCTGGGACTCAGCTAAGGAAAGGGATGGATCTCTATCAATAGGAGTGAAAGTTCCTTCAAAAAGAACTTTTTGTAGCTTTTAACAACACTTCTAAGAGTTAGAAATAGGGCTGATTAAAAAAAAAAAAAGCAAAACAACTACATTGCTAACCTCACTTTGACATAATCCAACTCCACTGATTTATGATGAAATTTTCGTATGTATCCTTGGACTCTGCTAAGAGAGTAAGAATCACTTCTGTTCTTAAACAGGACCACATTTAATTTCACCTGCACTAAGTGAGGTCTAAAAATCTTTGAAAGAGCAAAGTAATGAATCCATTATAGGTTCTCTATTTTATTAATTTGAATATACAGTATTTGTACATTTCTCCATTTATTCCGAGCTTATCTGCAAGCATACACTTTTTTTGCTAAACACCAACAACATCTGCCTGCTCTTCCACACCTTTGTCTCTATTTCTGCAATCAAATGAATGGTCCATAATTCAGGATAGAACTGGTGATAAAGCTTCGAGAAAAACCTCCAAGAAAAGCATAGGACTACAGTTGGGCTAATATAGATACCTTAAAACATGGCTTCCAAGCCTGTCCTTAGGCATTCTGAGCACAGGTCACACTCTGCCGTCAAGTTCAAGACTGTTCATTATTTGACTGCTCAGTGTTACGTGCCATCACGTCACTTTCTGTAGCACTGTTCTCGTAATGCGACAGAAGCTCCACACTGCATTGTTTTGTGTCTGTTTGACTTGGTTGACTTGGTATCTGGCATCATTGTTTGCATCTGTTATTCCTGCTGCTGTTGTTTGGTAGCGTGTTTTGGCTGTATCCCATATCCAATTGCCTTTGGAACAAAAAGGACATCCTAATGGGAAGAGCTTCAGTAGGGCTACCAAGCCCATATTGCATCTGAAATGAGATGCATTTTGGAGAGACATGCAAAGCTGAGGAAAGCAGCTCTTCTTCTGTCCCTCTGTTTCTGGCACTCTCGGTCCTCAGTCCCTTCTGCCAGTCTCCTGCTTATGCTTACCCTCAGGGCAGTTCTCGGTCTCCCTGGTGGCTGCGTTTTTCTGCCATGAGTGAAACCTCATATCCCAAATATTAATGGTCAATCAAGTAGCCGCTGCTGGGAGCTGGCTCTTTGGTCCCTCACTTGCTGTCATGGATTGAAGCACACTTCACAATGTACACATTGAATTGAAATTACCTCCATCATAAGCATACAAATCTGTAATTCTCCAGAAAATTTCTGTAGTCCTAACTAAAAGCTGATATACTGTTACATTTCTTAATGGAAGTTGCATATTTTTATTATCAGTTCACTTTATATTTGAAGAATAAAATAACCCTTAGATATTTCCCATTTTCATCAGTTAACTGCTAACAAATTATCGACTACTGTAATATTTTTCTCTGATATTTCAATCGCTAAGAGTACTAGACTGTTATTATCTTAAAACTGCAGGACCGAGCCATGTATCTCCTTACCATTTGCTGAGTGAAGATTCATCATTTGCAGTCTTGTTAGTATCTTCAGCTTCCTTTCTTCCTGCACTTACTTGGGCTTACATGAAGATACTTTTGTTATTTATGTATTAAATGTTTTCTTATGCTTTCAACACTACGAAAATACTCAAGTCATGTAAAACATCTGACCTTTAGAGCTGAGACAATAAGAACATACTACAGTATATTATGAAAATAGTGTTACAAAGTATTCAGTAAACTGGAAGTGCCAGAGTAAGGAAGCAATTTCTTCTATTTGAAAAGTGATTTAGATTTATTTATGCAGTTTGTCTTACTTTAAATCAGATTATTTTCCAATTAATTGTTCAACTAAATGTTTTTAGACATAAGCGCTTTTACTTACAGCAGTTTCATTCAGAACACTAGCTAATATACTTTTAATAAATATGCCTGTACACCCATATTTTTCTCTGCATGAAATTCTCTTCCTCTTTAGAAATCACCTCCATTTCAGCCCTGCTCCTACCCATCCACTCACCTGCTAGCTCATCGCAAGCACACTTTGTGCCAAAGTGCCTCACAGATGTATAAAGAGGAAGCTGGAACGAGAGTATTTTTCTCCTCATTCATATCTCCATGTGACAGCAGAGTACAACTACTCTAACTTTTTTGTGTCATTTGGGGAGCAGGACACATCAAGGCAGGTACCTCTGAAGAGCTGGAAAGTGTTTCCTCCGCCTTTGTCTCTGCTCACATTAACACATACATATACTAACACTGGTCGTTGGCACTGGTGGGATTGCAAGTCAAAGGGGATTAATTGTAGGTAACTTTCGCTAGTACCGTTCCCAATTTCTTCCTTCAGGCTGAATTCATGAGCTCCCAGGAGAGCACCACACTGCAGAGCACAGCTGCTGACCTAAGCAGTACCCATGAGGAAGCTTTTTGCAAATTGACTTCAGATTTGCAGTTTGACTTAGTAAATCGTTGACTTCAAATGGAAATTACATTGACTATTGTCTTTTATTATCCCAGAGCAGTATACAAGATGTATACTAACATGCAGACTACAATGGACACTGAAGTTCTCTGGGCCCATTTAGGTAGATTGGGTATTGGTTTAAGTTTAGAGTTTGGCTCGCAGCTGAACAATAGGGAGCAAATACTGTAAGTTTTCCAGCCTGTACAATGAGAAGTTTTGAGTGTAAAAGCTACTTAAATAGAACAAAAAGATTTACTTATTATAATCAAGAATTTATGTTATTTTTCTACTCTCCTCTTACAACCTCCTGCCTTAGATTTCACAGAAAGATTACATTCCAGATTAATATTAGACAGAATACAAATATTTCCACACTAACACGCAAAGAATTTTTAGTGATGGTGGTTATTATAGAAACTTGGGCAACCTTAGCTACAGCTAATTAAAGCCATTTCCCAGGACAGCACAGCAATATGACCAACATCACTTATATGAATTAAAGATTTGTATTACAGGATTTCTAAGATATTATTCCTATTGTATGATGGTGTGCATGAAGGGATTAAGACTTATTGCAAAATTCCAAGCAATAAGCTCTATTAAATCACATAATATAGAGGTCTAGTTAATTTGGAATTTTAGAGCATTTAAAAACATTTTAGTGCTAGAATTTGCACTGTCAATCAGGCAGCATAGCTGTCATTTTTACTACTTCAATATTTTCAGGTCTGATACACTCTGAATTATCTCTTGGAGTCAGGTAAGAGCGACAAAATTTAACTCTTAGACAAAAAGGTTTTACTGGAAAAAGACTTGGATATCCATTCATTTAAGCACAACAAACTTCTTTGGGAAAAAAAACCAGCTTGACTTTCATGACTTCTTGAGTTCATGTGGCTCAAGCATTCATGTGGTTCTGTTGCCACATATTAATTCAATACGGAAATTAAAAGTCTTAAAAGGGAGAGGGATAATGAATTCTTTTTGCTAGAAAAAAAAACTTACATTCTCCTACGGAAGAGTGAGAGTTCAGTTTCTTCCCACTGTCCACAACTTCATTTCAGGTAGCCTGTAATGATTTAAAGGCTGCCAGGTTGGAGTTAATCAATCTTACTGTTTCCTTCTGCAGAAGAAAAAAAAAAAAGCCAAAACAGTAAAAAGCCCATAGGATAAGTATAGCCAGTTTACCATTAGGACCTGATGGTTTCTCAGACTTTTCCAGGATACTAGAAATGTTTCTTTCCTCAAGAAAAGCAGCCATAGAATTCAAGAACTGAAAAAAAAACACCCACAAAACAAACCAAAACCAAACCCTAAATAAAGGAAAACTTGAAAACTGAAACTATCTTTGAAAACTCATCATCAGTCCTATTTGATCTTCAATTATTCTTTACAATTAAAAATCCCCTACAACTCAGAAACATTCTCAACCAGCTTGTTGAGGAGGACTGCAAAGTTTGACTAGTATAAAAACCTTTAGCACAGGTATTATTAGGCTTCATTGTGCCTTGAATACGTTTCCAAAATTTTGTAACAACAGTAACTCACTCAATATTAATCTTCGCAAACAAACAACACAAATAAGAAGGCACTCTTCATTTTGACCAAAAAAGTCTCTTGATATTGGCTTACCTAAACTTGCTTTAACTTCTTTGATGTTAAAAGATTCCAGACACATACAAATATAACTGATGCATAAATCTAATCCAATAAAGCAAGCCATTGTCTGAGTTGTTTCTATAACTTGTGACACACTTCAATTATCATATATGCTAAAATTGATTGAAATCCTGACTGTACTTGCCTTCAGAGAGACAGAGAAATCCTAATTCTTTCAATTCAGAAAAACAAATCTTGAGTGGTTTTTTTCCTAGTAAGTACAGGTTTCATATTAGCAGTGAATTTCTAATCAACGTAATACGATATAATCTCATTTCTTATTCTGAAGCAGAAAAATATGCAATCTCTAGCAACTTCTGAGGGCAAGTACAATTCATAATGAAAATTAATTTCATATTTCTATTTCCTATCTCCTACAAATAACAAATACTTGTAACACAAGGACAGACATCTTTAATATATTCTGTTATCAGATTAGAAACACAAGCAAAATGGATGGAACAAAATCCATCGGGATAAAGGACACAATGCATAATGTTACACTCCTATTAGCATAACAAAAATGTGTAAATTATATTGGTGCTCAGAAAACTGGGAATACTCCTTAAACACAATCCAGATGGAAGATATTTGAGAATGTTATGAAACCTAATCTTCACATTCCGTTACTAAAACAAGAAATCATTCAGTAGTAACAGTTGCTCTGAATCAAAACTCATTGGAGAATATTGTAAGAAGTAAGGTGTATCTTTAGGAATTGTCTACCTTAAAAATACATGTTATAACTTAGTTCTGTTTTCTAAGTATGAAATTAGAGCTCTGAGATTCCTTCAATGGTACCATTTGCCACTAGAAACAGGCAAATGAAAAAAATTGCCATGTTTTAAAATAACACGATGAATAGGATGGAACAAACATATTTTATGACACAAATAATATTGGACTTCCTAATAATATAACTGATGAAAATTGTAATGGTTTGGCAACTGTTTTGGAAGGCAAATATAACAAACTTTCATAACATAGCCACAAAGTTACACTCATTACACTTATGTAAGACTACAACTTTGTACCCTATATCAAAATTCAATTTCCTAGTGAAGTATCATCTTACTATTGCAATTTAATGAGATTTTTTTTTTTTCATCAGATTCCACTAGCATGCGGAAGATGCATTTGTTTCCAAGGTACAATTGAAGTTAATCCAGGTAAAACTGGAGACAATCCAAGGTAAACCTGAAATTAATATGAAAGTTGGGTCAGATTCTGGTCTTGAAAATATTTTTTTTAATTTTCAAAGGCTTCTTACGGGAAGCAGCCACTTCATCTAATTTCTGCTAACTAAATTCTTAAGCACTTTCTTTTCATTACTAGACTCTCAGTCAGAGAAGAGACATGACCACCTCACAGAAACAATTTTTCTCACCCTAAAATAAACATGTAAGAAGTTAGAGCACTGTCTAGGGAAGAATCTGTCTCTTGAGGTATTATCTAGATAAAGTACGTCATCAATTACTTAGACTGGATTTGTAATTCCAAGGCAGCTGAAGTTAGTAAAGACTAAATTCACACTGACTCATAATGAGTACATTATCTAATCAATAAGTTTAAAACATAAAAATATTTTATGTTTCAGTTACTTCACTCCTTTTATTCTGAATGGGAAGAGATCAGACAGAGAGGGAAAACCTTTATCCCAAGGCTGTATTTATGAAACAAATGCATCCCCCATCAGTTGTTACTGATAACTAAAAGATCCGAACATTCAGTAAAACTTATGTGGACTGGTGGTACATGCAATTGTGAATTTTAAGCTTTGTTTCCTAAGTAAATGAAAAATATATAATCACAATCTGAGTTTTTTTGTGCACGTGTCTATCTGTCTCTTTGCCTGTCTCTAACTGTCAAAAAAACTTTTAAAAGTAGTGTCCAAACTCAATTAAACAAAACATCAGTGAGACTTAGGTTTCTGAGATAATTAGTTCCTACAGATTTTGTGAAAACAAGTGGACAAATAGAGGTTCTACATTAATTCCTTCCAAAGGCTGTTAGCATGAATTCAGCTTTTTGAGGATGTCAGAAAATCTGAGCTAACCTTTAAGTTCTTTGGAGATCATACACTAAATTAACCCCTCATCAGAAATATACCTCTTGGTCTCATCTGCGTAATCTTATCTCCAGTTAGTAGGGATGGGCTTTCACAGCTCTCCCTAAAGACTGAGGATGACTTACTTGTTAGCAATGATGACAACATTGAATGTTTCAACAAAAATACTGAGATCAGATGCTTATTCGCCATTTTTTCTTTCACTTCATATTCAAAGCTGAAATTTAATTTAGGGTAGTTTCCAGTTTACATTTGCAATGTTCAGGTTGCAGTGGCAAAGTCTAAAAGTAACGTTGATGCCTTAAAAAATGCAGAGGAACTAGTGACACTAGCTTCAGAGGATCACTTGCCTTTACAAATAAAGTACCCTTCATTGTCTTCCATTTATATGTTAAAAATCCTGTTTCCAAATACACACAGACAATTCAAATACTTTCATCACAAAAGAATCAAAATCTGGACAAAGCTTAACTTTTCTGTATTTGAAATAAAAGCATATTGAACAAGGCAAAACTACCATGCTGCTTGGGGTAGATGAGATACAAAGAACCAAAGGAATGAAGAGAAAAATATTGAGAGACAAACCGATACATAATTTGAGATCTGTGCCTCATTTTTTTTTCAAATAAAGTATTTTATAGGAAATGAAATAAATTGTATAGAAAAAGGTTTTTAACCCCTAAAAACTGCATTTCACTGACATCTGAATTATAATTGCATAGAAGTAAAGATTTGAGCAAATGGTTAATGATTTAATTTAAAAACTCTTCACTATGAAATTAACAAATATAATTTAATTGCAATTTCTTGCATGATTAATAGGCTAGATTTTCATTCTTAATTCCATCATGCAGTCTGTTAAATATGGCCTTTTTGTTAAATTATTTTAATTTCCTGAGAGATCAAGCTGCTATTGCATGCAGATTGTGTTATCTAACACCTCATATTATTATTTCTAATTTTCATATCTATTTGATTAATGGTTTACTTTGATCAATCTTATACACTAGGAAGACAGAAGCTGATCGTCTTTATGCCCTCAGGTAGAACTGCTTGGACTGAGGGAGCATGATGATGTGATTCAGAATACAGAATTGTGCTGATGTAAAGTTAAGTGTATTATAAAATCTTTACTACTACCGAAAGCTATTCTGCTTTCAATTTTAATAGTGAAATAAAAGCCACAGACGATAATCAACCATAGGCACATATATTTGCTAGGTGTATTGCAAAGTGAGAAATTATTTGGGGGATTTAATCATTAACCTTTTTTTTTCCCCATGGATATTTATGTTTAAAGGTGTTATGGTTATGGAGTCATATGCATTGCCTTGCAGTCTTTTCTTCAAGATTCATTATTACACATGCAAAAATTACTAGGTGGTGAAGCCATCACTCTACATAAGTCTTGCTCCAGGGAAAGGAATTTTTTGAAGCCCAACAAGGTGTGGAAATCAGCCATGAAAATAAGCAAATCCCTAAGGTCTTGAAGGTTTCTCAGAAGCCACAAAGAGTAGACGCATTGACGGGACTGCTGTTATTGGTGACATGTTCACAAGCGTCAGCCCAAGCTAAGGCAGGGAGCCCATCATGCTGGTCACTCCAGGTCTGCAGTTCAGTCTAAATTCATGAGACAGAGCAGTAGTGACACGGGTGCTGTTCGAGGGGTGAGGCCAGGATTGCACACAGATCCTGTTTGCAGCCACTTCTAATAAGAAACAGGGGCATAGAACTAGCAGCATTCAAATGGATTCTTTTTGGAGATTCCTCAGCAAGAGGAAGAACTTGTAAACATGTATAATAGCACTGAGTCATGCCTGTTACCATACAAGCATCTACATGCATGCCTTGGATACTTCAGACAATTCTGTACTTAACCACCTCAATTTGCTATCACAGAGTGTACAAAGTGTTTCCCCCAAAACCACACACACTGTGCTCCATCTTCTCAAAGAATTCTCAGTGTTTGGGAATGAGAGATGCAGAGCGACAGCTGAGCAGGAAATTGTCTTTGAGTTTTCCAGATGGATAGCTATGAGAGCTATACCTTTCACTCCAGGAGAAGTCTTTGCCATAGAAGCCACTGGCACCTTGTAGAAGAGTTGGAAGCTGGTACAGAGGAACAAAATGCTTGTACCTAGAAAAAAGACAGGAAATTTGCACTTTCAATGGAGCCGCACTGTCCACTTTTTCCTCCTGTTTTTACTGATCATCCAGCGAATGCCCAACAATTATCTATAAAAGGAAGACTGCTTAAAAAATCTTCACAGATGTTGATTTTTATTCATCTAAATATATGAGTGAATATTTGCCTTTTCTAGGTTCATTTTAAAGTATATACATTTTTATTCATATTTTAAATGCAGTTATATGCATATGGCCTTTCCCGTTTTACTGTAGTATATTTTAATTAAAATTAGTTTATTGTTTAACAGAAACTTTTTCATCTCTACAAAAAATTTAGAAATCCATTTGCTTACTGAAAAGATTTTAAATATTTGTCCTTCTTTCTACAATATCCTTCAATATCTCATCATTAAATGATTACTTAAGTGATTTAAGACTCTGAAAGAGCACTTTCTAGCAAAATGTCAAATAATATGAACAGAGACTGGTAACAAACACTGCTAATCCAGCCTTACACACTTCAATATAGTGGATACAGTCTAAACAATTCTCTTTTAATTTCACCTTTCATTTACTCAAGCCTTTTTCCCATAAACTTATACAATTTCTAACTTTTATTACTGCCAGACATGTACAAGCAGCTGCTCCAGATCATCTAGGTTGAGACAATTTTAAAATTTCTTACAAACGTTGCAATAATAAGCTCAATGTTAAACTGTATGAGCTTGAACCTCATTCCATTTGCAATTTTCTACATGCATACTGTGCACACATTCCTGAAAAACAGCTGAGAATTAAACTTCATAGACAGAGAGATAAACGGTAGGTGTACTGAACTGTAAACTTCTAGACTGGTTAACTATGACAAGCGTGGCTAGTAACTGAATTTCTACTCTCTCTGCAAAACCTCATTTTGAATTATGACACTTGATACTGTATGTTTATATTGTGCATTTACTGAATTATAAAAGCCTCACAAAACAAGATGCCCTTAAGGCAGAAACTGGCAGTGTAGCATCATGACAGTCCCTCAATATTACTTCAGTATTTGATGCCATTATGCTCAAGATACACAAGCAGTGTGGGACCAATACACATTTTGCGAGCTAAATAAGGCTTCTACTTTGTATACAAAAAACAAAAGAAAGGTAAAGACAGTCAGTATTCTGCCAGACATTTGATAACCACACTCTACTCTGTGCTGTGGGCTCTCATAGATAAAAATAAATGTGCCAGAGAGATGCTTTGACGTCTGTGGTCCCTTCAGCTAGGCTGAAGCTAGACAGTCGGGTTTCACAAAGTATTCACAGAAAATAACTCATTCCAGTAATTGCATTTAATTGACTGAATGAATCAACAGTTTTGTTATTTCTGTAAAAAGCTGGTCATGTTTTCAAGATCAGAACAAATCACTTACCTTCTAAATTTCTCTGCAGAATAGCTTTCCTCAACTATGGATTAGTAAAACCAGAGTAATTTACAGACATTTCCATATTCCAGCTGCACCACCATTTTCTGAGAGCCTGCTCCAGGACAAGTACATGTCAGCACAGCTTATGATGGAGAGAGAAAGGCATGCAATAGAAGAAAAAAATTCTACACATTTGCAGTGAAAACTAAAGACACATGCTTCATTGCACAGATAACATATATATATATGCACACACACTTTTACTTTCATGTTTTTCTTGATGCAATTGTGAATTACATTTTTTTTTGCAAAGAGAATTAGAAGGTTATGAATGCATAGAATGATATGTCCTTTAGAATAGGATTTGTAAAATTATTGTTCACAATATGCAATAGGAATTTCTCTTTTTCTGTTGAAAGACAGGAAAAAGTTAAATAAAGGTTTAGAAAGGGGTTTAGAAACATTTACTGTGTCAGACAATTCAATAGAAAAGGGCTCTACTGTATTATTACTTTTTTCTCCATTGGGGAGACCACATATGCATCATACTTGCTAGTATTTTTCATACAAAAGGCAGTAATACAGCTTTTGAAATTTGGTAGGTATTAAGATAAGGAATCTAATTCTAAATATAACTCCAAGATTTCTTGAAGCTCAGATATGCACTGCATCGGGGGAATTATACACGTATTAGTTTCAGTTCACTCTCTTTTCTGTACTGAAATTTTCTGCTTGGTCCTTTTCTGTGACTTGATCAAGCAGGCCTGATTTTTCGTTTTATTTTTTTGATTTTAATAAAAAAGCTATTTTGGACTACAACTCTTCATGACAATTAACAGCCTAAAGTGCACGCCAGGAAAAGCTTACAAAGTCTGATAGTAAAGTCTTGACAATGCAAAATCTTGCATGCTTTTGACATTGGATGTGTGTGTTGTGGATAAGTGGTGTCAGAATAAAACAACCAGACAGCAATCGGCAATCTTACAAGTGAAACACTGTAAAACTCCTCAAAAGCCTGCCATCATGGGCCTGTGATTACAGACTCCAGTCTGCAGTTTTACATCAGAAAGAATGTGGGATATTGTCTTAAAATGTACCGAAATGGTTTCATCAAAGTTAAAAAGAAGTACCAGAAGCAATGCAGCACTGTAGGATACAGTGGCGTATCTCCTGTACAACACTTTACATATGCCCTAACCTAAAGTCAACTGCTGCAAGCAATGGCTACGTTTGTAGAAAAAAATGGTGTGACAGAATAGGATAGAATCATAGAATCATAGAATCATTAAGGTTGGAAAAGACCTTTAAGATCATCAAGTCCAACCGTCAACGCAGCACCCATGCCCACTAAACCATGCCCCGAAGCGCCACATCCACACGTTTTTTGAACGCCTCCAGTAATGGTGACTCCACCACTTCCCTGGGCAGCCTGTTCCAATGCCTAACTACCCTTTCAGTGAAGAAATTTTTCCTACTGTCCAATCTAAACCTCCCCTGGTGCAACTTGAGGCCATTTCCTCTTGTCCTATCGTTTGTCACTTGGGAGAAGAGACCAACACCCACCTCTCTACAGCCTCCTTTCAGGTAGTTGTAGAGAGTGATAAGGTCTCCCCTCAGCCTCCTCTTCCCCAGGCTAAACAACCCCAGCTCCCTCAGCCGCTCCTCATAAGACCTGTTCTCCAGACCCTTCAGCAGCTTCGTCGCCCTTCTCTGGACACGCTCCAGCACCTCAATGTCCTTCTTGTAGTGAGGCGCCCAAAACTGAACACAGTGTTCGAGGATATACCTGTGCATAACATCACTCTTCCTTCCCTGTGAGTGGAAAACTGTCCCGCAGGCCAAGCTGCAGTCAGATTTTCCAGGAGAGGCAATGGTCAAATTTGGGGAGTGTACAAGATTCCTTGCTTAATGTCTGCAACTGAGAAGCTATCGAGACCAGTTTAAATCACTGGGTTTAATTATCCCTCAACTAATGACCCAGTTCGATGGAACATGGGTATTTTACAGAGGTGTTACCTTCTTAAAGCAACTGAATAATACAGACAACATACCTGACAGAGACAGAAAAGCCAAACAAGAGCTTGAATCTTCAATCATCACTCACAGAAACTCCCACTGTACATGCAGCGTCTGAAAGTGATAGAGCCTGGATTAGTAAGAGAAATGGGATCATTGGAAAAAATGTTTCCTCAGGACTTGTGCCTTCAAAGATCTCTCACATGCATGTGAAGTAATGTATCTGTGCTCAGGACAGAATTTCTACTCTTTTTTTAAATTTCTGTCCAGATAAGTGAACTAAAGACCTGAAGTTTCTATCTCCTCGAAGTCCCAAGGTAGCGTCTGTGCATGTGAACAAGAAGCATTCAGAAGATCCCAGACACTGAAATCTTTCAAGAACTTGTTCCAACAAAGAGTGGCATGTTTGCACCTTAGTGTATATTGCCCTTGGAGTTTCAGAAATTGGACCAGAAACAGCCAGGGACACAAAGACTCGGTCCGTTTTAAGTGGACTGATCAACCACAGTGCTGTGCGGGAAAGGAACAACTTAAGAGCAGGCTATAGAGAGAAAAAGCTCCATTAGACCTTTGAGGTGAAAATAACCTTCCCACCTTTATTTGCCTCTTCTCACTGTTTTCCTTTCCTGAGATCACTGGAAACTTGCAGCATCTGATTTACTCTGTTGCTTAACAGATGGGCTCTGCTGGCAACTTTCATGGTCTGAGTGCCATTCTTGGCTGTTGTGCCAAAAAAAGGCAATTCTCTTCTCACCTTGTATAGTGATTTTAATTTGTCTTCCAGGTTTCTCTATTGCTGCTATTATATAAATAAAATTCACCCAAAAAGTTGTATTAAAAATATTTTGATAATTTAAAATTACAAATAGCTGTTAAACATAAATATATAAGAAAAAAAGACTTATTTGGATCCTTTGATCATTTGAAAGTTGGAAGGAGGAAAAAATCTTGGTCTTTACCCCCAACAGAGAGAAATTGAATAAAATCTCCTGTGTTTCGAGTCGATGATTGAAACATTTGTGATTATACTTAAAATGAACAGGTTTTTTTCTTCCTGTGGCTGTATTTTAGCAAGGATGAGCCAAGCTTAGTTAGCCACCGCTACAGAGTGTGCAGTGTGTGCACAGCCTTCCTTATCTGCCTTCAGACGGGTGGAGATAGTTAACGACCGGCTGTGGGGCACATGTCTCAGGTTTACATAGAGGCCAGAAATTAGGCATGCGCCTGCACCTGCTTTTCCTAACTGATTTGCTCCACATCTCTTGTGGGATTTTTGGATTATTGTTATGAGGTCCTCAACCATCTTCACCGGCTGTACTGGTGCAGTGGGTGCCTAACATAGAGAGTGCAATTTGAAGGCATTGCAACAATCGAGTTGGGGGAATTAATTAAGATGCTTCAGATTGTGCCCTCGGTCTGCAAACTGACTGTCAGATTCAACTGACTGTTTAACACAGTTGCTCTTTGTTAAGTTAACAAAAAACATTTTGCAATCAAATAACATATCCAGTACATTACAACATGGAAGAAAGGACTTTAGTTCTTCTTCAGACTAGTCTAAGACTAGACTCTAGTCTTAGATTTGTAAACAGATGAAAGAAAATCTAATCTATCATTAGCAGTATTCTTACTATATCCTGATAGGGTTATCACATCCTTTTAGAGACAAGCTATTTCCATGTCCATGTTTTAGTAGAATTTATACAATTGGCAAAAATATATATTTAGTCTTAGATTTACATATTACAATATTCTCCAGCATTTTGCTTTTGCTTTTCTAGTTCCTTTATTTAGCTAATTTCCTGCTGAGCTTCTCTCATCTCCCCAGTTCAAGTTGCAGGGAGATCAAGAGAGAATCAAATCCATCCACTTTACATGTCTTAAGGCCAAACATGCCTGAATGGGATGCAAAACAGGTTGAAAGTTTGTGGGTTGCTGCTCATGACTTGTTTTTTTCCCTCTTCAGATGCCTGTGATGCATTTCATTTAAAGTTACTAAAATGAATTTTAAAGGACGCATCTTACAGACGTTAAGCACGCTGCTTCATTTTGACTAAATTCTCTCAGGACCTAGTAAGTGCAAAAAGCCATTGAAAGTACAAGACTTCCTCTAAATGAAAGGTCACATAAATGTACAAAACCTCTCATTTGCAAAAATAAAAGATAATAATAAATAGACTATCCTGTGTTCATGGGAGATTATTATAAAGAAGTAAAGTCTTTTTTTGACTCAGCCTTCAGTTACAAATAACCTGCTATGGCACACACAAGAAGATTAACAGATGGATGGGTTACAGCTAGATCTTAACAAAAACAGACATCATCTGTGTCACAGCCTTCAGGAAAAAAAGTGCTTGTTGCCATTGTCTTTGGATCTTCTGTTACAATTAAATGTTTCTTTAGCATATGTGAAAAAAAAACATGAGTATTACTCGATGTCTGGGGTGTTTTGCTTGTTTTTCACCTGAAAATGAAATGATCAGGCTTCCTATTAATTTAACTCAACCTTAATGTATACTTTGTTTTGTTGTGGACAATACACACACACAAAATCTCTAAAAGGAGACAAGGTGAAATGAATAAAAGAGAAAAAACCTCATCCACTCAGAGCAGTCACATTAACAGTGGTGAGCAGTGCAGCTTTGAGCTTGCTTCCTTTTTTGACGACTCTGCCTGGCTCTCTGCAAGGAACAAGTGTACCGTCACTCAGAATAACGAAACACTCAATCTCTTCTTCAACCGAAATCAGATCAGTTTAATTTCACAGGGAAGGCAAGAATTAGTAAACACTTCAGACAACTATGCAAATGTCTTTTGTTTTACAGTTGGAAAGGCAAGATATTTTCAGCTAGACTGTACACAAAAATTAACAAGGAGATCAGACTTCAAAAAGGAATTAATTGAAGGACTTCTGTTCATTTCCACTTTCCTGAAATATGTATAGTTTTTTAAAGCACATCAGATTTTTTGAAAGGCTATGAACAGACCTACTGCTAAAATACAGAAAAACATAGTAAACATAGTAAGAATGATGATTTTTAGTTAATCTTTAGCAGTAATTTTCCTCTGCTTTGAAACAGATCTTATCTAAAAAAAAGTAACCTTACAAAAATGGATCAAATGAGGTGAGAAAAAGAGTAAAATTAAACAGAAACTTTACAGAATGTGTGAACAGTTGAAGTAATGAAAATTTAGAAAGCATGTAGTCACCACAATACATGAAAATGTGAAGACATTCTCGAATCTTTGTCTAAAAAAAAAAAAGAAAAATTATTTTTAAGTAGTGAAATGTAACTTAGGCTATTATGTGACATTGAATTCTGACCCAATGTTTCTTTATACCTATTCCTTTTTGACTAGACAGATCAAGGGTATTTTTCTGCTGCTAGATGAACTAGTTCGGAAAAATACCATAATGTGATGTACACATTTTACAACCTACATTTCTCCTTTCATTTTGGCATGGCTGCTTCACACAACATGCTTGTGAACAACAGAATGAGAAGAGATGACAAAATAGCTTACAAGACTATTACAGGCTAGGTGAGGGGAAGGAATGGGTATCTTACATCTATTTGTGGTTTATGCTGCTGCCAATCACTGCAGCATCTCAGCATGACATCTGACTTCTTTTAACACAAATTCTCTGCCTTGAAAGTGCTATATAAATTGGAATTAAAAGGGAGTTTTCCTTCATAGTGAACATAAATATAAATAAACATCTGCAAAGCAAGCAGATGAAACACATAATAAAGCCTTTACGGACTTCAGTCAGAAATAGGCCTTATTCTTCAATGCCGCTATTCCTTTTCATAATTCAGCTTCTCGGTTTTCTTCAGTGCTTTTCTAAATAGAATTTTAAATGCATAGACTATTGATTCAATTGATTCTATTGGCTATTTCATGTCAACCTGTATTTAGATGATACGAGGTGGGTATGTCAGACTTAATTTCATTTTCAGCACACTTACTTTGTGGCTAAGCAGTAGCAATGGAAAAGAACAGACATCACTATAAAAAAATCATTCTAATTTTGGGCTTCATTTTCTTCCCTCAAAGCATGAGATTTATTCTTTTGTAATATATATTTTCCACCTTCGTGAGTTTTCCTCTCTGTCTTCCTTTTGTCCATTGGTACTTAAAGATGTTTAATATTTTTAGCATATTTCTGATGTGATTTCACTGATATCATTGTTATTTCTGAAAAATGTGGAAATCGGTGAATCAAACAGTGAAATGATATGTTTATACTTTTGTATTTAGGTTATGCTTTTACCTAATACCCATTTGAGTACTGTATAACTCAACACAGGAATCATATACAATTCCACAAAACAAGATGACTCGTTTTTATTTTCAATATACCAAGGCTTCTTTACACAAGCAATGATTTTCCTCCTCATTCCCCTTCTTTTCCTCACCCTCCTCAAACATACGTTAAGCCATGAAACGAACACTGAAAATACACAGAAAGTAAGAATGCTAGGCAGCACTGAGATTGCAGATTGGTCATGGGATTGCGCATGACTTAAGACAAGTGGAATTTCTATTTTATCATTTTATAAGAAGAAAAAGCCTCTACAAAAACTGGAGAAAATACTGATGTTGAGTTTGCTAGATTGTTAAAAAGATTTATCAGAAATTTGCAGAAGGAGCACAGACTATCTCCCATTGCTATTAGACAAATGCAAATTTGAATGAATGAGGCAGAGAGCTGTACAAAGAAGAGTGTTCTGGTAAATGCTGTATGACAAATACTGCATAATCAGATATATTTCAAAAATGGCTATGTTTTTATTCAAAGACAGAAAAATTTAGAAATCCAAAGAAAAAGAAAAAAAATCATGAACCAAAGTACTGTGCTGCACTGTCAGTATCGAAATGAAGAAAAGCTGCAGATGCTATCAGAAACTGTGAAGAACTGCCTCTGGTCCCAGGCTAACTCATACAGAAATAGTTCAGGAGCTACTAAGTTTTTACTCTATTCCCTTGTCCTTTATTGATGCCAAGCCACTTTTACCAGTAAGATCGAATAGTGTGGCCGGCTTGAAGACGGTTAGCGTTTCTCATATAAGCACCCAAAGGGGGATAGTCCATCAATATTTCACATCATGTGGCATGTCAGTGTTACTCTTTTTGTTAACAGGTATTATCACTTTCAGAGAGAAGCTCCTACGCTCTCATGTGTCTAAATTATTTTGCCTTTGACTAGAATAATGTAGACATACTAAATACTTGTAAGTGCTTTTTAAAAATAATTTTGCATAGAGACCAGAGTATGTATAATACACTCAAATCTAACCTGATTTTAATTAACGTCTCTTTTATTTTCAGGTAGAAAATGTTGACATTCTCAATATATTTCATGTTCAGTTTACTTTAATACTGTATTTGGTAAGCATCTAATTCACTCATTTGGAGCTTTTGTGTGAAACTAAACCATCAGACTTTGTCCCAAGTGTGTTTTGAACTTTTGTAACTAAGTAAAATGAAAGGGATAATGTAAAATATTTTGAAAGAACCAGTAAATATGGTATAGAAAATAATACACTTACATGGAAAAGTTATCGACATCTTTTCATCATATAAAGAACATGGTTTGTATAGTAAAGTTTCTAAAAGCATAAAGTTTAAAATTATAAACAGTTGTAGATAAACAGTGGTCAAAGTAATTCACTATTCTCTATGTTTTGTAAACCAACTATTCGGCTTGATAATGATACAGTTATAACAATATGATTGATTCTGTTTGCACATAAACAGTAGTCTATGCCCAAAGTAATACAGAAGATCTCAAACATAAGCTTTACTCCCATACCTGCATTATTACAGGAATGTCCTTGTTGTTATATACAGGAACAATTACACATCCAAACTAAGAGTGGGTATGTAAACTGTAGTCTAAAATCTGTTTCTAAGTAGAACCAGGAAAAAAAGACCCTAAGAGAATAAACAGCCCCATTCCCATTACGGAAAGGAAACTGAGCACACAGTGTGAGTGGTTGACCTGGATCTTGGGAACTTGCAAAGTACAGCCAAGCAGGCAATTATAGGTACAGCCTATATGACACGAATGATGTACAATACAGTTTGACCATAGGGACCGTGAAAAGAAAGTAGGGACCTATGGGCTATTATTCTTCCTTGTAGACAATTGTTAGAGAAAGAATGTAAATGTAAATCAGACCTGGCCTTCTCAAATGGTTGCATTGGGAAGTGCGAATAGCCATAGCATCATCCAAGGGAAAAACCCAGCGGAAAACAGAGCGGACTATGTACAAGGGGAAGCTGGCTCTGGTCACAAGGTCATGTGCTGGTAGCAACAAACATCGCAGTAGTCTTGATGCAACTGGCTGCTGCCATGTACTCAGAGCTCAGAAACCCCACCACACACAGTCCCTGTATTTGTAAAATGTGGACTAACTCTGTTAGGAAATAAAAGGTTATAAACAGTTTAAAATATCACTCTCAAAAGTTAATTTTTATAAAACAAAAAGTAAGTATAAATAACATTACAAAGCAAAGCTTGAACAAAGGCTATGGAGGATGAAAAAACCCATCACTTTCTATTTGTTCTGAGTGTCTTCACCTTGTAATAAAGGATATTGGACACAATTCTAATATAACTTCATTTGAAGATAACCACAGGCACTTTTTAGCTATCTTGTTTGCGACATCAGTCTGGTTATGGGAAATTCATCCATGTTTTACCTCAAAGCACCTGCTAATTTGGACACAGAAAGAATATAGATTGTATAATTATTCCCTTTATAACTTTTATACACTGGGTAGCATCCACAGTGTAATGGAGAATAATGGCAAGAGTTCCCGTGCTTTAAATGTTGTTTTCTTCACTTCCAAATAGCAATTTAAGTGTAAACAGTAGAAAGGTGAATAAGGCCAATGACCAGTAACAGAAATATTGTCCAAACAGATATGTTTTTATTAAGAAACTTTAAAAGTCAAACAAGGAAACTCCTAAATATCTGGTGCTGCTGATGTAACAGTGATTAATTGTGTAACTCACCTTTATTCTGTTTCAAGTATCTGTCATGGGGCCTCAGAGGACTGGAGGGGCACTTGGTGTGGAGGTCTTAAACCTAAATAAATGAATAAATAAATAAAAACAGCAACCTGGCCTCTAGGAAAGCTGTAGTCACTTCAAATTGTCATAAGTTTTCCTTTGGATGCACAAATCCAGAGCACCCTTGTAAGTCCCTGCCTTAGCCCAGGCTGGCGTGACTAATTTAAATCCCTTACCATTCATTTTAAAGCACAAAACCCGATATAAAATATCATTTAAGAGATTACCATCAATATAGTACTGCATGTGATTTCAACCACTTGACACAAATAAGGCTAGTCCTTAAACACAAGAAATGGGATTACATCCTAATCTTTGTACCTTTGTAGTCTGAACACCTGTGTAGCATATTCTGATAATTTAATGTTCAATAATAAGAATACCACCTTTGCTGATTGGAACAGCCATCTAATATGCAGCCATCTGATCCAAGACATGACTACAGATAAATTTCAGAAACTAAACAGAATTAACATATAATAAAATAACTAAACTCTGCCCTCCCAGTGTTAACACACACAAATATTAAATGATTCAGAAATACCTATGTAAACAAATAATAAGGTAGCCTTCATTCTGTTCAGCCAAAACCAAGAAGAAAATTGTTATGAATTTTGGGTTTCTGTACCTCATTGCAGCTGGGGACCTGTTAGGAACCCAAATGTGCTTCCATCACATCATAGGGTCTTTGGTATCAGATGCACAGGTTTGGATGAAAGAGCAAGAGAGCTCTGACACGCCTCTTCCAGTGGTTGTCTCTCTGCATGTCCACCACCTCCACCTACATAGCAGGGCAGCTGCACACTATGGCCCACTCTGAAGCCAATCTCCCAGTCATTCACACCAGGACCTCTTTTCTTTTCAATAAATTACGGTCTATGGGAGTGGGAGAACTCGTGGTCAGCCAATGTGAGACCACGACACAAGCAGTGCATGGGCAGAGATCCAGGAAGGCTTCCAGGTTCTTCACTGCAGACCTACTACTGATGGGCATGCAAGGGGGTGGAGGAGCAGTGCTTCACAGCCTAATCCAGCTCTTTTCTGCAAGTATGTTTGGAAAGCGTAGTATGGACATGCTGGTTCACATCACCAGATGAATCTCAAGTCTCATCAAAGGTACTGATGTGAAAGAGGTGCTCAACTGAACTTTAGGTTTTGATCAGGTAACTTACTGCTTACATGCATTTTGCCAGATCAAATGATTAAATGCGTCAGATTAGGATCATGTTCTTAAATAAATCACATCTTTGTGCAAAGTTCATTTTCAACATTATGCTTCTTTCTTGACTGAGTTATTGCTTGGAAGCAAAAAAAAAAAAATTAAATGCACATTTTCATGCAATACATTCAATACATACAAATGCATTTGTGTATTTGGTATTTAGATAGCACACACTGGTATAAATAATATTTTAAACCAGTAATGACTAGGCTAAAAATCTGTTCATGAGAACACAAAATAAAATCTGAAACCCCATATTTGGTAGCATAAAGCTTCAGAATCTTTCTGGAACTTACAAAACATTAAATAAGAACAGATTTTTTTATTAGCTAGATCATAACTACTTTTTTTCGTGGAAACCTATCCGGACAGAGTCACCATTCTCCTGATTTGAAATAATTTCACAAAGATTTGATGAATCTGAGGGCTAGATGTTTTATTTTTTGACTGTAATCCTGAAATTTGTGGATAAGTTTATTTTGCTAACAAAGAATTATGACTATTTAATTGTATTTTTGTTTACCTAGCAATGTACTGTATTATTTTCTTGATTTTTAATAGAAATTGAGCCTTTAAAGTATGTTCTGTGCTTCTCTTTTGTCTTCTCCTATAAGAACATTGTTAATTATTCCTATTCTTGCATCCTCCTGGTCACTATCCTCTGAAATATTTATAGTGCAGAGGTGATGCCAAAGCTGGGGGGGTGGGGGGTGGGGGCAGTAGTGGCAAATCTTCAGTTAGCATTAAGTTTTACAGTTCTATGAAAGGTATGCTTTCATGTGGGACATAAGAGTGGTAAATGTGTGTGCCTATAAAACTGTTTTGAAATTCTGGGGTAGGTTTCAGACCACCATGCAAAATGTCAGACTACAGACTGTGTAAACTATCATAGCTCCACTGAGGTCAAATTGAGGTTACAGCAGCATGATTTTAATCTTGGCATTTTGTAGCCCGGCATGCTGCTGTAGTCTCACATAAAATCTTCATATATCATTTAACATTTTAAAGTGCTCTTTCTCCCCTGTATTTTGACTGACAAACAACAACTTGCTTGCTGCATGTTCTGTTGTACGCTGGACTTTTTCCTCTTTCTGCTGTGTGGATAAAAGCACATTTGTTTTTCATGCTACACACACTGCACTGTTATCTCCATTATCTTTATGCAACATTTTTCTTCTGTTTTTTTTTTTGTTTTTTTTTTTTCCTTTAATGTGAGCAAACACGTGCACCCTCTTAGCAGTTCCCTGGATCAGTATTTTGTTTGCTAATGAACTGAGTGTGATGAGCTATATGAATAGCTTCCTCTGCTATCAGATTGTACTCTGGACCTTAATGACAGTTCCTTATCAACAGTTCCAATTACCAATGAATCCCTAATTCGTTCTTCTTTGTCTGCCCACACTTCACAACACTTAGCCAGTTGTCACAACATCCTAAGAAAAGCCTTTATTGATCATTCCCTTTTTTGATACATAATCTTCTCATGTCTCCTTTTCAGAACATCTTATTTCTGCATTTTTTTTCATCTCCATACATGAGAACATGATAAATGTGGTCACCTACTGCTCCCCTACTGTGATAGTCTGTCTGTTACTGTCCCTGTTACCTTTGGAAACTAGAACAATGATCGCCTCATGCAAGCTACAACAAACCGTAAACTGAAATCAAAACTTTCAGGAAAATATTATGCATAAGTTACAACTGATATTATGCTGCTAATGAAATAGTTAATGTCATGTATAGAGTGTTATTCACATACACTGACATGGGGATTGGGAACTTCCCAATTCTGGTATTCAAAAATAACAATGCTACACTTCCTCTGCTGTTCTAACCTGGCACATTGTGTCGTCTGTATTCCTACAATGTCCTCTCTTGGGCGCGGCTTTTCAGAAGATCCTTTGGGAGTTCAGCATCCCAAAGCTTACTGGTAGAACACTTTCAAGTAACCAGTTTTGTACACTAAATAGGGTTACTTTGTTTACGGTCATTTCAAGAGCCACTGGCCCATTTACCTTCCATTATTTTTTTTCCCCAAAACTTTCTAGGGCAGTCCTTTTCAGCAGTAAAAAAACAACTCTTCCATATTCTGTGGAACAGGTACAAAGAAAAAAATTGGTTGAACTTAATAATGGGTGTCCGTGCAGTTCCATTTATTCCAGTAATTTTTTTTTGTGGCTTGCACCAAATAAGGTTCCAAAGCTTCTAAAAATTCTGAAGCAATAGTCTAAGGTGCTTTATGCAATTAATGCTGCATCATTCCTCAAAAAACTATGCAAATATAAAGCATATTTTGCTTTCTTTAAAAAAAGATGATTACTACAGAAAAGCCTCCTATACCCTTTTCTTCCATGAAAAGCAGGTGGTGTGTTAATGCATAAAACATACAAAACTGTGTCTCAGAGTGTAGTTTCAGACTATGCTCAGTATGCAGGCTCTTTAAATTAAAATGTTAGTATACAAGCCTTTAGATCTTTCATCGCTTATCTTCCCTCCATCAACAAAAAGTACATGTTAGTAGAAGACAAAACAGAAATTTAAAATCTATGCTGCCTAGCATCTCATTTTGTTTTTAGCAGCATCACCCAGACCCGAGTGACAAAAATCTAGATCAAATCATTAGGAGTCACTCCTGTGGTTTGTTTAATTAAATATAAAGCAAAGTCTTAGAGCACCAGTAACAAAAATTAAAACAAGAACTCAGCAAAGAGAGATCACACAGAAGCATTAAGCTTCATACTTCCCGTTTCAAAAACATCATATTCATCAGCTTTCACTGTGAGTTAAATATACATGTTGTAATATGTATATCCATTGCTTTGCAAGCATGTCTTTAGGCAGAACTGGAACTTGTAAAACCCTTGGTCTAGACGAGGCAATGCTTAAGGCAGTGATGCGAGAATAAGGGCACACAGCCTGTATCCTAGATGGAGCACAGGAGTATCAGCAGAGCTCGGCTGGCTGAAGCTAACACAAACCAGGCTTTGGTGGCCAAGACTCAACTTTGGCCAACCAGGCCAAGACTCAGGTTACCATACCACATCCTTGGAGAACATGGGAAGACAGGATACATAGGAGATATTGCTGTGCATGTCTGGTACAGATTGCCTCATTAGGAGGAAGAGGCAGATGTGGCCTTCTTCAGACATCTGGAAGGAGCCTTGCGTACTTCCAACCTGAGCTCTTCTGCACCTCTGTGACAGATGGGGATTTGGGCTGGCACGAAAATGAAGAGACTATTTGACTCAAGGTCACAGGCAAACTGGGGGACAAGCAGGGCAAGGACTAAACGAGCTCCCATCAAAAATGTGTTTGCAGACTACTTCCTTGAAAAGTAATACTCCTCTTTCCCTTAGGAGCAAGAGGGATATTCACCCACCAAGCACTTCCTTCTTCCCTAGCATGCATAAAGTATTTCTCAAACTAGAATAGAAAGAAGAGGGAGCACTGAATGACCAAATGTATTCTGTGAGCTAGGGACCGGGAAAAAAAAATGAGGACTGCTAGGTACGGTGACTATGCAAACAGTTAAGAAATCAATAGCATGCTCTCTATTAACATATGTTCCCAGAATGGAAAGAGTAATGGATAGATGCAAAATTCTGCATAATTCATGGAATACAGGTCTGGGAGGGTTTTGGTTTGTGGGTTGTTTTTTTTTTTTTTTTTTAAGGTAATGCTGGTAGTTTTCTTTCTCTTTTAGGGACTGCAGCAATCATCATCACAAAAAGTTTAATATCTTTCAGATACATTTTTTTGCCAGTCTCTTCATTGTAATACCCCATCACTCAAATCTGACCTTTAAATTGAGCCTACAAACCCACTCAAGCTGTAGTTCCAAATAGAAGTGTTATCCTCAGGGACTGAGTCAATACAAAAACAGAAAACCAAAGTATTCCTTAGAGGAGCTATCTATTCTGGTAAGAAATGTTTTAAATATGAATATCTCCTTCTAGGAAAAGGTAGAAGAATAATCAATTCTTGCTAAAAGTAAAAATCCTAAGAGTCCACAGTTCCAGAAAGAAATCCTCTCAATTGACACAATTGCACTATAGAAGAAAATTTTAAATAACAGCAAAACATTATGTGTCCATCAGAGCTACAGGATGACAAATGCCCATGCCACAAACGAGATGCCTCTCAGCTGAAACCTAACTGCTTTAACAAGACATTCAGAATGCTTTACAAGCAGGACACCACTGCAGCAGAATGGCAATGCCATCTACTACTGCAAATAGCCACTTTTCTTTCTGTTATCTACCAAAACAAGAGCCCTATGTGTTCAATCCAAGATGCATAAACATGATCTGGGTAGTTATGAATGCTACTTCCCCTAACCTAGCACATTTCTTCAAATTTCCCCCTGTGCAGCACCTCTACATACAGTTGAAACTATGCTTTTTCTGCATATCACTCCATGTAAATAGGTATCAACCTTTCAGACATGAGCTGATGTTTGTTATACCTCTGTTCCAGTAACAGCAGCGTAAATTTCAGTGCTGAGGAGCACATTGTTTTGTTCTGTCCCTGGCCACACAGATTCCTGGTCCACTAGTAACAACACCACCAAATACACCCTGTACCAGATGAATTACTCAGCTATATCAGATAAAATGGTGGATAGCATGAGAATTTGATGGTCAGAACGTGGGAAAGTTCTTTCTTTTCTTCCAGTGCCTAGAATACTTCACTCAAATGTTATTCAGTGCTAAAGTTCTGAAGCAGGATGCCTATTTGCCATCCAACACCGTAAGTGCCTTGGGCTTTCACAGTAAAATTACTTGGATATCTATGGTTGTGTTCATAACACAAATTTCATGAGCGACCTGAGCAGTAGCCAGCTAACGAAAGCCAACGCAGGCATTCCTCTGCCTGCTTGTGTAAGCCTGCTCTAGCACGCAAACTCTGAAAAAGGCACTGGTTTCAGAGCTACAGAAAATGCTACAGTGGATGCAACTTACACCTCTCACTTTAGGGTTGTGGTTCTCCCAGGAAGATTAAGTCCTTCCCACTGCCATTTTGGACAGTACAAAAAAACAACAGGTCACTGAATATATGTCAAGTATGCATAACCACAAGAAACCCTTTTCTGCTTTTCAGTACTGGTTTTCTATTTCCATGTGCAATGTGTTTCTGGTTGTTAGGGTCAACTGAACTGAATAAAAACATTCAAGAATGTGTAGCAATGGGCCATTTTAACAGAAACTTTGCTTACAGTTTGTGCTAAAGCCCATGTTCTAACTGTATTAACATAAAATAATTCCATAATTAATAGTTATTATGAACAGAGGTATAATTTTAACAAGATTTGTCTATTTGAAGAAATATTTCAATGCTGACTTCATATTTATTAAGCTAAAAGCTTTTTTTTTTCCTTTATGTTTTATTCATAAGATCCCCTTTTGCTTTTTCAGTTTAAATAAAGAACTGTGATTATCTGTAAAACTGATTGCTTAGAGTAATTAATCATTTTCCTTATGAAATTTCCTGGGTAAATTAAGGATCTTATAATTGAAGGGTTTTCTCTTGTGTAAATGGAACACGCTGAGAGCCTAGACTGAGAAATAAATGTACTGCCCAGACCCATAGAGCTGTTTCTTTTTTATTCTTTTACTAGAACCAATAGCTGTCTGACAGTAGTGCAATAACGTATTGTTTTTAATTAATAGAAATATATTGATATCTTCTTAATAATACCAATTTTCTACAAAAGAAAACGTTTAGCCAATTTTTTTTAAATTAATCTAATAACAACATTACTCTTGTACTCAGAGTTTATAATCAGCATGTAGGCCAATCATAAACATGGAGGATAAAGTGATGTTTGCTTATGGTACCTCAGCAAATGTAAGCTGCAATTGCAGTGGCTTGGTCAGAGTTACAGCAATCTGTATAACACAGGCTGGAACACACTCAAAACTCCAGATTACAGGTAGTCATTTAACCGAAAGACTCCCCATTTTCTCCTGGGCCAAGGCCAATACTGTGTGGTATCAGATAACCATGTGGAAGGAAAAAGGAAGGCCATTAGAAAACCCTACGATATCAAAGAGACGGGATGTATGTGTACATGTATATGTGCGTTTAAGCACGCTAAAAAAATGTAAATATTGAGACTGTTAAAATGAATAGGAGACCAAAACTTGTCTACTCCTTGAGCTCATTAAGAAACAGCATTCTCTCCGAGATTCTTATTGATAAACAGTAGTGAGAAATGTTAGACACTGAAAAATATGGAAATGGGTAAGAAGATTTTGAAAACAATAGGAAGGAGTCAGAAGAAGGTGAGTAAGCAAGAAGATGTGGCAGTCAGTTTATGCAACCCCCACTGGAATAAATGCTTGTAATGGTGATGGAATGGTTGGATTCAACCGCCATGGGACAGAAAAAGATTACAAATTTAATGAGACTTTAACAGGAGTAAAATTGTAATAAGGGATTGTTTGTACTGATGTTTGATGTTTGATACTAATTCAACTCCTCTGTAAGTGGAAAAAAAAAGTCTCATTTTCTTATATTTGCTTCTTGGAGGGTTGACTGAGGCTCAGAGAATTTACTCTGATTGAATGCGCTATTTAGTTCTTATTTACAGCATCATCAAAAAAGCAATAGTATGGTTGTGAAACATTATATCTAACAGGTTCATCAGAAAACCCTGCAATTAGCATAGTATTACTGATTTAGATTTTGAAGCCAAATACTCAATTCCTGCCAAGCTACCCTACAGATAACATGGGTAGAAAGAGCTTCAGAAGTTCACAGTGAACTCTGGGAGAATGTTATAAACAGCCCATCGCCAAGAAGGCAAATATATCTGCATTCTTGGCCTATGTGAGTTTCTACTACTCTGACTTAAGTAACAGTCCAAGTTATCCAGTGTCCAAGAGGGAGAAGAAAATACAATTATTAATTCCTGCACAGGCTACCATAGTCTATGTCTTTGTCTGCAAGGAGGTCCTTTGTCCAGATAGCTTGTATAACAACTCAATATATAATGTAATATTTTGGCTTTGTGCAGGCAGCGTTATGACTGAAAATCAGTATCATCAGAATCAAGGTAATTTCCCAGGCTAAGTAATATCATAGTCAGAAAAAGCAGACAAATTAGAACAAGAACTAATTAAAACTGTTGTCGCAACGTCATTTGTTTTTTATGAGATTATTAAACAATTTACAAAATTCATTTTTATTACTCACAGTCTATGGTGCCTCCTTGGCCAGGGTAGATGCAGAAACATCAGAATATTGAGCTACTATAAAGCCCCCTTTCCTATGGTGCTGACTATGAGTAAGGATCACACAGGTGTTACACAGTCACACTCAACTGATTCAGCTCCCTTATCTCACAAAGACTTTAATGAGGCCAGGATTTCTCTGACAGCCCATGCATGGTCAAGATTTTTAGGCTATGGAACGCACAAATCACGCACAGACAATCAAGCTAGGATTAAACACATTAACACGATAACTGACTGCAGCATATCACAGCAATCTTCCTGGTATAATACGTTCCCGCTCTCAAAAGAGCTAATTAAGTTAGGCAAAGTGTAATGTTAATGAACCTGTACAGCTCCTACAATCTAAGAAAGCTTGAAGAATGTTTCCTGCACTAACAAAGGTGGCAAAAATAGCTGTGACTACTCCATCTTGGTCTCTTCAGAAAAAGAAAGCAAGCAAAACAACACAGCAACTGTATCCTAAATTTCAGGTTACTTCCTCAGCAACTCTTAAGTCAGGTTTCTCTCCAGTCACAACCTTATGCTCAAATTTTCCTACTGGCATCATTACAGAGTTCCTCAAACTGTCAAGAGTCTCCAAGGATCCTGTCACCCCACACAGTGGGGCCGGGCAGGTTAGCCAGGGACCCTCGGCAGCAGGATGACACGAGGAGGCGGCTGACACAACCCCAACGTTCCATCAGCCTGGGCCCTCCGCAGACGGGCGGCTCTCACACGTCGCCCACAGCCCGAGCTCACAGCGCACCGGCAGAGCCCACCCAGCCCCTCGCAGGCGGCAGCAGCCGCTGGCAGCGTCCCGTCCTCCCGCCGCCTCTCGCGGCCATGGCGCCGCCGGCTCCTCCGCCACGTGGCTCATTCTGATTGGCCCCGGGCGCCCGGCCCCCCTTTAGAGGAGGAGCGGGTAGGTGATGGCCCCACAAGATGGCGCCCCGGGGTGAGGAGCGGGGGCGCCAGCCACAGGTCAGTGAGGGAAAGGCACACTGAAAGGAGCGAGGTGCCCGTGTCCGCCTGCACAGAACACACGAGTTCCCGGGACAAGTGTTCTGAAAATGGGACTAGAAACTTACTTTTTCAGTATTATGTTCAAGTAATTTTCCTACAGTGAGAGGTATGAAGGCAGACATTTAAGAAAGGTGTTCAAGGATCTGCATCTTTAGTGTTAAGGTTTCTCGAAAGAACTTAAGCAGCTAGGAAAAATTTTAAAAGTGCTAAAGGGCTTTACTTTCATTACATGCAGTTCTCATCTGCATTTTTTGTTGTCCTTCCTGCCAAGAACCATCAGCAGCTCTATTTCTTTAGGTGAAATATTGAAAGGTATATTAAAGATCTAATTTCTATTAATTGCAATAAGAATTGTTCCTATGGGTATTCCAGGTTTGGGTATATTTGTCTCAGTTCCCAAACTGCAAAAGAGGGCCAACATGCCTTGGTTTTACAGGAATTTTGCGAGTTTTAAATATTGGAGAGTTGCTCAGCTGAAGACACATTGAGAGTATTACAGACTTGAAAATGCATAAATGTAAAGCAGAAAAGGAACAAACTGTTACTGAAATAGCATGAGGAAAAACATGTACTACTATATGATTTTTTCTTGATCATTCTAATGGTAAAAGACCAGGAAACTTTTACTGTTAAAGCAAAAGCTGCTGAAAGTTTATACACAAGAGAAAAGGCCAGTCAAGATATTTTAACATGGGCTCAGCATTTTAAGATTAGCTCTTCTGTTCTGTAGATAGATTTCCATAATTTAAATGAAGAAGTAAGTATAGGAGGTTACCGTTTAAGTTCACATTATGCCAAAATACTTTTTGATTCTTAGAGAGTTAAGTCTTTATTCATACTATAAGCATCAAAACAACTTTATTAAGTGCACACCATTATAAAAGGCTGCATGCCAAAACTTGTAAAATGTCAATGTTGTGTTTTTCCTGGAATCTTATAATTAATTCATCATCAGAATAGCTTTGGGGCCTTATTCTGATCCATTTTCTAAACAGTGTTACCAGGAAATTATGTTCTGTGCTTCTGTTTATTTAAAGAATATCACTGCTGAATTTACAACAAGCAAACTAGTTAAAGGAAAGCCTTTGGGGGAATGTAGTAAATTAAAAATGAAAACACAATGAGAGGAATATGGAATTTACAACCAGAAAAATTTCATAAAGGAGTGTACATTTGGAGATTTGTGTAAATCACATACAGCTTCTATAAATACTTACAGCATAATAAATAAATTATTGCTGAACTCAAAGACTAGTAAGTTATGTTACCATATCCTGCCTGACTGCTCCATCCTGTTATAATGGGAGGCTCCTACACAGTAAGGGAGAGGATTTTGTTCATTACTGCAATGAAGTAACATGAAAAGTCAGATTTACCTTCAGTTACTGACAAAGGGCCTGGCCCAAACACACTGAAGGTGATAATAATCTTTCTAAATATCTCAAGGGCTTTGATTCAGAGATGCTTTATATTTTAGTGCAAATTACTCATAACTACTTGATGGCCAATTTCAGTGAAGTTGCCTTCACTTACATTTGGGAAAAATATGTTTCCAAAGTGAATTCAACATTATGAGGAAAATGTATATGAATAAAAAGAAGTCAATAGGATTACAGCAGATATAAAATAAGTTCTTGTGTTTCAATAATGTTAGAAAGGTTATTTTAGCAATCTTCTTTAAATGGCAAAATTATGCATTCTGGATATTATCTTTGACTGCCAGTAGTAAAATTTCTATTTGGAAAGAAGCAAGATTATAAGAAAAAGAACTTAAGTAACTAGGGGAAAAAAAATTCAGTTTTTCCTGTACTGTATTCTTGCAGATTTGATTCTACTCATCAGCTTACAAGCTGCCCTGCTCCTACTATCTAAATAAAGACTAGATGCTTGCTTCCAGTTCCACAGTACTCTTGCAAAACTTGAGTTGCAGTTATAGTCAGGACTTCAATGAAGACAGCATAGTAGACTGGTCAGCTGGATACTCTGCTTCAAGTCAGTGCTTCAAAGGCATTGTGGATAAAAAGAACATGACTGCTATGAGGAGAAAGACACAACAGGGCAGCAGTAGCTCACCAGTTACATACGATTTAAACATTTGGATGTATTTCTCTCTTGTGTTGTATCAATGTCTCTGAAGTGTGCTTCCTACAATTTTCCTCTCCTTCCTTCCACATGTCTTGTGGCTTCAAGTGCACAGTGTGCTTCCCATTCTTTCCTTGCTCTGCTAACTTAAGAAGCAACAAAAGAAAACTGTGTTGAGACTAAGGCAAATTGAAAGGATGTCGGTAGTCGCTTGAATCTTCTCACAGATCTTCAGCTGCGAAGAAAAGGAATGAGCTATGACAGCCAGCAAGCAACAGCCTCTAACTTGACACCCTCATATAGGCATTAAAAACTCTGAAGGAAAAGATTAACAGGAGAATGGGACTGGAAGCAGCATTACTGCAGTGATGGGCAGTGTACTACAAGAGAGCTACTTACAGAAGTGAGATGAGGCTTGCAGCGGTAACATAACGCCTCCGAGCTTTTCACAGGAAAGTTGCTGTTCGTATAAACCACTTCATGATTCCCAGTTGGCCCAAAAAAATCACCATGGTTTTGCTAAATCACTTGGACTATATTTCAGATACAATGGTTCATTCTTCTCAAGGGCATATTGTTCAGCTAATTCTTAGCTGTAAGCAGCAAGAAAGGTGCACCCCCACACAGGAAAGACAAAATAAAGATAGGTATGGCTATCCATCAGTCTATATCCCAACACACAAAGAGCCACAAAGGTTGTTCTGCGTTTCCCTGGGACAAATTATGCCAAGGATTTGTTACCATTTCTAGAAGACAGAAACATCCCACCTATACTTACCTTTCCCTGTTCTTTTTATCAGTGACAGGAAGGGTAGCTCTTTGACAATGTTCTGCTGCTCCTAAATTCACAGAAAATTCCATTTAGCAGGATAATTCAGGCCATCCTTAACAAATCAGCATATCAAATTACTATTTAAAAGAAAACATTTTTTATTAGGAAAGTTGTAGCCAGTCCTAAGTGGATAGCTTTAAAGTGCTATTCTTGGTAAGTTCCATGGGCAAAATTGTGCCTTGTTTCTCACAGCTTCTGCTTGGAGTCTCTCAGGCTTCTGGTTGCTCCTTTCCCTGAGATGTGTTTGGCCCACGCATGGAGGGCACTGACAAATGCAGAGCATATTTCTGGCAAAGGAAAATTTTTTTGACAGTTGCTGACTTAAGGGCGACGGTGATGTCTGATTTATGACCTTTATCATCATCTTTTATTTGGACACTTCTCATTGTTGAAGGATTTTTTTTTTTCTTCTTCTTCTTCTTTTACTCTGCCTCCACATTTGATCTTACAGTCACTTTGTGCAATCTTGGGTGGCCTTCTGGCAAGCCATCAAAAATTAGCTGTTTCTCACCAAACTGACAAACCACCCTACCAAAAGCCCAAGCAGTATCTTATGGACATTTTTGTTTCCAGGGTACAAACTACTGGAACTAGAAATTATTTACATCAATGAATCTTTCAGGGTCAAGTCCTGCGATGTTAACCTATCTTGATGCTACAGGAATTTTAGTGTTTGTGGGATGAACATGGGACTAAGTATTCACGAAAAAGACAGGATTTACTACTGTTTACTCAAAAGATTTCAATAGATTCTCTCTTTCTCATCCTGCACATTAGATAAGTACTTGAAATAATGTCATAGCTCAGCCACCTGCTACTGCTGTGATGAAAAAACTGTTTGACTGTTCTAAGGAGTCACATTAGATTATCAGAATGGTCCTTTCATAACTGTGAATATACAGGCTTCTTCAACCTGAACTAATTCCTGAGTGTGAGAAAATGTTAGTGGAGATAATCCTCTTCCAGCTACCTTACCGTTAAAGGTGAAAGATCATTTGGAGACTGATGCCCAAAGAATTCTGTGTCAATTTTCTTTTGAATTCCACGGCAATAGAACATAATCTATAAGCAAGTTAATGAAAGCAAATAGCATCCTTGATGGATATTTCATAATTAAGTGGAAAATGCTAGTCAGTTTTCCCCCAAGTAAACAAAGCATCTTAAATCTTACAACAGATTTGCTTTTTTATTGTTGTATTCTTTATTACAGGGATACTGTGACCTTGTAATTTCAATTACTAAGCAGATAAACTAGAAGACAATAACCACACAGATCAGATACTGAATTCTTTAAACAAGAAAAAATATAATTTGACTGCATAAATACTTCTATGCTGCAGTTTACACATATAAAAATGTGTGTATTTTAGAATGCATAATTACAGATTTCAAGAAGAAGGAACAGTACCAAGGAAAAGCAGGAAGACCAAGCACAAATTTTTGCCAGACAAGCTTTTTGTAAGAGTACGTAGCTAGCTATCTGTCTATTAGTATGTACATATAAGTGAAGTAACAGTAGAGTCAGTTGCTCTGTGAATTTCTCAGATTCTAACTTGGTTGAAAAATGTCAAAATGATAAGGATATTGTAACATCCAGCTATTCTGTTCATACTATTTGACAATATATGAAACTTCTAACATTGTAAACTGTGGTTAGTTTAAGAGTAACATTATCTCACAAAAGTATCACAGAATTTGATTAGTTTTTTTAATTTTGGAATGTTATAATTAAATGTTACTCTACATTTGTATTTTCTATATATACACTTATATTTCTTATATAAACAAATTTTCTATGTGACTAGGCTGCACTAGATATCATTTTAAATACACTTTTTAATATTAAACGTCCTCATTGTGATACAATACCATCTATGAAATGCTCCAATGCTGCACATTTGTACAAATACCTTATTGTACTGTCATGGAAAATGACTGGAAAAGACAATTCAGTGAACAACCACGAAATTTTAAAAAAAAACAAAACCAGAGAACACAAGGGGAGCCCTTTGTTTGTTCTGATCATTACAGCGCTGTCAACCTTCCTTTATCCTATCAGGACCTTCATATAATCAAGAGCCACAGAACACATACAAGAGGAAGCGAAGAGGAAACTTTGAAAGCAGTTAATGGCTGAGTTCCAGCATGGATCCCAAGCCATTCTGCTACTGCACCGCGTCACGGGGCTGATGACTTGGGTCACAGCACTGACAACAGCAGTGCGTGGTCTCTAGCAGTTCCCACAGCCTGTATACAGATCAGTGTCTTCCGGGAAGCACATCCCCAGAGCTGGTCACGTAATACAATCCTAACAGCAACTGCATTTGAACTGCTTGAGAATTGCATGCAGTTCCATCTTACATGAGGAATTTTAGGTTTTCTGCTCCCTCAGGAGCTGATTTCAGCATGGACATCATCTCAATAGTCTTTCTAGAACACCAAAAGACTATGCTATAGTCTATATGTCCTGGTTCCGGCTGGGAGAGAGTTAACTTTCTTCCCAGTAGGTGGGGGTGGGTTGGGGGGTGGTGCTGTGTTTTGGGTTTGGTATGAGAGGAACCTTGATGGCCCGTTGATGTTTTGGTTGTTGGGGGGACTTTTTGGCTTCCCATGCTCTGCCAGGTGCACGGGAAGCTGGAGGAGGGGGGAGCATAGCCGGGGCGGCTGACCTAGGTGGCCAATGGGGTATTCCATACCATGTGACATCATGCTCAGTACACAATTAGGAGGCATGGTCCGGGAAAAGGGGGTTCTCACGGTTCAGGACACGCGGGGCATCGGTCGGCAGTTGGTGAGCAGTTGCATTGTGCATCACCCGCTTTGTATATTCTACTATTGCTGTTGTTATCATTGTTATTATTACTGTTCTACTTGGTTTTCTTTCAATTATTAAACTGTTTTTATCTCAACCAACGAGTTTTCCTACTTGTGCCCTCCTGATTGTCTCCCCCATCCTACCGGGGGCGGGGGAGAGGTGAGCGAGCGGCTGCATGGCGTTTAGTTGCTGGCTAGGGTTAAACCACGACACCACAGTATATACATTTCTTTCTATAAATCCTATCCTTCCTGCCACCACTTCTGATTCTACCCGATAGTTGTCTCAGGAATACACATTATTTTCCAACGTCAAACTATGTATGCTTTTATACACTAAAACCTGTTTAAGGTCTTGCTATAGATTGCGACACCTGCTAATATTTAGTGGATTGTGCCTGAAAAACTGTTTGGCTCCTGCAGCAATCGGTTGATGCTAATAGATTTTGTTTTGTGATTTAAGTGGAAAAATAATACACTTACCATCTTTTGGGGCCTGAAGAAAATATTTTCTTGTTTCATTTTATTTCTATAGTGATGTTGAGGACACAATGCCATTCTATGCATTGTCAGCTATTGGATCTAAGAAAAAGAACAGCGATAGAGATAGAAAAAGAAAACAACAAGAAAACATCTTTGAGGTACTAAACATTTTTTCCTTCCACAACCTTTTACTAGTCTATTTCTTTCTGATGGCCCTGAAAGCACAGCTCTCTCACTCACTGCATAAAACGCTGCCTAAGATGGTAAGGTGGGATAACAGAGAGCTTTTTATTGTGCTGCTAAATCTATTACACTTTTTAGGGAAATGCGTGAGTGCACATTTAATTTTAAGCAAGACAGGAAATTCATGTAAGTCTTGTCATGTTAAAAGAGGGTATTTTAGAAAAGAATACCTTTGTAAAGAATTGCTGTGAATTTCCAATATGACCCTGTGACCCTAATATTTTCCAGGTATACAAGCAAAACACTGTTCTGTAAGAAGACCTTCCTTAACAGCACTGATGAGAAAACTGCTGTGTACATTTCCGCTGTCTGCACTTCAGAAAGAGCAAAAGAAAACTGAAGATGTTTCAGAAACATGCTTCAAGAATGAGCTGCACTCTGGAAATCATGTTAGTCCTCAAGTTAAGAGGGTACCTGTTCTGTAAATCCCTACTTAGGAAGATCTTTCAATCTAGCAAAGTAGAACATGAGCTAACAATAAGATATGGAAGCTAAGAAAACACAATATAAAACTAGAACTGGAGTTCTAGTTTTAGATAATTCTAATTTAAATTTGATAAATTCTAAGATAAGAATTTCAACACTGAAGGAAAATATCCACTAAACAATATAACAGATCATTGCATGGAATAATTTATCTGAAAACTTAAAGTTTAACAGTTGGTTTTTTGTTTGGTTTGTTTGTTCATTTGTTTTTTGCTTTTGTTTTTTAAAAATGAAGCTATTGAAACACATGGCAAAATTACTTTTAGGCATCTAGCAGCGCACCATATAGAAAAATCATAACGTCAGACCAAAAAATAGCTTGGGGTGTTTTCACTGAATATCCAGCTATGATATGGGAATCAATAACAGTATGTTCCCTGTTCAGTTAAGTATATATTTATAAGCGCAGAACTGGGATTCACAAGGTAGAAAACTGAGCCAGGAAATGCTTAAGCCTGCTAATAAAACAGGACAAAAAGGGCTAGATTTGAAAGTGTCTTTTGTTGTGAAATCCTCAATCCTTAATTTTAAGGCATTTCTAGGACTTTCTTCTTTTCCAGGTTCAAAACTTCACTTCGCATGAGGAATTTGTTAAAATCTAGACACATAAGGAGCAGGAATATATATGATCAAGATATTGAAATTATGCTCTAAATATGAGTTCTACTTACAATTTTCATCTTTTTCTAGCAGAAATCTGAATTTATATTATTCTTTTTAGGCCTATTTCATAACTGAATCTCTTAAATAAAGAATATTTTACCCATGGGTTTTTGAGGCTTGTTTTGGTTCAGTGATCTACACTACTATGTTGCTTATTGGGTTTTTCACCAACAGGATACTATTTCCATGGTAAAAAAAGACACATACTAACGTTTGACTTCCTAAATGGATATTAGCCCATTGATAGTGCATACCTGATTACCCTGTACTGAGACTCGATTAAGTCCACAAAACTCGGTATTTGTGCCATGAGGCCTCAGGAGCTGAGTCAAGACAAAGCGTAGGAGCATGGACAGAGCACCACGACCTGGCTGTGGCTGCAGGGCGGAGTGCCCAGCCATGCCTTCCAGTGCTGCCAAACAAGCTGCCCAATACTTCCAGATGAGTGTTGTCACCAGCAAAGCATGGATGCCTTCTGCATCCGCCACTGTAAACTATTTGTTTGATTAAGTAAATATTATAAAGAATTGCAAAGGACTTCTGGATTCCCTGAGATGTAAAGCAATATAGGAAACCAAAAATATTATTGATGTGAATGGTGTGTGTCCCCAAATATAATAATATTGTAAAAACAACAGATGCTTTCTCCGTAAATAGTGTAAGGGCTAAAAATATAAGTTGTCAAATAAAACAGATACTTTCTCTTAGTCATATAATGCATTTCAGTCGATTACAACTAAAAATCAATGAAATTCTAACAAATGAACTATTTGTTTACTTGTTGTAAGTACATGCTTTTTCTTCCTGTGTAATATGTCACTTTTCCCCTAAGTATACTGTTATTTTGTGATAAATCCCTAGGCAGAAGATTGAAGCACCTCATAGAATGCTAAAAAAACTGTAGGTTTAGAAAACATCACCACAAGATTTCTTGACTTTTAGTCTGTGCATAAAAATGAATTATTTCCTGAAAATACTCCGTATTGTAGATACCCATTTTGAATTTTATCAATTTATATGACATACCTGTTGCAATGAAAAGGAGAAACAATTTAGTGTATGTTTCTTAAGTATCAGTTAAAGTTTATGCAGGCCTGTCAGAAAAGCCACCCACAATTTCATACATCAGGATGAGCCCATTTGATTTATGAGAAAACTTCATTGACAAATCAGCTCTTTTAAATTTTAACCTCTAGCTGTAATTACCAACATTTGGCTAGTGCCAACACTAATAAGATCTAAACCATGAAGATTTTTCTTTGACACAATTCAGAAAAGCATGGCAAATGATAAATCATTAAAACTGAAAGCAAAATCAAACACTTACCAGACATTATTGAAACGTTCTGAAGCTGCTTCTTAGCCATAAATTGTGTAAAATCTAGAATCTATTTTGAACTGTCAAAAAACTTATTTGTTTTCACCATGGTTCACACATTTATGTGAATCCCAGACATCTGAACAGATTTTCTTTGCTGAGCTTGCAAATTTTAGATGATTGAGTCTGAAGGTTACTTACCATGTTATCATTTTTTCCTTGAGCATACATGCCTTTATTAACCAAAAGCCTAGGGGCTTCACACTCTCACAAGAAAAAATGTGACATACAGAACTAAACATTATCAGTTATAGGATAAATGCATGCACAATATCCAGAGGCTGATGTTAACTTTCAAACTCAAAGAAATTCGTACTGAAGATTGAACAGTATGATGTTAATTTATGCTTTTGTTCCATAGTATTCAAATACACAAAGCGGTTCTCAAATATAGCTGCATAAACCCAGCATATTAAGCTCTTCAGGTTTGTAATCTTAATTCCCTAATTACCTGCACTGTTAATTGCCAGCAGTATAAGATGTGTAGCATCCCTTACTAGCCTGTATGTATTACTCCTATTCCAAGTAGTACAGCATCCCTGTAGGTTGCTACTCTCCTATACTGATATAAGAGAAACTGAAGAAAAACATCCTTCAGTAGTTAGGACAGTGGTTTTAGCCTCAAGAGACCTGATTTTGAGACCTGATTTGAGAGCACATGCTCTATGTATGATTTTCAATGAATTGCTACACTGCTAAAATTCTTAAATCTACTGAAATCAAATGTCTGACCATTCTGCACAGCAGCTGGGTTTGCTGGAAAAGCTTGCTGGTTCCTGCAGCAAGCATGCATAGATTGCCAACGACAGCATAACTTTTGGGTAGAGCAGGTGACACTCACAGAGCTGAGCTCAATCCTTTCCTAGTGCAGAAGACAGCCAATATGAGACTGCTGAGAACATTGATATATTCATTTGATATTGACAGTCTTAACACTTACCACTCTATTGCCAGTCTGCTTGGGATTTGAGAGTCGTGGCTATTCAGGATGTTACTACAACATTCAGGAAATTCTGGTCTTAAACTCACTCAAGAGATCACAGCCTCGTTGGCCTGCTTGTTCGTATGAACTTCCCCAAAGACGTCAGCACCATCTTCATCTTCAGCACTGGCCATGTGTTCTCTGCCTTAGCTCCTTTGGCTCACAAGCTGACCATGTCTCCAGTCCTGGCACAGGCTAAGCAGTGATGCTGCTCTGCTGTTCCAGTGCACAATGTTGGGGCAGTGATGGGAGCAACATTCTGGTGGAGGGCAAATCTAGTGCAGAGGTCTGCTGTGGGGGAAAACTACTCAACTCAAGGGGTTTGGATCAAATCAGGATTGAAGTGGTTTATCTGTTTTGTAAAGATGGGTAATTAACTGGCAATCACTGAACTACACACCCAGAATCAGTATCAGGAATACAACAGATAAACCACAATACCAGATGTGTAAAAAAAAAAAAAAGAAATCAATAAACACCTAAAAATGTCTAAACACACTTCTATAACCCCAAAATGTTCTAGTTATGTGCACACACATTCACACAGCAATGTGCACAACCCCCTCTCTTGCAAGCCGTGTGGGTTATAAGCACACCTACCAACTTTTCTGGGAGCGCTCAGTCCCCCATCTGCACACCCCTCCTGCTGGAGCTGTGGGTGCTCCAGCTCCGTGTGTACTTGTGCTGCTTCCTGGAGTCTCCTAGTTGTGCCCTGCTGAGAAAGCACCCCTTGAGTTCCCATACCCACACCTGATACATTGGTCCCCATTTGTTTCACCCTGGGCTATCAGCTGGGTGCAGGCTACTCCTGGGGTCTGGTGGGGCGGCTGCTCTCAGGCATGGGAGAAGGTGGCAATGCCCATGGGGTGACTCCTGGCAGGGTCAAACACAGCTTCACTGCTGGGCTGTCACTCTAAGGTCTGTCACCCACGATCACAAGTTTTCTTGCTTCCTTTCAAGCTGTCGTCTGTTTTCAAGAGTCTTTTGGTAACCCTCTGGTTGCTGATTAATCTGGCTGGTGGTCATCATGAGGAAACTTTGTCATTGTCATCCTCCCCATAGCATTATCAGTTTGGGGGTAAACACACTCTCAGAACAATTTTGGGTCTCCTACTCATGTGCAGTGGTTACACTTATGTTCCTCTCAGACCAGCTGCTGTAATCCAGGCCGTGTTACTGAGAGGAGGCTGCGCAGACTTCCCACAGAGGTCCAATGCAAGCATACAACTGGAAGAGTATGGATTTATAAAGAAGATATCCAGAAATCAAAACCTCTGCACACAGGGTGTGTGCCCACATGGCAGAAAAGGCCTGTGGGCTGCTGTAGGAAATCCAATTAAAGAACAGAAGCAGCAACATTTCTGACAGCTCAAAGTTATCTTTCACATATTTTTGAAAAAAGTTGCATTGGTGGCATGTATCTATACTCTACCTGTGCTTTGCATCTTGAGGTTGTATTATTTGCTATATTAAAATTAGCACTCTAAAATTGAATTGTCTTAGAGAACCTCTCTAGCTACTCTTGAAAGAGCAGCTAAACTGAGTTCTGGTCTACTACAGCTCAAGTTAGCATATTAACTGCTGGAACATCCTTTCTATTTGTCCGACTATATATCAGTTTTTCTTTCTTAGATATCAGGCAGGATAACAAATCTGATTTTACCATATCAAATGAGACATAATATTTTTTTAGAATCTGTCATCCAAATACCTGGGTTTAGATCATGACATGAAAGATCAATATTCTTTGTTTTCCTGATGATTCAATTGCTACATAATGTATGAGTTACTGAAGATGTTCTATTAAGTTTTTTTTAAGTAAGTGCCCCAAGGCCAAGAATATAGATCAGATCTTTGGAGGTTTTGGTAACTGTGTTCATGATACAAATATAGTTTAATAAAGCTCATTTTAATTGATATATTTTCTCTGTAATTATTCCCTCCAGTCATAGGACAGGCAGTTTCATCTCAGATAGTGTCACACACTGGTATTAAAATAAACTATTTTACCAACTACATAAATTAATTAGTAGCAACAAAGGCTACAGCCTAGCTGAAGTAAATGGCATTAGGTATAATTAAGAGTAAACAAAGCTTGTCCTTAAATTCTATGAGGCTATGTACAGTTGGATTACAGCAACTCTGTTGGGCAGTAACCTATTTGCCTAGTAATTGTGACTCATACAAGCAATATACCTACACTGATTAATTTTACTTACAGACCCTGTGGTAGCTTAATTAAATGATCCATTCTAAATAATGACAGCCTTTTAAAAGTAGCCCTGCAGGAACTGAACTGTTGCCTCGAAAGGCATAAGCCAAGCAGAATATAATGAAGGTGAACCATAGAAAATCCTTTTGAAAACATATTTATACAGAGAATACAAAGAAACCAATTTTACTTTTTAAAATGCCATGCTATTAAGTATTTGACTGTATTGTTTACTGATATACTGTCCTTTGCAGTCAAACAACTACTGAAACATAAAATTAAAATAAAATACGCTTGAGATTCCATGGTAAAGCACCAAAAAGTTGTAGCATTGCACTATCCTGTTAAATAGCTCAGCTTGCAACTGGTGAATTCACAAATGAACTAGGTTTAAACAAGTTACCCAAACGCATCTCTCCACCAGCCTATGTACCTCCTTTGCAAGGTCACTGCAAATTATTCATTCCTATTGGCCTACAAAAATGTGAACACTCATGCCTATGAACTGCACTACAGCTTCTTTCTCTAGCATTTGGCCCTCCAGAACTCAGGGACGCTTGGTTTGCAAGTAAGATTTGAAGACTACTTTAATTCATAAAAATCACACAGAGATACCTTGCTAACTCAGCTAAAAATGAATTAGAATAATATACAATAGATTAATCAATATTGCCAAACATTCTGCTGTGAGAGACAAAACAAGTTCTGGTAGGTTGTTTAGGTAATAGGAAACAGAATAAAGCAAAAAATTCTGATACCTCATCTGAGACCATCATTGTAAAAAAATCAAGAGAACGATCAAGTTTTGTAAATTCTTCTTTAGTGCCAAAGAAATATAATAAATCTATATATACTTAAAAAAAAAAAAAAGGCAGCTCTTTAGACAGTGACGAATTCATGTGAATGAATTAGTGGTCAGTAATGGAAGTATGCCATCTCCAGAACACACATGAGAGATAACAAACGGGTTCCTTTTTGTTATTTCTGTAGTCTATGAGGGTGATAACAAGGATAACAGAAAGTCCAGAGGAGCCCTTCACACTACATAAAATACTTCAATAGGTTGTTGGGAATTAGGTTCTGTTACTGTTGCATCCCTTGATCATTATGAAAAGTATTTTCCAGGTGACTTGTCTAGTATGAGAAGATGAGACCAGGGCTGCTGAGGGTTATTGAAGTCTCATGTGGCCTTCACCTGAACATGCAAGTACCTGCTTTGGGTTTATTTCTCCGGAAATGTGGAGTGACTGTGACCAGACGTAGAGGCAAGGGCATGTACTTCATGCCATCCATACTTCATCCATCCGTAGCTTGATTCTTATGATTTATGTGAGTGAAGTAAATTTCACTTTTGTTCAATAAAATTCGTATTCAACTTGAAAAATCTCATCTCTCTCAGTTTCTCAGTGACAGCTGTCAGAATCCATCAACATTCAGCACAAGAATATAAAGCTAATAGGCTTCTTGTAATATCAAAACTAAATGGACTGCTGAAACTCAAAATGAAATACTATTACTGAAAAGATTCTTTTATCTGGTGCTTTGTGCAGTGGGGGAAAATGATTTTAATCTTGTCTCCTTTAAATGTTGGATTGTAAATGAATGCTGACAAGATTAAATAAATGTACTTTTGACTTGAGTCCCTGCCAGCATTTTTTTTAAAAACAGCTGAACATACACTACTTGATATTCTGCAAGTGCGGGTTCATAACCCAGAGCTCTTGGTAGAGCATAGGAGAGGGACAAGAGCAGCCTATTTTTTTAAGTGCCTCAAAATGACGTGATTCTTCTTTTAGCCCCTGTAACACTAATGAATTTGAGCTTCTGTTCTGTACCAGCTCAGTCCATGTGAAGGAGACTCCCTACAGCATGGAATCTAGTGATAAAGATGGTGAGAAGAGTGATATGACTTCCATATTAAGTTAAACTAAGTAGGCCAAGAATCATCATCGTGGAAAGGAGATGGTTGAGGGATGATACACAGCAGGTCTGTAAAATCACAAATGATAGGAAGAGGTTAATATGGCCTGGTATTTACTCTCCTGTGAAAACAAACCCTCAGTAGCTCTAAGAGATCTTTGCATTTAATACAGTTTTCATAAGACATAACTTCTTTCCTGGGAAATGTTATTGAATTGTCACAGTTACTGGAAGTGAGAGTTGTTCTATCCCACTTACATCTCTGGAAACAAAAAAGGAGGTTGCTGCTTTTGCAGGTACAAGCAGAAAGACCCATCATATGGCTAAGGTTAAACATCACTGACCATCTGCTATTTCAGACACAGGAAATAGGAACCATTAAATGTATTTCAGGAAGGAAAAGCCTATTTGTGAGACAACGTGCAAGAACTCATATCTCCCATGCAAGCTTACAGACTCACAAATGTAGGATATGTAGACTAAAAGCCCTAATCTAAAATGAGCTTACAGAGATAACACTGAGCATCACCTGCCCTAATTTGTAAGCATCTGGCTAAACATGGAAAGCATAGGCTAATTAATGTATCCTAATTCTATTTATCATTTGAAAATTGCTGAATATAGGAGCTGATACTGGAGATAGTAGTATGGCAAATGAAGATGAAACATTTAAAATTTCAAAATTTATTCCTCCAATAGCTGAAATATTATCAATGCCTCTGTGAGCACACCTAATATCATTCCATGTGAGCTAAAATGGATTAATTCAAATAATTTTTAGCCAGACCTTCCTATATTACCAGATATTTAGCTTCAACAAATGGGGAAAATACTGAGTATAGGAAGTAGCAGAACTTTACATACCTAACTAACTGTGTAGGGGAAAATTGATTTGTACTCTAAACGCTTAAATGGTTTTGGGTTTTTTTTCTCCACCAGACTACAACAGTTGCGGCTATTCTAATTTTCTATGTGAAGTCTCTATTTGACAATTACCTGATTTCTTGTTTTCCTTCTCTTTCAGATTACTAGCTACTCAGTGAACTGTCATAAAGATACTTGTTTAAACCTAGCTCTCCTCCCCCTGCCTTCTCTCTTTTAATTTTATTAATACATCGCTAATTTGGACTTTCAAATTTCCTACTGTTATTTCAGAGATGATATGAGAGTGATTAACTCCTACTCTGAACCCGTATGAGTGGTAAAAACCATGATATCATCTAATTTCTACCTGAGACAAACCACAATGCCATCTTATTTCCATCTGTGACAGTCTTCAGAGAAAGAGATGTGGTATATATCCAGAGAGTGAAAAGCAAATTAATTAAAGAAATAGATACTTAAAGTGGCATTTGCTGTTATGGCAACTGACATTTGAGGGTGATGTAAAAAACAAATAACATAAAACAAAGCCTACTTATTACATTAAGCAGAGACTTTTGAAAATATATAGATATTGAATTTTCTCCATCCAATCACATTAATATGTTAAAATGAGAAAGCGTTAAGAATCAGGGAACAGGTACTAGAAAACCTTCTATAACATTACTCATGTCATGAGTTTCCACAAAGGCCATGTTCTGTCCTCTGGGAAAAAAGGGTGAATATCAGAATGAATATTTCTGTAAGGACATAAGAAATGATGGACACTATCCAACTACTGGAAATGGGGTTGTTTAGCCTGGAGAAAAGGAGGCTGAGGGGAGACCTTATCGCTCTCTACAACTACCTGAGGTTGTAGCGAGATGGGGGTCGGTCTCTTCTCCCAAGTAACAAGTGATAGGACAAGAGGAAATGGCCTCAAGTTGCACCAAGGGAGGTTTAGATTGGACATTAGGAAAAATTTCTTCACCGAAAGGGTTGTCAAGCACTGGGACAGGCTGCCCAGGGAAGTGGTGGAGTCACCATCACTGGAGGCGTTCAAAAAACGTGTAGATGTGGCACTTCGGGATATGGTTTAGTGGGCATGGTGGTGTTGGGCCGACGGTTGGACTTGATGATCTTAGAGGTCTTTTCCAACCTTAATGATTCTACGATTCTATACTACTGCAACTATTTTCTTGTTTTCCCTAGCTTCAAAAGCAATGAGCACCATTTAAACCTCAGCGACAACACTCTGTTGACTTTCGTGATGCAATTTCTTTGGTCTCATGTTAGACAAAATTTATATTATGTAGTCTCAGCCTGAATTCAGTGTTAGCTGAGTACGCTAGTCTGAGAGAATTTCATCTGAGACATCAGCATCTTCACACATCTAAAACTAAATAAGGTATTTCTGTTAGTCAGAGAACTCCTTTTACAGAGGCAGCTTGCTGAGAAACATGTCCCTTGTTATATATTAATGCCACTCAAACACACACACACACACAGAGTCAACAGGCTTCTCCCTTTTACCAGTTTTCTATCAGTTTCCTTATTTGGAATAACTGCTACTAATTCAATAAATTGAAGATAAGAACAAAATCAAGCATAATAGGAATAATGAGTAATTCCTTATTTATGTTTAAGGTCTGGTATCGTTTCCTGAGTGCTCTACAAAGCTAAGCACAAAGTTTGAAAGATCTCCTCTGTAACTGAGGCTGTTTCAGTGAAATAAGTCTGCTGTGAGTAAACTTGACGATGGTCACACTCCTTATGCACCCCTCCCAGAGACAAACACAGGTACTGACTGGCAAAGGAACCAGAGTTATAAACACTAAAGCAAAGCCAGAAGGAAACACTTCTGACAGGTCCAAAAAAAACCTGTTGTGCCATCTTAGATTTTATCTGAAAATCATATCATCTTTCCTTTTTCATGTGTACAGAAAACAAATAATGTCCAATTATAAATAATTTAGAAAGTATTATCTAATTGGAGCAACAACTACTACTAACACAACAACGTTGATGCAGCATCGCTTTCAAGTGGCACTCACCAACACTAATGACCAGAGTATGAGTGTGGGGACTGTATCCTCTCTAACTCTCATTAACCAAGGTCAGTGCTGAAAAAGCAGTATCCAGCTCACACCAAAGGTGAGAGAAGCTTTAGTCTGAAAACTGTGTGCATGTTTTACTGCTCCTGTTGCAACAAAGCCGTGCAAATCATAGAGGCATGCCTCTTCATTGTGCAGTGGCCAAGCCGTTCAGTGATTTTGAAGTCCAGCAACCACACAAAATCTGCCAACAATAAATCCATAACTACAAACCCTACGTCACGTTTCCTGGATGCCAGGCGGAAGGGGATAAGGGAAATGGCTGTTTACCAGCTTTGCTGCAGGAGTAACATCTCATTTATGTCCCAAAGTTAGCCACTTCAACTGGCAACAATAATTAGGGTATGGATGGGAATGAAATACCGAGTCTGTGTCAGTTGAAAGATCCAGACAACAAATTATCAGCCCTTAAAAACCCTCGCGCAGGCCCAGTCACCCATCCTTAGTTCCACATTTCTGATCCAAGACAGGACAGAGCTAATGAAACAGGCTTCAGAGTCAGAGGCAGCGTAAGACATCTGCCGTTTCTCACCTTCCAAAGTGGGGAGGAGGGAGAAAAAGCAGATAGAAACACAATTACTGAAGGCGGTATGCAGGCAAAAGATGAACACAGCAAAATGGAGTGGTGCCTCATCTTGTTGAGACTATTGAGGTGGATTGTTGAGACGATCCAGGGTCTTTGCTGCTCCCTCCTCGCACCCTAGTGATCATCTGCTTCTGCTTGCATTAAAAAAAATAAACATTAGGTTAAGGATGTAGAAGAAATAATAAATCACAAGTTTCATACAGGTTTGCAACCTTTCCCTTGACACAATTTAAAAATCTGAAGGTAGTCTTGTTTACCTATCCTCAAATACAAGCATACAAAATGAATAATTACTATGAAGTCTGCAGACAGTCCTCTGAAGAGCAGAGTTTTACCCTTGCATTCTATGTTTCAATTTTTAGCATTTCTGTCAAAATAAAACAGTTTTCTTTTTCATTCCATTTGTTTCTTTGCTATTGGAAAGATTTACATTTACCTTTCCCATGGTGAAGGTCACAAAATGATGGATTAAGCATTAAAAATAAGGAGAAAGCAGAGCTGAAAGACAGAAAACATACTGAAATAATGGATCTTTTTGTGATGATTGGAGATGAACATTTTGTATTCATGATGAGTATTTCTTAAAACATAAATTCAAAGTCACATCATTACACACAAAAATAATAGTTAAAAGAAATTTGTGGTACTTTGGTTAATGCACTAGATATTTATAATTCCAGGCAAAATCAATTTTTAAATATAAGTTTAATGTGCTTGCTAGTCTTAGTCTCATATCTCATTAATGCAGTGTTTTTAAACTGGAACAGACTTAGACTGTGAACAATGGGGAGAAAAAAAATGACACTGGACACAAAGATGCAGGCCAGTGCAAAACACCAGACACCAGTCTGGGAATGTCACACGCAGGTACGTAGGTGTAACGGCTCAAACTCATGACCTGAAGTACCTGATCAAGCAGAGGTGCAGAGGTATATATTTGGCCTTGCCCAGCTACTGGAGAAAGTCTACCAGTCTACCAAATGTCCCAATTCTGTCTTGCAGTGCCACTTTCCGTACAGTGTTGGAACTGCTTCTGGAGGCAGAGTGCTCCACAGGAGCTTTGCTTTCCATATTTCTTTTCAAAGACTTATACCTCTCCCTTTGAATGTAATAGTGGTTATCTGAAAACAAGAAAAAAAAAAATCAAAGATATATATTTCATGGTATTTCCAAGCTAACTTGTAAACAAGGAACACTCAATTAGGCCATTATTCTCTCAATCATATTCGACTTGTGCAAGATCAGCTTATTCAATCAGTAAGAAAAGAATCATGTTTAGAAAGAAGGCAGTAGGAAAGTAGCTTACATTTTGGGTCATTATTAAAAGGCTAGGAAGGGTCTGATTTTTCAGAAGATTGGCAATCAGTACCTTCCTTTAAAGCATCAGATTTTCAGTATCTGGAGTTAGGCACACCTATACATTATAAAATTTCAAATCTCACTTGTTCCCTTCCATACACACTCTATTTTAACTGCACTTTTCATGCTCTACTGGGTTGAACCAACTATTCTTTGTAATGCAAGCAAGGATGAGGACGCAGGTAAGATGTCGTCTGGGACTTGAACATGACGGACACACCTGAATGTCACAAATCTCTCATCCACGGCAGATGTCATCAGCAGAGAACAGCAGCCCCTCAGCAAGAACACGGTGCCCGGAGGGGGTCATGGTGATCACCCGCTGCTGGAACAGTTGTTGGCACAGTCACCTCAAACAGCTGCCTCACCAAAACACTGATGGACAGTGCGACACAAGGCAGGTCATAGGGAAGGGAGAAGGAAAGGGGGACATAGTAACAACAGTAACCGAATCATTTTTCACCATATTCCTAAAATATCTCAGAAATGGAGGCGTAGGGCAGCACAGGGGGCAACAGGAGACAGCAGCTGGTATTTGCCCTTTCGGTAGCCTGCAGTGCTGATACGGCACGGCCAGCGATGCCGCTCTGTGCATACAGTGAGGCAAATAAGAGGTGGCGGCGGCAAGGGTGGCGAAGGAGATTGCTTGTAGCTCCACGGACAGGGGCTGAAGGGCTTTCTGTTTGGAGCCAATTTCTTAAAGCAAGTTGGCTAATGCGTAGGGAGACACGATTCTGAATTCCCTTTCAGACAAAGAATGTGTGAAAGGATATTCAACTGTTAACAGTCACTCCACCATAGATCTTTTGTCGCATCACTATAGTGTCTCAGTTTAACAAAAATATACTGCACGCATATGTAACTAAGCATGCTTCAGTGCGTCTTAAAAAAAAACCCCACATATATATCACTTCAATGATACATCCTCGCAATAAACAAATAACCCATAAAAAGTATCCTGTTTTCCTGTTTATTCGTCCAGGGGTTTTGTTCTTTCTTCCTGACAATACCCTTGCACAGCTGGAGCCCATTAAATTTAACAGCAGCACAACTGCTTGCAGAGGCCTTAGAACTCCTCCTGCAATAAAAGAACTTTTTTAAAAAAAAATAATAAAACGACATAAAAGCAATTGGCTTCCACATAATGAGATTATAATGTGAAATGATGACAAGATGAATAAAACCACTTATTTTTACTCCTCTGGAATTAGTCAAACATAGTTCATTCATGAATATTTGAAAGTGATGTGATCCATCCACACCCTTGTACATAAAAAGCTTCATTTCACTTCCCTCTAGCATCTAATGTTTGAGTTCCAGGACACCCTATGAATGCTTTTGTTCCATTAATTTGAATTAAAATGGGGTGGGCAGCTTTTTAGCACCTAGCAGGGCTAACTAAACATTAAATGCATCAGGCTGTCATATACTCAAATTCAGCTTTCACCATTTAAGACTGAATAAGGAGTCCCAAGAGAAGAGAGAGATTGTTTTAGCTGATGTTCAAATCAGCTATTAGTTACTTTGCCTAATTACTTTTAAAATCTGTTTTCAGCAATCTGCTAATAGTAGGATTACAGAAAAACGAGCACTTTTTGAATTTCTTTTTATAAGGAAGACCTCAGGCAAGGAAAATTTGATAAACAGTGGATCTTCTGGGGAGTTACTATTAGTATGTAAATTCTTCAGAGTTTACTCTGGTGGGATCCTGAGTTGGCAGAAGCTTTGAGGTAGAACATCTTTTGGAAGGAGACCTGCCAAAAGGCTTCAAAATTCTAAAACTGGTTGTTGTTGTTTTCAAATTACAGAAAGAAATACGAAACCAGATCAACACAGGCTCTTTCAACACAGAAAACTCAAAATCTGATAGACAGGGGACTACTAAAGAGAACTAAAAACAAATCTATCCACTACCAATCATCTCCTTGTAAAGTAGGACTTGTTTTCTGCTTTACTAAATACTTTCCAGAGGCATTTTGAACAGAGCAAACCCTACACAACTTTCTCTATGTCTCTAGAAATCTCATCCCTTCTACCCATCTTCTGTCAGGTTTGGCACTGGGACCGCTTGACTTGGTCATTCAACAGCATGCAACCATGCTGCAGGATCTCTACTTGACATCTCTCTCTCCCAGTTTTTTTTTCACTGACTCCAGTGAACTCTACAATATTTTCCAGCCAGAACATCTTCAGCTGCTCTCTGGAAAGCAGCAGCCTGACTCTCTTGCAGTCATTCCCCATACACCCAATCACAGAAACATGCAACACACACCACCTGCACAATAGGTTGTGAAAAGAAAAATCCAACAGTTCTGTTGTTCATCCCACATAGTTCCTTTTCTCTTTCACTGTGTGCTTACCATAGGCATCTAGCAAGTGATCTGAGTTAAGGAGGTTCAAACGTGAGAAGGTTTAATACAGCTGGTCCAGCTCTTTGAACATCACTTATTACGATGAATGTTTAAAGGAGGATGGTTGCAATTTTGAAAATACGAAAAAGCAACTGAATCATAATACACAATCATTCTGCAAAATACATCTTACGTTACTAAGATAGAGCTGAAGAAATTAAATTCTGACCAGGCATGCAGACAAACTGTGGGTAAACAGTTTATTTAATTTTCCACTGTTTACTTCCTGTTGGAGTCAACAGGTTTATAGCATTTCTAGTGTTATTTACCAAAGCCACACGTGATATGTCAGAACACCCTCAACATAGACTTTCCTGAATAGTCTTGTTTCTCTGGGTCGACTTATGTCAAGAGGAGAAAAGGCCCATGAAGATCAGGAGACAGCTGTAGAGCTGAACCAGGAATTCTTCTGTTACAATAGTGACTGAGGCTAGGGTTAAATACATCTGATTATAGTATTGTATTTCTGTTAGATACACAATTTTCATTTACATTAACATGTTGATAATATTTAAAGTATAGAGTACTTCTGAAAAAATGTCAGAAAGCATAAAGTCTCGGTTTAATGGTCTTATGCTATTAGCTACAGTAACCACCAAATGAAAATGGGTTGGAGTCTTTTGTTCATTAATCATACTAAATTTACTTTTATTATTTTCCCATTTGCATTTAATATGGACCTAGAATCTCGACTGGGATTTTCAATCTGCATTTTCATTAAAGTATCAGTAACAATTCTGCAAAAGCAATCCTGATGCAGATAGAAGCAAAAAAATTATATGCGTGTCAAGTGTGGTTTCCGGATACATGACAGATTTTATAGGTTGTGGAAAAACCATCAGCAAAACATTATTTTAGATTCTCTAATTTTCAATAGGCCTATGATTTTCCTGTTTCTGGCATTTCAACTATTAAATCCGCCATTATTATAATAATTTTGCCTTTGTATTATCTTCCACATTGCTGAACAAGATGCCATTGGCATCTTTGTGGCCATTGACTTTGATTTCATGTATTAGGAAAAACAAGGGTTTTCCCAGTTTATCTTAATTGAAAAGGAAAAACTGTAAAATTTTTAACAATAGAAAATAAAAAGAAGAAAATTAATAAAAGTGAAGAGAAATGAAAATAAAAGAACAAAATAACATTTTCAAATGACAGGCAGCGTTAAAGAGAGAAATTGAAACAGCATTCTAAATAGTAGGAGAGGAAAAAAGAAATTTTCAGAAGTTAACATCCCAAATTCTTCTCCTTCCATTATTTATCATTAATACACTATTCCTTCTGATTTCACTACCCTACAAAGCAGGAGCTCTGTGATCTGGAAAGAAGTAATTTTCAAGGAAAATATCACAAAATCCTCCATACTTAGTAAAAAAAAAAAGTACTAATAATGATGTAAGTTAGAGACAGAATCCCTGCTATTCATCACTACTTCTCCAGTTGATTAAACAACTCATTGATTGGGCTTTCCTGCTGCATGTTGCTTCATTTAAAATCCTGAAAACTAATCCATTCTTGTGTCTAGTTCAACGCTGAAATCTCTTATCCTTCCAGATACTGCGTATAGAAGTTCTGCTTGGATATTTTAAGGCCCTCCTGAACAATTTTCAAGTTGTCAGCCAGATATTAAATTTTGTGGGAAACCATATTGTATCTAAAGATACAAAAACCAGTATTTTAAAGATACAAAATATCTTTATGTAGGTAAAAAATATGTAAAGATACAAAAATCAGATTTCTAGATCTACAAGACCGTCTCTGAAAGACTAATTCGCAAAATAAAATTCAGTCTGTAAAATTTTAGTTAGAACTATGAAATTAAAGGATCATTTGAAAAAACATACCTGTATGGTCCAAAACACTGACCTACCCTTGTTACAAGTAATAGCAAAGACTGGTATTAAAGAAAAAGAAAAAAAAAAAAAAAAACCAAACAAACAACTACACTTTCAAAAATGGTTGCTAAGTGACAAAGATATACTAGTATCCTGTCTCATTTATAAAGGAAAAAGGTGAAACAGCCTCCAAAAGAAAAAAGAAAGAATGCCTAATTGACACCAATCATCTGATTACCATATTAAGAGAAGATGATAAACCACAACCTTATGTGGTTTACCTGAAGCAGAAGACAATAAATGCTGTATCTGGCTAAGGAACCTAGCCCATCTGTTAGACCGAAGAATTTCCTTCTGACAGCAAGTTTAGCCAGCAAGCAAATTGCAGGTTATATACCTTGATTACGACAGTATTTACTATCTGAAGGATTAGACTAAGTAGTAGAATTAATTTACTTTTCATAAATTCAGTGCTTAGTACATAAATTTCTTGTATGTGAGTTGATAAGGTATTTTTGCTTATAAAAACCATATGCCAAGGTGTTATGCTTTAACTAGACGCAGCTCTTGCGAAATTCAAGTGGAGCTGCCGTCCTGGAGCCAGATCGTAGGTACACCGATGGATAGAGGCTGCTAGAAAAACCTGAATTCTCCGCTGGTGACACTGGAATCGGTGCCCTGGCACCCGGCTGAACCCCCAGCTTTACCGCAGAAGGAAGAAGAGTGGTTTCCCTGAACAGTGATATTTCCCACCTGTGAACTCATGAAACTGAAGCTCAATCCTCCAACTTTTTGAGATACATACAAAATCTGCAAATTCCAGCCTTTTGAAGATTTTCATATGTGGCTTTCAGTGGTAGGCCATCCTGATTTCTAAACTGTAGTGATTAAAGGTGACATACTTCAGAAATGTGACAAATTGCTATGCGAGGATCCATTTCAGTCATCCCAGGAAAAGAAGAGATATATACTCCGGTATAGCCAATTGTCAGTTAGTCTAAAGCCAAACCTAGGTGAACAAATCACAGTTTAAGATTCATCCCAAACATTCTAGCGACACTTAAATCATAAGGAAAATACAATAAATAACAGGAGCTTTAAATACATTATTAGTAAAGGTGCTGAGATAAGGCTTCAGGAAAAGTGAATTTTGGTCAGTGAAACATCGGTACATTTTGCATATAATAATTAAAATAAAATAGGCAAGAAGTACAGTCAGCACTCTTTCTCATTATAGGAATACTTTAGATATGAGAAGTTTCACAAACTGGCTTACTCCTTCCTCTGTTCTTAACTCTCTTTTTAATAGTCTACTGATGCATATTAGAATTTAATTATACCAATTAGTACTGTCACATCAGACATATGATTTAGCTTCAATTAGGAGGTAGTGAATGGATATTAGTACAATTTAGCTTTGTAATTAAAGTTCTAAGAGCAGTGCAAATTCAACATTATGATTACAAAACATTAAGACAACATTGATGGCATTGAATTTGAATATTTTAAAAATGACCCCATAAATTAGTCTTAAAAAATATATATATCTCTGAAATGAGTATTGAGCTCTCTGCATCTCAATGCATAAGATGATGTTGCTATCTCCATTGGCAAAGCCATTTTTAACATTTAAAACATTCTTTGTTAAATCATGGGTTTTTTTGTGATTAAATCATGTTCATTGTAAGATATTCTGTCAAGTACCACTTTTATTAAGAGGCTTTTTAGAGGCCTTTTGCAATTTCTGTCATCTCCTTCTTAGGAATCAAGTGTACTGACTCTACTAAATCAAGAAAAGCTTACCCTGAGAGAGCTCTGTTTTGGCAGTGACAGCAGAGAGATCCAACTCTTCTGTCTCTCCAGCTTCTTCCCATCAACACTTCATAGAATCCACCTCTTCTGTGATGCAGGAGAACTACAATTTTTCTTCTCTTGGCCCCATCAAGAGCAGGGACAGCAAGAGACCAGTCTTTAAGAACTACTGTCCAATGACTTCTACTGACAAAATTAATACTAAATTTTAAAAATCCTGTGAATTGATTGCTTTTGCTTATAACCAAGGAACAACTTAATTTCAGTTTTACTGATTGCTGACCATGTTTCTCTTGAGTCATTATAGCGCATGATGTTACTTGATGTGAAGTACAAACACACTGACCATTCCAAAATAACATTTTGCCAAGTGATACTAACTCAGAGATGATTTGACAAAAGCACTTAGAGAAACCATAAATGTTATAGTAGTAATTAAAAAAAATAATTAAAAAGATGAATTACCATCTTTGTTACTCTGTCTGTTTGGTGTTGTCTTAAAAACTAAAATCAAGTGGTAAACTGAAAAGGATCTGCTAAACATTCACTCTACCACAAGTATAGCCACAGGTGATACTGGACTGGGGTTGACGGTTCTGTGCTCTCAGCTTCCACTGTCACCCAGAGGATGACGAGAGACAGCAGGACGAGGGAAGGCATCACAGCAGGGAGAAACTAAGCATGGAAAAGTGTCATGCTGAATGTGACATTCAGAGAGGCTAAGTTTAGACTACTTGGTGGGGTGATGCTTGATATCTCAGTCACCCGTATCAGAGCCTGTGTTAGGAAGTGCTGCAGCTCCTCTCTAGCCCACATGCCCACAGCTTCCCTGTGTGTAAAACAAAGGAGGAAAAAAGGGGAGTGATGCTTGTCACCAGCTCTCAGTATGATACGGAGTTGGGACATGCTGGGCACTGGGGAATGTACCACAGAATGGTATATAGCTATAGCCAAACAGTAGTCTGACTGTGATGCGTCTCATATAATCTAGAGACCATATGAGGAATCTTTTAAGTTTCATCTTCCTACCTGACAGGCTCTTTTATCTGACCTGTTTCATGAGCTCTCCTTATCCCCATCAATCACAAATCAGGTTCCGGAGAAAACTGCAATCAAAGAGTTTGCAAAAAGACCCTCCTGCAGTATCAGATGCAATATGGAAAAGTTCATGACCTATATTCCTGTAAGAATAGAACAGAAGAGCTAGGTTGATGTGCTACAAAACCCTTTCAGCGAAAGCATGGAACTGCAAGTTTCATAATGGCAAACTATTCTTGTGCTTCCCAGCTAAGATGTGCTTCCTAATTATGATATAATTTAAGTTTTTTGACTCAGATCTTGCATGATAAGCATATTAAATTGCCATGATGGGCTACAATTTATCATGATCATTAAAAATGAGATATTCAAACTGTGGTTAGTCATTAATCATGGTCAGTAGTATAACAAATAAATGGAGTGTAGTGCATCTTGGGAATCTATGAAAAATAATTAATTTGAATTGCCTGAAAAATAGAACAGATGAATACTTATATACAAAAGCAAAACATAAACAGATAAACACCACAAACCCTATCAAATATAATTTTGAAGTCTTTTCATTGCTGTCAGTGTTCTCTTGCCTCTGCCCACAACATTTACAGATACATTATTAAAAACTCTCCCAATAGAAGAATACCAAGTAAGGTAGTTAGCATTTTGCACATAGGCATTTTTACTTGAATTCGTTGTGCAAATTTTACTGATAGCTCGTTTTCTCTTCTGTAAAATTGGAATAAAAGTATGTGGCGTGTTCTGCAGTTTAATTAATACTTATCAAAGTACTTTAAGATCTTCTGCTGAAAGACTGCGATAGGTTGGGCATGAAGACACTGAGCTTCTAGGCTGGCAGAATAGCTAAATGCAGATGTTACAACTTCCTTAACATTTAGCTACACTACAAAACGAGTGAAAAAAGTTCCCATAACACTGGGGAAATCCTCTGGATTGAGAATACTGGGAAGGTTTCCCTGAAAAATTCCCAACCTCCTCCTCCTCCGCTAATGAGATGAGGAGAGAATTTAGATATCCAAAGACTTACCTGGGGAAAGTGGTAATGGAGACAGGATTGAGTCCATTTTGGCTAAAACCCCTCATCTTTCAAATGAGACCAAAAATCCAGTAAAAATGCCTTTACATCTTCCAAAGCATCCAGGCTGTGTCTGCAACAAAAAGATAATCCACCACAGTCGGTGGCTAAAACAGTGTCGTGGTTTAAGCCCAGCCGGCAACTAAGCCCCACACAGCCGCTCGCTCACTCTCCCCCAGGTGGGACAGGGGAGAGAATCGGAAGGGTAAAAGTGAGAAAACTCGTGGGTTGAGATAAAAACAGTTTAATAGGGAAAGCAAAAGCCGCGCACGCAAGCAAAGCAAAGCAAGGAATTCATTCACTACTTCCCATGGGCAGGCAGGTGTTCAGCCATCTCCAGGAAAGCAGGGCTCCATCACGCGTAACGGTTACTTGGGAAGACAAGCGCCATCACCCCGAACGTCCCCCACTTCCTTCTTCTTCCCCCAGCCTTATATGCTGAGCATGACATCACATGGTATGGAATACCCCATTGGCCAGCTGGCCTAGCTGTTCTGGCTATGCTCCCTCCCAGCTTCTTGTGCACCTCACAGAGCATGTGAGCTGAAAAGTCCTTGAGAAAGTAGACTACCTAGCAACAACTAAAAACATTAGTGTGTTATCAACATTCTTCTTACACTAAATCCAAAACATAGCACTATACCAACTACTAGAAAGAAAATTAATTCCACCCCAGCCAAAACCAGGACAAACAGTCAGTCCACAGTCTGAGGCTAAAATCTCAAGGATCCCCACACTTTCCATGTCCATTAAACAGACGTTATTCCACAGAGGCCTGGAGGGCATCCAAGGTCTGACTGACAACCTATTGGTTATTACAGTGGGCTGACTATCACAGGAAGAAACTTCCAGAACGCAGAGTTTGGTTTTAAAGTCTTGATTGATTGTCTGTTTGTTTTAAAGCTCAGTATTATTGGGAAGTGGAAGCTGACACAAAGGGGTTCTCATTTCTCATTGAAAATGAGGAAAGTAGTAGATATTCTGAAGTTCAGATCTTCCTTCTTGAATTTAGGTAATTATTGTCCCATTTGCAGAAAGGCATGCTACTCCAATTTTAAACTTTATATTAATCACTGCTGCCTTTTACCCATATTTTCAAAGGTAGAGCCCATTCTTAGATTATTTTGACCATTGAATTACAATATTTCTAAAATTAAATGCTCGGGTAACCTGAAAAAATCTGAGCAGAAATGGTTACTAAAGGAATGGGACCCTCTTACAATTTCTCCCTCCATGGTCATATAACTTAAGCTCATGCTGAACAAATTCCTATTTGTTTTTTTTCTTAAGATAGCCTGTGGGAAACAGGAAGGAGAGAAGGGGCAGAGAAACGTGTTGCCGTATGCTGAGAAGAAACAGGTATAACAGAATTTGCCACCTAAACTGCAATCTTATGCATATGAGAAAAATTAATTTAATTGTCCACCTAATGTTAATTCACCGCACAGTTCAGGATTTTGATGTGTTTGCACAAGGCCAAATCAGAATTATCAAAAACATACAGCTCTTATTTGTCTACAGCACAGAGCCACAGTGTACTAAGGCTCAACTTTTCATAACTGATCATTTTGAAATATGCAAAAACTATCAGGCTGCAGGTGTGCAGGGCTGGGAAACTTGAACTGTATATAGAATTCTCCACTGTTTCAGTTTTTTAAAAAAATACTCTCAGAAACATGAAAAATGCTCACCCTTTGAAAACTATAATTACCTTTCAAACGGTTACTGAAACCTTGTTCAAAAGGCAACGTTAAACGGTGACAGCTATTGTTTTGAACAAAAAAAGTTGTTTTTTAGATCAAGGTTTTGTGGTATATTTTTTGATACACAAAGATTCTTATTGCTAACTTAAAGTGAGCATAGTTGGTATTCTAAAAATACAAGGTATTTGGGGTACTTTAAAAAAAAAAAAAACCAACAAAACAACATTTTGTTAATGGTTGCGGAGTGCACTCTTTTGACCAATTTAAGTGAATGCAGCTACCCAGGGAAGTTGAAGGCTTGGTTTAAAAAAATAACATTATGCCGGAAAGTACAAGTTCATACAAAGGGAGTCTGTTCCATTGTCCGTCCCTTTAAGAAGAGAAATTGCTCCAGACTTCTGTTCAGGAGACATAGCGCTGAAGCATATTTTTGTAGCTATTATATAAGCACGAATAAAAGACTGTTTTCTAAATGGTGATGAGATGCCTTTTTAAAGCACATGAAGATGTTTGTCTTTTTGAATTGTACCCAATGCAAAATGATGTCAGGTAGAAGTAAACAGAAGTAAGCATCAGCCGCATTTCAGATGTGAATATGTGGTGCTCTGCAGCAACAGCTGTGCCCTGATGAAAAAGTTGATGAAAAAATGGCCAACATTTGCAAAGAGAAAAAAAAAAAAAAGTTATCACCCCACAAGAATTGTTGGGGACCAGATGTTAAAATCCAGTACGGTCTGTTCATTTCAGAAGTGTGTGTTGTAAAAAATGTTAATTAGGTGTTTTTATGCAGTTTAGGTTGTTCTACCTGACTGTTTTATAGACTGATGTTATTGTTATTAAATCGTTGCACTGTAACTAAAGTCAGCCTGTTACAGATCAACACAGAAGTAATAGCTATCAATACAGGGTGAAATTATTAAAGAAAGTAGGAGGCTACTATGACTTTCACTTATATATATCATGTCGCAAATACAGGCGTAACACAGAAGAAAATAAAGAGAAAAATTGTAATCAGGTATCAGTATGAAATTATCCTCCCACATATTGGCAGGAATGATTCTTCAAAAAGCGTAGCAGGAGCTAATGAAGAAAAACATCCTGGAAGAACCAAGCAGCACCCTAACCTGCACACCTAACACCTTGATCAAAGGAAAATATGCAAAGTTCAATTTCGTACCACACAGCTGTACCAACACAAAACTAAAGTAATCCAGATGAAATAGCGACTTAAACTTGCGTAACTGCAAACACAACTCGGGGCAAGATTCAGGCCTGCCAAGTTCCCGCTGGACTGGAGAGCAAGACGAGCCACTCGGCACATGGGGAAGGCTCTTCTGTTATCATTTCTCTTAAGAAGAAAAATGCTTTGGGGTGCAACCAGCTGGGCTGGTGGCAGGTAATGGGATTCTTTTGGAAAACAAGGAAGCGCCAAATCACAATCCAGGCGAGAGATTTTAAGTATACAAGATCCATGTTCAGAGAAGGTGGGGCTGGAAGCCTTTGCTCCAGACGACGGAGGGGATGGAGCACCCCAGCCCCGGCAGCCTGCCCTGCTGGGACACCGCCCTTCGAAAGTCACGGAGCCTGGACAGCCAACTCTGGGGCGTCCCCTCCTCTGGGACAGCGATGCTGTGATTAATAACATAAGCTTTTCAACACTTCAACGCCATTTCAGTCTAGCTCTATCCCTAGACTATGCACAGAAGTGCTGATACTAAAACAGGAGGAACACTTTGACTGCTAGCAGTAAACGGAAATCTGAACTAACTGCATTAAAATGGAAAGCAAAACACAGTGAGCCTGACTGCACCATCAGAGAGAGAAAATAGTGGACGAACATATTTTTAGATGTTTTTCATTCCATTAGGTCAATGAACTTCACAAATAAAGGGGTCCAACAATATTTTTGCTTTAGGATTGATGTGAGAATTTTACAAACCGAGGCATGTGGAGAGAGAAGGTCAAAAGCTACTGTCTTTTGCAGCAGGGTAAATCCTAGCATTGCTCTGGATTTATGGACAATGTCATAAAGCAGAGAGCAGAGCCCTGCCCAGCTCTGAGTGACTTACCCTCTGCCACGCAGCAAGCAGTGGGGCTGCAGGGATTAAAGTCGGTTCCAGGGAGTTAATGTAAGCTCTGGATCAAACGATATGCAAGCAGACAGTAGAGCGCTAACGGTACGGCAGTGTCCTGACAGAAATCCCTTGGCGGAAATTTCAGGAAGCATGCAACGCTGTATTTTATCTTCTGCTCGGACTTCAGAAAAACAGAGGATTTTGTGACTGCCAAACCCGTGTTTTACCTCTTCTGCTCCTGTGTGTTTTTTCCTTTTAACCTTGTGCTGATACTTTCAAAAGATATTCAAAGCAGATGATTTTGCAGATGCTCCTGACTGAGCATAGCCTAACAAATTTACCTTAACACAATATAATATAGTTTACTGAAACCTCAAGCAGATACAGACATCTGCCATACATAGGACACTTTTCCTGTAAAATTTTTCCAATGCTATACCTGAAATACTCATTTTCAGTAAAATTCACCTATCCACTTTCACGTATTGAAAGTGTCAAAATGTTAGCAGCTGTTAAATACTATTTTAAATGATTTTTCATTAGGTTTTCAGTGGCATTCATTCCAAAGAGAAAATCAGATTGCAGTAAATAAGACGGCAAATGAAGAGGTATTGCATATTGCAAACAGTTTTTATTTTTCAGTCAGGTAGCAACTCTGCATTCAGAACAGTGCATATGTGCATGTATGGGTGAGTACCTGACATGCCTGTCAATATGTTCAGCATATTGACCAGAATTCTCCCCATCCTTCTGTAGCAAGGAAAATATCCAAGAACAAAGCTGTTTGCAATGGTCCAAATTCCATTAATGCATTAAGCACTTCTCTAGTGAGTAGTGTCCTGTTAGTGGTTTAATCACCACTGAGCTCTAGAGCAGGTCTAGTGTGTGTGGCCCCGATGTGGAAATGGTTAATACACTACAGACGCGGTGATCGTGAAGTTGATGACCAATGCAACCAGTAAGAAATTACGAGAAATCTCCAGTGACTCTAGGCATCGCACACCACAACACAACTCAAGACAGTCCTGGTTGCTGTGCTTGGCAACAGCTGCATGGTAATATCAGCACGCCACTATTAGCTGTGTCCTTGAACTCACAGATTCATTCCATAAGAGACCTTTCCTTTCACTATCTGATGCTTGCTATTAATGCTGTGAGAATAAAATGTTGGTGAATGAACAGCAACAACAGAAAAAATCCCAGCTGAATTAAATTATTATTTGTAAGACATTCTGAGATATTGATCTGCCTGACTTATAAGTAATTCATGCAGTTTAGTGCTGAACAAAAGGTACAATTTTAAGAAAATGTGCTGTAGGGCATAACTTGTAGAATAATTAAAAACTTAAAATTACTTCTTTTGACTTAACACCTTTACTTTCACTTCAAAATAATGTTACATGGCTCAATAGTATAATGACAAGAGGTTTATGGAGAAAATTAGGAACAGTTTTTTCGCATTAGGCCTGTGAGAATTTCTCTTGTATAATCTGATCGATACTTTGCTTCTCCCTTTGACTTTCATAGACTGTGGATCATTTAAAATAAGTAGACATAAAAGGAATAAAGAAAAAGCCGGTCCATTTAAATATTCAAACACAGCTATGCTTAGAAAATGTAGATTCAGTTATTACTCTCATAAAATATAAGCTTTTTCTTAAAAAATGTGAGCATGACATAGTCTGTTAAAGGTCTTCCTTTTTATACTACCAGCCATCCAAATTCTTGTGTTGGATTTAAATGTATTTGTAATGCCATAAATATGGGCAGGAGGGCAGGAGTGGTGAAAGAGGAAGATTGATAGGAAATGACCTTAATAAGCCTTACAGATTGTTTAATCTCAGGAAAAAAAAATAAGTTGGAAGCTAAAGATCCATTAGAAATATGCCTAATTTGTGGTTTAACCCTGCGTTTGACATTTAACTTGGTTTTACCGATTCCTTAATCCTTCAGGCCTTCGAGCCAAAATATCTTTTAATTAAAAAGCTATAAATGTGCCCCTTTGGCCATCTCTTAAATCTGCAATCCTCTTAAATTTCCCCTCAAAAGCTTAATCCCCTTAGTTCCTTAGAGAAACACCCTGGCTCGGCAAGGCTGTGGCACAGCGCCCAGCAGAGCTGAGCAGCCTGGCCGGACTCTGCGCCGGGCGGGCAGGAGCCTTCTGCTCCTCACCTCGCCCAGGCTGGCTCCGGGACTCCTCCGAAACAGGTCCGTGGGTCAGGAACAGCATAAAGAGGTATGCAGAGGTCCTTCTCTGGCTGACTTGTCATCGGGTATAATGCTACTGCTCTCTGCTCAGCGTAGGGAGGGGCGTCCCACCGGAACCGATGGCAGATCCCTCCTGGTATGGTGGGATCCCAGGATCCCACCTGAGGTGTCTCCAGAAGCCTGAACAGAGTGAGACTGCTGCTTTTTGTGCAGATCAAACAGTGCCGTACCTCTCTGCCACCCAGCCTGGACCCTGGTATGATTATTAAACATCAGTATGCAACTCAGGCAGGGGAGTAGGATAGGTTGCTAAGTTTCTGGTGTATCAAACAATGAATCCTTTCTCTCCGGCATCATCTTTTTAGTAACAATTATACCAGCCAGATCCTTCATATAGACCAACAGATAAATCTTGAATAGCTGAGCCTTTGGATTTTTAATTTCCATCACGCACGTTTAGTATCAATAGGAAATAAAAACAGTCACATTAATTCCAAACTGTAGTTCAAAAGAACTGAGAGAAAAAGTAGTATCTATGAGATATGCAAGGGAAAACTGGATTTTCCTGAAAAGATTTTTTTTTTCTGTCTTTGAAGAAAGCACATTTGTACTTAACAGGGGGGAAAAAAAAGGCTTTATACGCTGTGCCAAATTATTGTTCTGTCGCAAAATTAAAAATCAAGATTAGAAGCCAACCATATTTCTCAAACATGACATGTTCTCTACACCATATGCTCTGAAGAGAGATTCATTTAATTGTCTGGAACAAGTCCATATAGTTGTCAAATTCCAGGACTCCACCCAAAGTCATGTAATAGGTTTCTTCAAGGTGCATGGCACCACATATGCTGTTTTCCAGATTTGAATTACATTCCTCAACATAAAAGACATTGACAGCATCTCAGTCTGATAATAAATACCTAACCTCAGAAGGCAATGAGAGCCAGATCAGTGCTTCAGTGCTAAAAATGACAACGCAGAATAAGGTTCTTAAATCATCCATATTAAATATAGAGAATTAGATACCCAAGAGGGGTGTTGACAATAGCCAGCCTGCTGGGATGCCAAAACCAGCCAGACTAAGGGAAATGGTGAGTCAAAAGGCAATAACTAAATTGTATGTTACAGACCCCAAATCATCTCCTTGGGAAGCAGTTATCCACATCCAAGCAGGTTGTCTGATATCCAAAACTGGACAACCAAAGTCTGAGCAAAGCACCAGCCAAACGTAGCAAAAATTTCTTTGCACTCTTAGAAGCATCCTAGCCTGATCTACTTGCTCCCAAAATCAGGTCTGTTTGGACAGACCAGCACGCACATAAACACTGGCCAAAGCAGCCTGAAGGGGCTTGAGCTTTTAAATATGGGCAGACCAAGCCTAGTTAATAGGACAAAACAGAAGATGGTGGCATCTGTGAAAATGCAATTCAACTTTTACATGGCAGTCTGGGGCTTACTGTCATGTTCATGGGTGCTATTTACGGAGGGAAAGGGGCTATGAGACAAGGAAAGGACTAGCAGTGAGAAAGCAAACTGAACAGACCCAATGGGAGCACCTAAATTGTTTACTTGCACATGTTTTCTCATTACGTTTAAAAGCCGTTTCCACTGAAAAAGAGGGAAAGTGGAGAACAATCTGACTTATAGCAGTGTATTGTGTGTTTCTGGGCCAGCTACACTTTAGAGTCTGCTTCCAGTATTGAGATACAAAAGTTATTTTTTTTTTAGGAATACAATTCATTGTTCATGAGGCTACTGTACACTGTGAAGTGTAAAATCTGTTTCAGAATTACCTATGAAGTATGAGAAGAACTACAGAATCCATCCTATGAAAGAAGGGTCAGCCATTACTGTATGCAATAGCTGAAATAACAGAAACCATCAGTAAATATTTAGCTAGAGATGGTAGCAGACTGAGAAAGAGAGTCAGCAAGAGAAAGAGCATCTCAGGTCACAAAATCAAAGGCACGTTAAGTTGGGCTCTGTTAGCCATCAGGATAGGTTACAAAACCCCTGAGTGCTGCTAACTGAACCTTCTTCACAAGAGGAGAAGCACCAGCTGTCCTAGCATTTCCCTCAATGACGGAAAAGACTATGCAGTAGTTATACTTCAGGAATTAAGTATTATGTCATTAGTATTACTAAGCATTATATAATTTACTGTGGATTTCTTTTCCCCTATAGTAAAATGTTATTTATTAACCAATGCATGTTTGCTTGCTGCATCTATATTGATAAGTAGAGTGGTAGAACTGAGGGTGGAGCAGCTGATGCTGAGAACCCCGTGTCCACGTGATATCCTTCTGCTCCAGGGATTTTACTTTGGACAATCTATAGCCTGGTTCTGTGGGGTTGGGGTTCATTAAGCCTTGGGGCACACAGGTGGATGCCGGGAGCACAGCTTTGAGTTTACTTCTACTCAAAAAGAGACCGACCCAAATGCTCCGAGCCCATTCTTCAAAGTAAACCACAATGCAGTAAGTGGAAGGGAGATTCACTTCCAAACTTCATGCCTGTTTTGAGGTAAAATGCTAATGCAGGCTCATCCTGAGCACTACAAAGTTTATAAGTGTTACTCTCCAATGTTTCTGGGTGAGAAGGTCCCACCAGAGTTTTACTAGCATGCCTTTTAAATTTGAAACCATTGTTCTTACCACCCATCAAGACCTAGCAGAAGAGCAACACTTCTCAAAATCATGTCTTTCATAAAATGTTAACAGAAAATATTTGTGAGGGATGGAAAAGGATCTGTGTTTGTTTCGGCCAGGCTGCTCACTGAATAACGAACAGCATCTGGCCGAGACAAGAACCTCCCAGCCTCCTTCAAGGGCTGACTACCATTTTTGTTCTCTTTACAAAATAAAGTAGAAATAATTATAAAGTACGACACAAATAAAAACTGTTCATATTCATTAGCAAGTATTTTTACAGAAAGTGGAATAAAAATGGGTTCAAGCTCTCTTCTGTCTAAACACGCTTGAAGCCCACTTCTAGCCTGTTCTTCCCCTTGGGGATGTTCGAGTGCCCCAGCTCCTAAGCTCTTCCTCACCTGAGCAACATTTGACGCTGTCTTTCCCAGCCACCCAATGACCCCATTTCAACAGGAAGGGCACAACACACCCGTCGGTGCAGCGGGTCGCTCCCGGCTGCGGTCGAGTCCTCTCGGGCATGGGAGGGCCAGGCTGCCGCTCCTTGGGAAGCACCCAGCGCCGGGCAAACCACAGGCTGCGACGGTTGACCTCGGTGCTGGCCGCTGCGCACCGTGGGCGTAGATGATTCTAGAGATGATCCTCTCCTTAATTGCTAATAAGAAAACCTGACCAGCGCTGGCCTGGTTTCTGCAATTCCTTTAGGGATTCTCTGGACAGTAGGGGTGTATAACCACTAATACCTGCAACCAAATGCACACTCATCATCCCTTTGTCTCGATACCTTAGATAACAACATTATTTGGATGCAAGAATACAGTTTAAAGAAAATAATAGTATTTTAAAAGCCTTGTATCAATCCCTAGCACTCATCCTCGCTTTATCAAGTTATTAAGTTTTGTTCTGAATTAGGCTGAAGTGAGACATACTGATTTCAGTTTTAGACTTCTCTTTATGTATTCATGGACGTTGTTGTTCTTTTGAAATTTAACAATGTATGTACTATGTTAATTTACTTTATGTTAGGCTTAATTTGATAGCACTAGGTGCTAATGAAAAAATTCTTAAAAGAAACCCATGAGTCTTTCTAAAAATGTGTTTCTGCACATCAACATACTGATATTTACTAGTATTTTTTCTGAAAGAAAAGCATAGGATTTAACTGTGTACCGTCCATAATTTCTGCATGATTCTGCTCCTTTGATGAAACCTCTATTTGTGTTGCAAATAGTTTACAGATAAACACCTCAGAGGATACTTTTTCAATGCCTAAATGGAAATGACCTTCTCTGAATTACAGACCAATACCTTTCCTCTTTTCTTTGCTCATTATATGGAAGTTCTTAAAAGCATTATAAATCGTTAAAAGCTAATGGCTCCCATCTAGCTTTTTACCTTCAACACAGCCCTAAAAAAGGAAGTTAAATTATATTTTCTATTTAAGATTGTCACTTGAACTGCATTTATCTCTCTTTGCATCTTCTTATGTAGTTCTTCCAATAATTGCAACATCCAGCTTTCACTACATTCAATATTTCTAGACATAATACATACATAGCTATATTTATCTTAAAAGGCTATGATCTGGAATGCTCCTGACATTACCATAAGTAACTTCTTCACTGTAAAATATCATACTAGTGCCTAGTATATATCAAACTGAAACCTCCATGGATCCTCAAAAGGGAAGTTATATTTGAAGTAACTGTCGGTCATTGCATTACAGCTAAGTAAGAGATAGGCTCTTTATAACTGTAGAAAAAGGGAATGATGAGGACTAAGATAAGGTAGAGGTACAGATACATGATGTTACAGAGAAATTTTGCATCAAACAACACTGAAAAGTTAATGTTTCTTTACTATCATAAAAGACTTTCCCAATGTTCTTAGCTTCTTGCTAATACACTAAATAAAATCACAGATTAATGTTGAGATAAATGACTTTTTTTTTTAAGAAGGGACTACATTCTGTTGTGTGTCTGCACAAGACCTTTTTCAAAAGGCTTGTTCTAGAGCTGGTGGTACTGTTGAGTACACAAGCATATAAATTACTAGAGTATATGTACTTCTGCATATACACAGGAAACCGAGAAATGAAAGTGTCAATCAATCATACTGGTCATTTATATTTGTATTCACATTTATTCAATAGCATAATCACACCTAACCCATTACTTTTCACTATATTAAGTCACTCTCTTTTACGCTACAGCAATATAGGATTCTGTTTTCTGTCCAAACCAGCATGTTCTTTACAGATACATCCTGAAGAAATTCTACATCTATATACACTGAATTCCTGTGACATCACAGAGGAGGAATGTAACCAAAGACGTCGTTCGGCCCATTGTGCTAATTCATTTACAATGACAACACTGAGACAGAAGAGGAAGTTGGAAGAGATGTGCATCTTCGGCTGCCTGTCTACACAAACATATTTCTCTTTGGCATCACTAGTGCTCTTGACCACACGTATGGATTTGTTTAGACTCAAACCTGAAGACAGACAAAACCATTTTTGGCAGATTTAGTATCTCGCCTCAGAGAGAAGGTAGTTACTGTAAATCATTGGCTAGGGGACTGATGTTATAATCTTGTTCTGACTTAGATAAAATTATCTATATCTATATCTGAATGATCTGAATGAACTTGTCGGTGTATTATCTGGGGATAAGAGATGTAAATTGCCATGACCTCCATAAACTGCAGTGGTTTTAGATGTTGCACAAGCTGAACTATTTCCCTCCTCTCTCACTGTTCCAGAAATGCTCTTATTGAAACATTATTCTTAGAACAAAATACATTAAAAATCTAAACCACATTTATAACATTATATGTCATAAATACTGATTCTAAAGGAACTGAAACAGCACAGAGCTTTTCATGTGTAGCTCTCTTTGTAGGGGTCTCTGCTAGGATGTTCTCACACACAATGAAAATCTTCCATTTTAAGCTGTTTGGGCCGGGAAATACATCATCTAATGCATAAACAGTGACTGGCACTCTGTGAATACTACCAAAAACTGATAAAAATATATAATAAATAGAACTGCCTACGCTGTGCAAGAAGAATTGCAATTCTCTTTGGCTAAGGCTGTCCAGAAGAGGTATGCTCACAGAAGCATGTCGTGGCAGACCAGGGCCTCTTAATTTCTTTTTATGTTCTGAGCCCCAGGAAACGTATATGCTGGTTTTGTGGTAGTTTGGACAACTGAAATGATTCAAGGATTAGAGGATATGACAGAGGAAGAGCAAGCAAGGGAACTTAATTTACACAGCTCAGAGAAAAAGGGATTAAGGGGATATAAAACTGTATAAATATCTTCAAGGATTCAAGGAAATAATATCAAGGCAGGAAAAGGATTTTGTATGTTACCTAAGAAAGGTTAATAAATTTACTATCGCAAAACTATAAATAGAAAATTTTGGTTAGAGAGCAGAAAAAAATGGCTGAAGAGATTAATAAATGGAATATTCAAGCAGAGAAAACAAGTGAGGTGGCTGCACCACAACCATAAGAAAATAGAACAATGTGAAGACTGCTTGCAACCATGCAATAAAAAGAGCCTGCAAAGAGCAGGGAATTGATACTAATGCCCAGTTTTTATTCTGTTAAGATGTTTAGGAGCAGGGCCTTCCGAACCTAAGAAAGTTTTTGTGGCTTGCTGTGGGATTGTTTTTCTTTACGTGAGATATGGAGAAGCCCAGAAGTGCCAACTGTTACAGTTTCAACCAAGTTTTGCAATATCTAGAGTTTCTTCTTAAAGTTTATGTATGTGAAAACCTGGCAGCCTCTTTTGCCACTTCACCTTTCTCAGCAAAAGGAGGAAAATACTGTCTAAGCACTTTGGAAGGACTTGCAGAACTGAAATAAAATTAGAAACACAAAACCAAAAACATTTCTTATTCAAATTCTGCCTACGCTATGATTCTTGAACACATTGGATTAGCAGCATTGGAAAAGCAAATGAATGATCCTAAATACAATTTTTATCTGTGTAAATCCATGAAAACAATAAGTGTTAACGAAAATAATAGCGTTCTTAACAAAAGGATTTAAGTCAGCCACAAAGGAAATAAGATGGATGTCTAGGCTTTTTTTTATCCCCTACCCCATCATCTCCCTATTAACCTTGGAAACTATGTGATAATTCCAACTACATCTCACGAAGAGGTAGTTCTTCAATAGGAACTAAATTTCAGTAAGTTTAGTAGTAATCAGCAGCCAAGTAGAGAAGAGCGACTCAAATAAGTGCCCTCACTGTGCAAAAAGCAGGAAAATAAATGCACCATTATCTGCTCTGCTCTGCTCAGCACGCCAGGTAGCTGATCAACAGGGATGAGGCGGCCGGTTATTCTCGGGCAGCTCAGAGCTGGGCGCAGCAGGAGCTGCCAGGCGGTGGTCCAGGGATGCGAGAGGCTGCTGGAGGGAGGGAACTGGCTAATGTGGAGACAGCAAAAACGGTATTTTGTGGAAGATATTCTGGAGGAACGTGGTAGGAAGCTGGATGCATTGCAGCTGAGGACAGAGAGGACTTGAAACATGTAGGGAACAAGACATGAAAAGTTTTGCTGACCGCAGAATGAATCTTTTTTAGTACAAACGGGGTCATGTATGAAATAACAGTTATTCTCATTTGTTTCTGCTATGTACTGAGCCTCTATGTAAACCTTCTGGAGCCTATATTCTTTAATCTAAAACCTTCTAACCCACCTTAAAAAATTAAGGGCCTGTATTATATTGATCTTTCTGTTTAATTCCATGTTTTGAATAATACATCACAGAAGTGGCAATGCTTTTATGATATGTTGGTGTCATACATCATAACTAGCACCACTGCTCTAGTGATGCATTATCCACACAGTGGCACTAACCAGAAAGATAAATGCTGGTATATGGACAGCTACGTACGTCTCTTGAGAAATAGGGATAAAGACAGATTAATTTATACACACGCTAAAATCCAGAAATAAACAAAATGTCTGTCTGGTACAGATTGCATACTACTTTTGGCAGGATGTATATACATCTTTACAAAAGAAGAAGCTAGAAAGCCATGTATTTGTTTTCAAGTCAAATATTCTGTGAATAAATCTTGATTCTCTGAGCGAGAGGAGCTCCGGCAGGAGGATACAACATTGAGCACCCTTCCCTCGCTGACAGGAGAAGCTGAATCGAGGATGGATCGTTCCACGTGTTTTTCAGTGCCTCAGCCTTTTTTCAAGAACCAATCCCTTATCCTTAAGTGATTTCAGGATCATGATACCCATGGTATCCACAGAAGCCCCTTTCTGCCAGCTTTCTTACACGTTGTACCGGTGCTATAGATAATTTCTGCACAGTATGTTACACTGTTCTGCCTTTGATTTTCTATTTCTCTTGCCGGTAGAGCTGCATTATTCTCTCATTCACATCACAAAACCCAAAGGCCATTATTTGCCTGTAAGCATACTATTTTGTTTCAGCTGCCTGCCGCCTTTGCTGAGCTCCTTGACAGTCCTGCACAGAAGGATGTTTTGCAAAAGGGTTTCTCACTTGGGAACATTTACAGACCATTCTGCTTGTCTGGGAAATAATTTGTGTTCCCAGCCTCGATAGCCATGAATTCGGGAGGTGCTGCTATGCCGAACAGCCACGACTCACGCAGAAGACCCCTGCGCCCTACTGCCCACCCCACCAGTGCCTGCTGGGGAGCCCCCCACGCAAAACCACCCCCAGAGAGATGCTTCAAACTAGTCCTGTCATTTTATCTCGTCCTTCTTTGTGTTGCAAAATAAACACAAATGAAAGAACAGGATTTGGGAAGGGAAAGATTCATCTTTATGACATTTGAGACTTATTTGTCAGATAAAATAACTGCAATATGTTTCCCCTTCCCACCTATGTAAATAGAGTTGAAGAACTAAGCATGCGGTGCACTAGATAATATTTAATTAGCTCATAAACCACAATGGTTATTCCAGATTCTGTGGTCTATGAGTGAATTGTATTAATTAGGGCAGGATGAATCAGCTCAGAAGTAATGGACTTGACACCGTGCCTGTCCTCTGAGCAGAACCAGACCCAAAGCTTTTCTGAGGCTTAAAATGCTTTGTTTGCTTTTATTAATTAATCAATCAGGACTAGACATGAAAATATCTCAAGAAAGATTTAAATTTTTCTAAATTATTCAAAACTTAGTCACTACCGCAAGTAGCAGTTACAGGACAAGAACATCAGTTCTTGTGAGATTTCTAGCCTGATTTTCTGCATTTGTGCCTGAGGATAATGTTATTCTCTTCTCTTGTCACCTTACCGTGAAATCACCAAAAATACTTAGGAAACACAAAAGAGAACCAGCTATGTGGGGGTAATAAAAAAAAAAATAAAAAATTGCACATACACAAACATATCCTTCAGCCAACTTCTGACTACTGAAATATCACCCTGTTGGAGTAAAATTAGTGGTAACAATTGATTTATCAATCACTACTGTGTGGTATGTAATGCTAACAAGTTGGTCTGTGAAGTCTCTTAGCAACATTAAATCAGTCAGTCAGATGGTACGAGTGATAAGACGAGGCATATGATAATGGAATTTTCCAGATTTGTTACACTTGCTGGGTTTTATCTCACTTTGTAGCACAACCCTTTCCTTCCCGCACGGTTAAAACAGCACGTCCCCTCGCTACCTCGCAGTCTGGAAAAGGCTCCGTAACTGCTTTCTTGCCTGGCAAGTGGGAAGTGAAGACGTGGTGGAATACTGTAGATCAATTAAACAAATGACAATGGCAGCCTTTGGTGGCCGGACGCCTCTGTTGTAGATTTAATAGTGTATGTACTGGCAAATTTGGCAGGTGCTTTGTATAAAACAATCAGCATGCACAAGTTGTAAGACCATATTCTCATGCTTAATTACAGCAACTATAGCATCAGCACAGGTTAAACACAGTGGTTTTCAATTTCCAGTATTAATCAGAAGAAAACAATGAAATTCAGTCCAGTAGGCTTTCAATTCCCTGTCCTTGTATTGTGGTTTCATCATTCTCTTCTCTGAAAAGGTTTTATTCAGCTTCTGCCTTTTATATCAAGCCCTGTGAATCATCTGAAATAAAATACAAGCCTGATAATTTGTTATAAAGCTGAGGCTGCGTGTACATCATCAGTCCCGTTGCAAAATTATTTTGTAAAATGGCTGCTGATGTTGGTTAGTTTTGTATTTGTTATTTTTTCCTTCTCTTTATGCTTTTGTATATCTGTCCCCAGAAGATCATAAAATTATTTTAATTAGGGATGTCAACTCCTGCCTGAGAAGCTGAGGGGGTAATTACATCATTTATATGCAAAATGGGTAATTTTCTCCCTGCTCTTCACCATTCTCTTCTTTCCATTTATTCCCCTGTATCTCCACTCTTCAGAGTTGAGCTATTTAATTTTATTTTGGTCCATCTGGAATATCTCCGCCACTCTTCCATTCAGTCTCAGCCACAAAAGTAGGAGTTACCTTTACTCTAAATCTCCACAGCTCTTTTTCTCCCTGTACTCCTGACTCTATTAAATATCCTTAGGGAGTTTAAGGTCCACCACAGACACACAGAAGTAGCTTCTGACCTCTTGTACATCAGTAACATTTTACTAAGTATTATTAAAGAAAGGAAAATTACAGAGAAACCGGATCTGAATATGAAAGTTTTTAGAAGAAAAGAACAGCGTGTGGAAAGGGAATGTCATTTAGAAAGAACAGACATAATAAATTTCAAAATGTCCTTAACAAACAAGACAAACAAAACCAACAAATGGGTGAGGACTGCACAGCGACTAAAATCACTGTTGACTGGCAAAGCAAAGAGTGAAGGGACTCAAGCTGGAACCAAGCACTCATCACAAAGCAGCAGTGCAATGCTAACCATTTATGCTGACATTTCTCTGGCACTAGGCCCTTCTGAAGCTCTTAATTTCCTCTTATTTTTTTTGAGTTGATTCATGCAGAGGAGGTAAACTTTGAAACCTCCCACTCAAACTAAGAGAGACAATAATGTAGATTAAAATGGCACATATGAAAATGTGCCCTTAAAATGGAAAACATGCAGAAATCACTGAATTTTTCAGATTTAAGAACAAGTCTTTAAATTTTGGGGGGATTAGTTCCTAGTAAGAAACCAATGACTCATTGGCATCTAGGACAAAATACCTAGGCTGCTGAAAGGTTCACTACTAATATCTAAGTGACTTTACCATAGTATCACCCAATCCAAACTGACAGTGCTTTCATATTCCTAATCTTACAGAGAATCTTAACATGACACAAAAAGGGGCCTGAGTCATTAAGAAATGCAGATAGCTTCTGGTATG